>OZ023316.1:3095866-3413366 GCA_964007375.1 Ophion obscuratus | reverse complement strand
TAAATGACACGCTAGAAAGCAAGTAGGCTCTACTCAAGCCAAAAAAATATGGGCCGCGATATTACGAACATAGGGTGCCGTGTACAAACGTGTCATATTCATTGAATTTAACGAACTCGTTTCACGTCCATAAACAAATAGACGGAGATACAAATATTTCGATGAATGGGTATCTAATAGATGAATATAAAGGTGCACTTACACGGGCAATATTTTTAACAATAATTTCTCGGCAACCGTCGCCGGAGGTAGTGGCGCAATTAGTGAAGCAATTTGAGCCAATTCCTAAAAATGTCTGCAATTATTTCGGTGATATTGCTTCTAATTGCTTATATATTCTCTATTGCTAAATTTTGCCGCTATAGATTGCCAAATATCCAGTGGGTATGGAGAGTTCAAGGCAATTTTGTTTGTATCTCGTTTGTACGTATATTCTGACAACAGTTGCTTAACTGAATTGCTAGTGTATAGATCGATTGCCTAGTTTACTCAAGTTGCTCCATATCCCGCGATATGTTGTGACGACATATCCAGCGACAATTGATCTATGTCGAAATCGCTGAATGTAGTCGTGACGTCATGCTTGGCCAATATTGCCCAGAATTGAGCTATTTTAGTTGTCCGTGTAAGCGCGGTCATAGTGGACTTTTCCAAATACTTTTTTCGCGAGCTATGTGGTTCAGAACCCATATTGAGAACTAGAGATCCTCCAGAATGCACTGAGGCCGTATAACAGAGGTTGTAAAAACAAACTAACGGAATCTGTGAAGTGCATAAATGACTAGACAAATAAGGTGCCTAAAATAGTTCAAAAAAATTAGTTCCCGTTTAACCTAACCCGATAGTTAGAAACGTTGGAGCCAACTCAAAAGATACAACAAATCCATCGGATTAGATAAACAATCGTTTCTCACTGAATTTATTCATACTACTTCTACACGTTTGGTACATACAACGTTAAATATGCATAAAGCGCACATGCGCGTCTCAAAGTCACGTCAAGTATATCGTGCGTTGCGACAATGATTAACCCTGGCAACTGGGATCTATTAACGGTAGTCAACCAGCATCCTATCTTGGCTATGTACAATTTTTGGCTGCAGAGGTACACTCGGGAATATTATGTCGTTTTCCGCAACTAGTCACCACTAGTGACGACAAACTTCACGCTCACCGCATGCGAGCTTTTCCAAGGTCCGTCTGGTACCAGTGGAAAAAGCCGATAGACGTACGTCAATGGAAAGAGAGGAGACGACCATAAAATCTTCAATAAGTGCAATTGAGAGAAGCAGCGTCCCTTGGCATAATCTCATAATTCGAGCGTAAATGGTGATTTATGTATGCAGGCTTGATTTAATTGGCAACAGTGCAGCCAGATCGCGCGCAAAAGTTACCCCCTCTCTAGTTTCTTACGCGCCCATCACACAATCATAGTAGCGCGTGTCCCTGAGCGAGCGACGCTCGGACATTTTCGGAAAGAGCCGAGCGCGGTCGAAATTTCCCGACCGCGCCTTCGGCAGCTACATCAATACATGGACGCTGAGCACGTTCATGTGCGGCCAAGTCGAAACGAATGTTTCGAGGGAAAAAGCAATCTGAGCACGACTCGCGCGTGACGTCACCGGACGGCACGCACGAGGCTTTTAGATGATTCCAATTCTTATTTAGCTCTTGATTCGCCGCGTTATTAATATATACAAAAAAATGTATCGGACACTCTGATCGCTAATTTTTTTAGTTTATACGTTAATTTAAATACAATAATAAATCTACATTACAACTTATTTATCTTCTAAAAAATTGTTTTCGCTTTACTCACACCCGTCCTTATGCCAAATAAAGTTATAATTCATAAAAGTAAGCGGAAATATATTTATATTCGCATTATTATATTAATGCTCATACTTTCATCAAGCGATAAAGCATTATCCCCAAAAACAAGCCAATTATCCAACCGGCCGCGAATCGTCAGTAACAGAAAGTGCACATATTCTACAAGCGATGAGATGGTCCCGCTGGTAGCGTTCCTGGCTTCGGTCCGCAGGGGCGCGGGATCGTTCCCCGCGCGCAGTGTTTTTTTTTAAAATTATTATTACTATTAATTCTTATTTGATTAGTTATTTATATTAGTTATCATTATTATTTTAATTAGTTATCTTTCATTGTCGAAAAATTTATCGCGCACTCCGACCGCTTATTTTATTAGTTTGTACGTTAATTTAAATGTAATAATAAATCTAGATTACAACTTATTTATCTTCTAAACAATTATTTGCGCTTTACTCCCAACCGTCCCTATGGCAAATAAATTGTAATTCATAAAAGCAAGCGGAAATATAGTTATATTTGTATTACTATATTCATTCTCATATACTGATTGGATGATTGGCTTGTTTTTGGGGATAATGCTTTATCGCTTGATGAAAGTATATGGGAATGAATATAATAATACGAATATAAATATATTTCCGCTCACTTTTATGAATAACAATTTATTTGGCACAGGGACGGTTGTGAGTAAAGCACAATTTTGGTTGTGCTTGTAGCTGCCGAAGGCGCGGTCGGGAAACTTCGACCGCGCTCGGCGCTTTCCGAAGAGTACGAGCGTCGCTCACTCACGGACACGCGCTATTATGATTGTGTGATGGGCGCGTCGGCGATGGGCTAGAGACTAGAGAGGGGGTAACTTTTGCGCGCAATCTGGATGCACTGATTGGCAAGGATTTCAAACACGAGATAACCCAAAGCGAATAAAAGTGAAGAGAGGCCACATTGTCGAAGATCGTACACAGATTTGTAAAAAAAAATATCAACGAATCTTTTTAACGAATTTACATATTAGACACAATAGTTCCTTGATAAGGTAACGTAATACCGAAATGATTGGTTATGCTGTCCAACTGGGTTTTCATGGACAACGCACGTGCATTGAAAATATTATGAAATAGGACGGAATGGTCAATGGTTCAATGGTTTAGGGGGCCAGTCCACTTTGGAGCCACGAAAAAAAGGCTAGTTTCGCGATTTTTTAAAAGGATTTTATTAATGATATGTATATAAAAGTTGTTGAGCTTGATAAATACATTTTTAAGTACAAAAACTATAGTTTAACGTAACGCCTCAAAAATAGGTGGGCTAGGTAGCTCCATCACAACTCGGCAACGACTTGTCTGAAACAAAAACATCAAAGTCCATTATATTCAGTATGACACCAGCTACACAATGACCCTCGGATATGAAGTTTTAACAAAAAATAAAAAATGGCAGATGAAAAACGAAAATAGTAATAAAAAACGCGGCTTAAAAACGCGTTTTTTTTCGCAAAAAAGAGTAAAAATCAAAATTTTAAAACCATCGAGGGTCATCTTGTTGCGAATCATGTTTACAATATGTGGTTCAAATTTCAAGAGAATCGGTTTATTAGTTTTAGAGATACGATGGAGCTAGATTTTGAAAACGTTGTTTCGAGAAAAACGCGTTTGAAGTTTATACTATGAAAAACTCTCACCTAAACTCAATCGGCAATTCCTGCACCGTACAAAATCCCTTTTGATTGCTCATCATCATCGATTTCTTCAAATCTTGTCTGCTTGCGATTTTTTTTAATTTTCATAGTGGACTGGCCCCTTAAATAAGACCAGTGGACGTGCAGGCATGTACGGGCAATAAAAAACCCCGATGTGTTTTATTGTCACGACACGCGATCCCAATCCTCATATACTGATCATCAAACGGCCTCGATTAATTATTACAGATTATAAAAAAATTGTATTACATCGATGGAACACTTGGGCATTGTTCGCGCAATATATCCCTTATGCGCGAGAGGAAAGTTAAAAAAAATATCTTCAGCGCGCCATTCGCGAGCTCGCGGGTTCGAATCCCAGTCGCGTACTTTCGGGGTGAAATGTTCTTCTTCGACATTTTTCGCTGAAAGACTAGTTCCGTGACTGAGAAGGGAACTTTGTGACCGGCTATATGGGTATAGGCTTTCCGCAGTTTCCCTATACCCATGGCAGATATGTCATGGTGAATACGATGCAGAGGGGAAAGTTGGCTGCCGCCGCAAGGTGGGGGGGGGAGGGAGGGAGGAGGGGAGACTTATGGAATGGGTGTTAGAGGGGGTGGGGATGTGGAATGGGAGGTGAGAACGAAGTTGAGGCGGATTTGGGGCTCGTAAAAAGGGAAAGACCCTGTATGCTATGTGATAAAGCATTGAAAACTATTAGACACGCATTCTTTTTCTTATTGGCGGGAAAACGGCTTTTACGGGGGACGCCACCCTTCAAAGAATGGCGTGTGGAGGGGTGATTTTGCAGTTCCACCCACAAGCAGTCCACCGATCTGAATAAAACAAAAACCAAAATTGTAGTGTAAAGCGATGAAACATCCTCGATAGACGCATTTGAAAAAAAGCCATGACATGCCTTTCTTTAAGGGATGATTTCCCCCTTTCAAACCGTGCCGTCGATAAACAGAACTCTAATAGATTTCAATGGTTTATCGAACATATTAGTTCCAACAAAATCGAAATCGGATAATTAAGGGGTAAGGCCACTGTAAATTTTTTGAAAAATCGATTTTTTTTTATTGGCTTAAAAAATAGTTTAAACCCTCTAGTTTAAAAATAGTTTAAATCCTTTTAACTTCTTTTTAAAATTTTTTCCAATAAAAAACTATTCGCAAAACTTTAAACGTGTTTTTCTCGAAACATGGTTTTTCAAAATGGCACGCAGCATAACTCGAACAATTTTCATTTTTTTTACTTGAAATTTTAACCAGATGTGAACATTTACATTATCTTGAGAATGTCGATCGGAATTTTCAAGAACTTTATTTATTGATTTTTTATTAACAAAAAACTTGCCGTTTTTTTCGTCAAAAATCAATTTTTTTTTTCAAACGCACGCCAAATCCACAAAAATTGATACTTTTTAAAATCCGATCGACATTCTCTAGCTATAGCCCTCTAGATTAATGGTTTTTTTTTTGTTCTAGATTCAAAAGTGCACCAGTGGTGCTGCGTGCCGCGGAGCCCTGGAAGCAAAACATGTCCCGGGAAGATAGCTGTGGAACCGCCATTTTGTTTTTTTTTACTGTAAAAAAATTTTATAATAAAGTTTAATGTATGCCCGATAACACCATTAAAAGTTTTTTTTCAAATACCTTCAATTTCGGGAGCAAAAAATTAGTGAAAAAACCTTTTTTTTTGGGCCGTTACAGTGGCCTTACCCCTTAAGTAATATTCCTTGTGAGAGCTAATACGTCTATCCGGTTCCGATGGTCCTCGTAATGCACACGTGCTAACTGGTAGTCTCGCAAGAATTGTCCATCCAGAAATGTGACCGGGCACTCGCTACTTTGTGCCGAGCCCTGACAAGGCTTACCTCGTCTATTCCACCTAACTGGGCCCTTTTATGGGCCTAGTTAGACCGCACAATTGTTTTTTTTTGACGGCTTGCGTCACTCTGTGTTTGGAAATGGCAATGTTCTGGTCGGCATACATTGCGAGCAAGTACGCTTTCACGTAATGCATTCCCGGCCAGGACATTAACTCTTGCGTAAAAGTAGGTCATGACTTTAAGAACTGTGTACACCTGCTTTGCTTTTCACCCCTTCAAAGATATTTATAATTAATTAGGACGAAACTAATACATCCATCTTAATTCTAATCACCATGACAAGCATTTTTTTCACCAATGATAATCTACGAGAATAAAACTGCTTGAGAAATTTCAAAAAATCGATTTTTTTCTTCTTGAAAGATGCCCCAATATCTTAAAAATGACATACTCAAAGGATTAAGGTGGGAAAAATATATAAACACTTCTATTTTGAAATTTGGCGCTGCCCCTCAGTCCGATGCAATCGCTTCTTATAACCACTACAGCGCACTACGGCAGAAAGGTAAATGGCACCAGGCAAAGAATGTATTTTATATGTGAAGGGACTTTCAAATAGGATCTCCTGAATTACCTACAGATGTCGTTATTTTTCACACACGCATGCGAAAAGCGTCTGTGTAGCGTCAGCCACGCACCGTTCGGCATTTAAAAATGCGACAAATATTTCCATTTGTGTATATAACGACGGCCTTTAATCAATTATGCACATAATGGATGCACATAAGTCATCAAAATCGGGCCTAACAGGTATAAGTGCCTGGAGGACGAGCAACGCATCAAGCATGCAGAGCAATCGTTGTCTGACACTGCAAAAAAGGCACGCATCGCTTTGAAAGCGTACAGAAAAGAGCTCGAGCAGGACATTAATTTGGAAGGCTAATTGTATGGCGCATGCATCGCTGACTGAAGGTATATGAAATTTATCAATGATTTTTCCGTATCGAAAACTTTAAACGCGTTTTCTTCTAAACTACATTTTTCAAGTCAGCCGGACTCATCCTTAACTCGAAAAAATCTTGACTGATTGACTTGAAATTTTAACTGTATATTCACCATTATATTCTGCATAGAAGTACGTAGGATTTTTCTGATATATTACATAGTTTTTTTTTATAAACAATTTCAGACAATGTGTTTTTTAAATTTTGAAGTTTTATTTAAAAAACGCGCTGTTATTGCAAAAATCGATATATCAGAAAAATCCTACGTACTTCTGTAGCTATTCACATGTTTAATCGAGAGAAAAAAATGTAATTCACTGTAAATTAAAAATTGCAGGTGCCGTTAGTCTGCCCAGGTAGGAATTGACGATGAAAAAAGGGCTCTCCAAGCTCTGAAACAAGACTCACGTTTTTTAATTCAGGCTGATCAGCAGCCTGATTTCAGGCCTAGCTGAACCTCTGAATGATAACGCGGTTTCAGGCTCTTGCAAACAGGCTTGACCAAAGGCTGGTAGAAAAGCCTGTGCTAAGCCTGAAATGACGAAACAACAAGGCTCAAAACGAGCCTTAATGAAGCCTTCACGAGCATTTATGACCAGGCTTATCCCAAACTCTTCTCAAGGCTATATGAGGCCTGTTTCTAGTTTTCTATATTCTACATTGGGGTAAATTTAATAAATTTGTAAAGCGTTCATTTTATTTATTATATATATTTATTATTTATTATAAAATATATATAAAAAATATTTAAAAAAACAGTATTTTC
This sequence comes from Ophion obscuratus, assembly GCA_964007375.1. Lineage (NCBI taxonomy): Eukaryota > Metazoa > Arthropoda > Insecta > Hymenoptera > Ichneumonidae > Ophion > Ophion obscuratus. The sequence continues at coordinate 3,406,254 of OZ023316.1, read as the reverse complement.
GATGTTTATTGCGTCAAATTGATTTAGAAAATTAAGATAGAGGATGAAGTAAAATGTCAGTAGTGTAATTTTTTTTGCAGATACATAATTTCAAAATATTCTCGCATTTATTGCTAATTTTTTTTTTTCATAAAAGTACAGAAAAAATATTATGTTAAACTTATTTTATTTTATCAGAACCTGAAACAAGCCTGCATCCAGCCTTGATTTTTAGCCTTAAAATTCACCGGCTGAATGAAGCTTGAAATAAGCCTGAATTTAGGCTAAGCAGCCAGTCTTGGTTCCAGGCTGTTCCAAACGATGCAATGAAACCTGGCCCAGGTCTGTCTCACTCAGGCTCGGTGAAACAAGGTTCGCACAAGCTTGTTTCCATCGTGAGCCTTTTGATTTCCTACCTGGGTAGCCGCGTGCCTATGAAAAAGCCTTCATTGCTGTTCATCCTGTGCAGTTTGGATACGATCCACAGTAGGAGAGGCGGGAGGTAAGTTCTTCCATCAGGAATATCACTGCAATAAGTGTGAAGTGCGTCGCGGACGCCATACCATTGATTCCTGTCGGAACAACTTACCCCCGGCACTTGTTGGACGCCGGCCTCGCCTACCGTTTTTTAGAATAAAAAAATCGCGAATTCCACGTATTTCGTGAGCTTATTATTAGGTGTACAAATAAGTTTTAAGACAGTTTTCAAAAAATTCAAGATTTATTAAAAAAGAAGTAAAACACAGTTATTCATCGAAGTAATCTCCATCGCACTGAATGACCTTCAGCCATCTCTCAGGTAACTCGCGGATGCCTTTCGCAAAGAAACTTTCGTCTTGCGAGGTGAGAAATTTAGCGACCCATTTTTCCACTTCTTCAAATGTTTTGAATCGTACGTCAGACAAATCGTTCTGCATTTTCCGGAATAAATGATAATCGGATGGGGCTAAGTCTGGTGAATACGCCGGGTGTGGTACAGCTTCCCATCCAAGCGCTAATAACGTATCCTTGACCGGTTTACCCACATGAGGCCGCGCGTTGTCATGGAGCAGTTTTACTGGACGTTTTCCTTTACCAGAAAATGGACGTTTCTTCTCAATTTCTTGATTCACTTGCATCAATTGATGACAATAGCGATCGGTAGTAACTGTTTGACCAGGTTTGAGAAGTTCATAATACAGTACGCTTTTCATATCCCACCATATGCACAGCATGACTTTGTTACAATGAACAATGCGCTTTGGCGTGCATGTTGTCGGCTCGCCGGGGTCAACCCAATGATATTTGCGTTTCGGATTATCAAAATAAATCCACTTTTCATCGCCGGTCACAATTTTCCACAAGAAAGACTTTCTATGTTGCTTGTTGTAAAGACTCACACAAATGTTAAGACGGCTGTTTTTATTTTCTTGAGTCAGAAAGTGTGGTACCCACTTTGTTCCTTTTCGCATCTTACCCATTGCTTTTAAACGATAAGAAACAGTTTGTTGAGTTACTCCAAGCTGTTCCGAAAGCTGTTTCTCCGTCTAACAAGAGTTTTCATCCAGCAACGCTTGCAGTTCCTGATCGTCCACCTTTACAGGAGGCCCCGTGCGTTCACGGTCACTAACGTCGAAATCACCTTCTTTGAATCGCTTATACCAATACTCACATGTACTTTTAGATAAAATGTTGTCTCCAAGAACAGAACATATCGATTCACACGCTTTCCTAACACTTTTTCCTTGATGGAATTCATAGCGAATGCAATGTCTAATAAATAGCTTATTGGTCTGCATGTTTAATTTACAGAATTTGTAGGTTATGTTTATGACTCCTTTACGTTTCGATACTACATATCAAGCGCCATCTATGATAAGTGAGCGGGACCTTTGAATTCATTTAGAATAGCTGTTATGATACAAAATCGAAGTGTCCTAAAACTTATTTGTACACCTAATACATTACGCTTGTGGAAAACTCCCGATCATTTTTCAGTACATTATTAATATCTGTTAAATAAATGTTAGCACGGAATGGGTAGCGTGAAAATGCAAATTTACAGTACCATTATAAAATGATTAAAGTTTTCAATAGCGAATTTGTGCGAAAATCAAGAACACCAAATATGAGGCTGTGCAATCATGGCAACGTCGTAGGTGCCATAAACGCTACCTATCTTATCCGTATTCGGTAATTATGCCCGGGAACCTCAAACTACTCGCTCGGTTTAATTAACAGCGAATATTTTTTGTTCTTATTCTCTTAATTAGTAATAATTACATAACATTGATTTAATAACTATGTTCAGAAATTATATTTTTCGAGAATTGTCTAGACAAAGACCAAATGAAGCGGATTTTTTTTCATACATACATTTTTTTTATAATATAGGAAAATCATTGAAGTTTTTGATTTTTTCCAGATTATAGATAGCTTTAGTACACACTTTTTCTTCCCAGCGATTTTTTTTACCCGGACCGACATTCATTGTTGGTAATCGGCCGATATTAAGGTCACGAACGGGGCGCGTATGTCTCTTACTTTGCCGTACTTCCGCCAACCTGGGCATTATCGTATACCACGATTTACGACATTGCCAATTCGTCTCGCGTTAATTGTGCTATATAAAGTGATAGAAAATTATTATACAAAGTAATGAAAATATTTAATATAATCACCGAATGTTTAAAAATGCATCTTCTTACAAATAGATGTAGAAAAAATAGTTCGAAAACATACGTTTAGTATGATGATTATTTAACAGTTAACAGTCTCCATGCATACGCATAGAACGCTTCCCTCGTACTTCACCCCCGACGGCTAGACCCCATAACAACATTAACATGATAAAGTTATTCACTTAATATATTTTGCTATTTTTTCTCATTTTTCAAATGTCATTGACACGTTTGCCGCACATAAACAGTAAATATGTTTTTTATCAAAAGGTCGTGTACTATTTCTATGCGGCATGCATATAGACTACGTACTGCATATATATTAGGTGTACAAATAAGTTTTAGGACACTTCGATTTTGTATCATAACAGCTATTCTAAATTAATTCAAAAGTCCCGCTCACTTATAATAGATGGCGCTTGATATGTAGTATCGAAACGTAAAGGAGTCATAAACATAACCTATAAATTCTGTAAATTAAACATGCAGACCGATAAGCTATTTATTAGACACTGCATTCGCTATGAATTCCATCAAGGAAAAAGTGTTAGGAAAGCGTGTGAATCGATATGTTCTGTTCTTGGAGACAACATTGTATCTAAAAGTACATGTGAGTATTGGTATAAGCGATTCAAAGAAGGTGATTTCGACGTTAGTGACCGTGAACGCACGGGGCCTCCTGTAAAGGTGGACGATCAGGAACTGCAAGCGTTGCTGGATGAAAACTCTTGTCAGACGGAGAAACAACTTTCGGAACAGCTTGGAGTAACTCAACAAACTGTTTCTTATCGTTTAAAAGCAATGGGTAAGATTCGAAAAGGAACAAAGTGGGTACCACACTTTCTGACTCAAGAAAATAAAAACAGCCGTCTTAACATTTGTGTGAGTCTTTACAACAAGCAACATAGAAAGTCTTTCTTGTGGAAAATTGTGACCGGCGATGAAAAGTGGATTTATTTTGATAATCCGAAACGCAAATATCATTGGGTTGACCCCGGCGAGCCGACAACATCCACGCCAAAGCGCAATGTTCATTGTAACAAAGTCATGCTGTGCATATGGTGGGATATGAAAAGCGTACTGTATTATGAACTTCTCAAACCTGGTCAAACAGTTACTACCGATCGCTATTGTCATCAATTGATGCAAGTGAATCAAGAAATTGAGAAGAAACGTCCATTTTCTGGTAAAGGAAAACGTCCAGTAAAACTGCTCCATGACAACGCGCGGCCTCATGTGGGTAAACCGGTCAAGGATACGTTACTAGCGCTTGGATGGGAAGCTGTACCACACCCGGCGTATTCACCAGACTTAGCCCCATCCGATTATCATTTATTCCGGAAAATGCAGAACGATTTGTCTGACGTGCGATTAAAAACATTTGAAGAAGTGGAAAAATGGGTCGCTAAATTTCTCACCTCGCAAGACGATAGTTTCTTTGCGAAAGGCATCCGCGAGTTACCTGAGAGATGGCTGAAGGTCATTCAGTGCGATGGAGATTACTTCAATGAATAACTGTGTTTTACTTCTTTTTTAATAAATCTTGAATTTTTTGAAAACTGTCCTAAAACTTATTTGTACACCTAATATATATACGCACACATCCAGACCTATGTATATACACCCCGTATTGCAGCACATATGGACATGTATACGCTACGCATGACGCGCGTATTCGCAATATAAATCTGTTATACTGCTTTTGGCGCTTTATATGCGATGCATATATATGTTACATATATTTTCCGCATATGTTTGGCGTATATAAATTCCTGTGTTGGTTCGTAGGAGGTGAACGTTCGTCAAAGTCTTCGAATTCGATCAAACATCTAGTAGCATATATCGCAAGATGAAATTAAATTAAACAATTGATGGAGATGTATTCCCTCATAATACAGGCTCCATTAGTCTCGCATCCACGTGATCCCATTTCGATTGAACGTATTTCCCAAGCTGAACCTATAAAAATATAGAAAGGGTTTGCTCTTGTGTGCCTCAAACTTTTGATCGATTCGATTCGCTGTTACACATCGACAGGCTCATCAACATTTGTACCAATAGCTTGTCCATTTGTGCAAATTGACTTGTATAACGAATGCCTCTATTCGAGGATGGCCGACCTACGCTAACTCGTATCTGTACATGCATACAGAAAAAGGCTCATAATTTTTTTCGGATCAAACTCTTTCTGCTGTAAGGAGTTAGGCCACCCAACATTGGCAGAATAACCTTTTAAGGAAGATCTAAACGGTTGTTTCGAGACATTCAGGGGACGGATCGCGGAAGGTTCTATCTTGACCAATTTCCAATTGGTCAGGATAGATTCCAAAAAAAAAACAATTTCCAGCAGCGTTTTCCGTGACCTTACTTCACTCAACCATTCTCCATTCGAAATAAGCCACAGAGCAGTCCAAACGGTCCCAAAGATCCACCCTCCTTGTTTATCTGGTTAACACATGGATCCCCTCATCGGGGGTGTTTAAAATCCTGGTGTCCTGTCACATCGGCGATGCGCATGTGAAACCACACTTACTCAGTCTTTGGTGTCAAGTTGCTTGGCCACCCTCCTGCCTGCTCGCAGACATGCTATACCATATTATTCTAGATCGCAATTCGTGAATCCATAGGACCATAGATTAAATCCATATAACCAAAATAACCAACGTATAGTGGTCTGTATACCAAAGTATATCTTGTTCCTAGCCAATCGTTTAACGATTTTCGTTCCTTAGATCGAACAAAATGTTAGTTTCAGACAAACTCAAACGGTTGAGGTATACAGATTGTCTATAACAGAGTCGCTATTGAGATTTTGTTAAATTTTAGCTTGGGATTAGTAACGAAAAATGATGTAGAAAAGCATGCAGTAGTTTGACCTAAATTGAAAATATTTTTCAACAAAACTTTTTGTCGTTTTTGTTTCTGAAATATTTTGTTTGAATTTGGAGTCAGCGAGCCGCAGGTGCAGAGAAATTAGAGAAATGGAAAAGCCCTTTTGCCTTTTGGCCAGCTTTTCGTAAAAGGGAGGATTTTGTTGCTACGTCTCCAGATTTTTCCCAAAATGCAAGCAAGAGTTAAATCTTTATCGTTGATACACAACTGTTATTAAAAAAAACATTTATTCACGAACTTGCATATTCAGATATTAAAAACTCATCTCTTAGAGCTCCCACAGTCTAAAAAATCCTTCTTACAATTGTAAAGAGCGCTGTGTATATTTTGAACAAAGGTGCCACTGTGTAGTTGTCAGAGACGCACGCCGCTGGCTTTAATTTTGCCGCGCACCGCAAGAGAAAAGACAGAGCGTGCGTGTGTCAACTTGGCTAAAATTCGCCGAGAAGAAAGAATGTGCACAACTGTAAATACAACATTGCGCAAAAAAGTACAAAATTTGGATGATAAAGCGATTGAGCAAATTTCAATGTCAAGATTCGAGAATGCCTTGAGGAAGTAGCTTTCGGATAGACACGATACCGACCGAACAGTCAGCGATAGAAATGGTCCAATTTGAAACACGATTCTACAGTTTGTGTGCCTTTAATCGCACTATTATAGTCGCCACATAGAAACACCAGAAACACAAATTTATATAGAAGAGCATTAGTTATGCGGATATCTCCGCTGTGGCTAGGCCAATCATTGGAATAAATGACCACAACCTCGCAGATTCAATGAGTATTCCCATGTCCCGAGGGAGCTTTCGTCAGGGTACACGTTATGGAAAAAAATGTGTAAAGCCTACAAACTTGTACAACGGCGAGGTCAAGCCGACACTCGGCAAGAAACAAAGTTTCTAGAAGAGGAACGTATATGTTAAACGAGTAAGCATGTACACTTAAGAGGAAATGATACACGCGGCGGAAGCTTTCCACGAAAGTCAATCGGTACGTCGAACGAAGAAATCTTGGATCGCTCTCATGTACTTTGGTGCCCCTGGCAAATAATCAACTCGGATAATTCATCTGGGATTCTGAAAATGAGCCAAGTAAAGAGTCCACAGTTGCCTCTTCTGCCTCCGCTGCTTGAATAAAAATCGTACGAGTGACAAAAGTAAATTTCACACTCAAGTTACCACACATTTGAGCGACATTCGTAACGATTGGAGAGATCGGCATATCTCTACATGTATAAATAAATTGTAAAGAGAGTGGAAGAATCGAATTCCGAGGTGCACGACTTCTGCGCCAATATAGCAGGATTAAGGACACGTACAAGGTTAGCATAACCTTAGAATTAATTAACCCTGTTCGAACAGGGTTTTCCTATAAATGGTCAAGCTGTATTTGAAAAAAGAAAGGATCGGACTCTGCGGAATTGACCGACGCAGAGCTTGTCGATTTTCTTTTGCACGAAATATAATAAAGTTCCGAGAAATGTTGAAAAATTTATCGCTGTCTCTCGCACTCACCTATCACGTGGTTTGGGCTTAACGTAAATGCGGGAAAGCTAGTTTAAAGCTGCCATACAGGTTCTTTGGAAAAACATTGCACGAGTAAATGGACACACGCACAGCCTCTGAAGTATATAGATTGATGGAAATGAGGGTAAAAGAAAAAAGATAAGATTCGAGTAGTCGGAAACTTACAAGGATACGTCCTGTCGTGGTTTGACCGGAAATGAGCTCGCCAGCCCAATCTTTGGCCTCGGTCATGAAGGTCCCCTCGAACTCCTTGCTCTGGCGGGCGGCCTTCTGCTCCTTCTGTTTGGGGTCATTTGGAGCGAATTCGGGCTCCTTTCGACACCAGATGAAGGCAAACGCCCGCCAGAGCAAGACGATCAGTAGCCCAGAGAGGAACGTGAAGATGCTCGATAGTAAGAAGCACCACCATTTCCGTTCGTGGAGGCAGTCGTCTACCGGAGTCTGCTCGGTCGTCTCGTCGTACGTCATACCGGCAGATCTCTGCCTCCCGTTTCGTACATTCACCGGGCCTTTTTCAAACCAGCCGAACCCGTTGCACCCTTCAGGCGGCGATGCTTCATCATTGAACGGAATTAAAGAGAGAGCGAACCGCGCGACGAAACGATCGCGGCAGCTCCCCCGGCCAGCGAGCACGCAACTTTTTTACGCCGCTGCACACTCGCGCGCACACTTGCACTCGTACCTTCGCGCACACCGCGACGTGTACCAGATCACCGCCACCGTTCACTAAACAAACGAGAACTAACCCCGTGCGCCTTCACTTCCGACAGACCGTTCGTCTAAACGTCGTTTTCCTTTTCTTTCTTTTTTCTTCCTTCTCTTCTTTCTTCTTCTTCTTCCTCTTTCTACCCGCCGACCTCGTCAACCGAAAAAGCCCCCTCGATTCTCCTTATCGATTAATATCACTTGGCATGTGCGAGCGTGTACCTTTTTCTTCTCCGTTACAATAGTTGGATTATCAAGGATGGGCTCGCGGCTCTTGATTCTTCGTCGTTATACTTTAGACCCTCGTAATACTTCGGGTCAGGCATTTCTACTGTAACTATTATATTTCGCTACTTTAGTTACTAAAATTATCGTTACAACTCGACAAGAACTCGCTCGTGCATTTTTATTATCGACAACACGTGGTAATTGAGTAACAAGTTTTACAAGCTGGGTGGAAAGACACGAAGAGCACAATGATTTTATCGATGACGCTATAGTTATAATGATTACAATATTTTGTTTACTCGATACATTTTTAACGATTCCTTTTCACACATCCTTCAAGGATTTTATTTTATGAAATTCAAGGCGATGCAGAAATTTAACACTTTTCTACACTGCTGTTTGATTATAAGGCGTGAAATGAAATTCGAGACGATGCGGAAATTTAACACTTTTCAACACTACTGTTTGATTATTAACAAGGCGTGAAATGAAATTCGCGACGATGCAGAAATTCAACACTTTTCAACACTCCTGTTTGATTATTAATAAGGCGTGCGGCGAGGAAAATACTCTATGGCGCAACGTACGAACATCAAGCATCACCATCAACCACCGGACATAACCGCTGGCGGCTTCCAAGGCAGCGAGGGTTTTTTCTTTGAATACTCTTCCTTCCTCAATTCCGGACGTACAAAAGCGAGTGGGTATTTTATCTGGCTTTCCTCTCGTGCCCTGATCGAGACTCGAGAGCAGCTCCTCACCTCACTCGTCACCCCCTTTCGAAAAATGTTCACGCACCCCTTTCCATCTTTCTCTCAATAGATCTGGATATTCTTCTCTTTCAAAACTTTGTCACTTCGGTCTGGCCCCATCGTCGGAGGCGACTTTTTCCACTTTATCCGTCTGCTTCGTTCTCCGCGTGTGCCTCGCTCTTTCTCTATTTGTAGCCCTGCTCTATTTCGCGCGGATACCCGTTGCAGGCCGCGTGGACGTACGAATACGCGTCGACTCGCGTACCATCGGCGACGAAGCCAAAGACGAGGACAACGGAAAATACTACGACCACGATGAACACCGAGTAATCCAACTAGCATACAACACTGGTACCGCTCTGCAGCAATCAATACGCAACAATGGACCGGGACCAATAAGCTCGAAGCTTTTCCTGACGGCGTCGCGCGCGCCCTCTCTAGCGCGCGCACGGTTCTTCCGCTCTCCGCTCCCGTCACTCCCGCGGAACGCGACTCCGTCCATTGGCTGTTTCTGTCCCCTTCTCTCTTACTCTCTCTCGCTCGCTGGCTCTCTCTCTCTCTCTCTCTCTCTCGCTTGAGAGCTTTGTTGTGCGGTTCGCTGTATCTACCGCTATCCACCGCCCCAACGGCCGCTTCACGAAGCTCTCCCGCTCACTGTGGCTCCTTCACAAGCACACACACGTGCACACACACCCACAAACACACACACACACACACACACACACACCCACACACACACCGCCTCTCACTTGCCTAGCTTTCAATCTTGTCTTGCTCGTTACAGGGATCCGCGGAAAGCTTGTTCAAGTGCCGTGTAGCGCTTGTAGCGCTGTAGCGACGACAGTTGTAAACTAAACCACACGATACTTCTCTGCTTTGCGAGAGAACGAGTACAGTATTCTAAACCAGACAGATATTTCTCAAAGCTTTTTTCTTATAGACTGCCACTCAGCATCATCTATTGTGAATCGCTGGCCACGCGATACCTCAGAGAAGAAAATAACCAGTATCGATTTATCTGATACAGCTTTAACTTTCTACAAAGGCTAACCTCCTACCGACTCCTTGTACTATTTTTATAAGAAAATCCGTTGGAACCATCACCCAATGCCCTCGTACTGGAACTTTATTTCAAAGCAAAGTTTACATTTTTTAATCACGCGGCACGTAAGTTTGACACTTCTGTTCAGTCTATGTTGACATTCGTCATTGAGCTAGTACTGAATTTACCCCGCTGACATCCCTAAGTCGACGCAAGAACATGCTCCGAAGCCCACTTCCTAACTCGTAAAAACTAAATATTTTTTTTTCCTTGCGGAGATATTAATAGTTTTACGTGCGAATCCGTACAATTGAATGATTTTGTCGCAACATTCGTAGAATGGGCCTATCTTCGGACTATCCTTTCCCTCATTTCGGAGCGCTGGTGTTTTGTTTTGTACCTAGATAATTACCATAATGAGAGGAAACAAACACCGGCCGCGTAAACGCTTACTTCACATCCGCAGCTCGCGTGCACAATCGCGATTGCGTGCTTTTTCGTTAGAATATGCTTTCTCCGAAACTGCGCGTGACGAGCAATGAGTCACGAGAGCAGGCGACGAAGCTTTAAGCCCGCGCCGACGCGGCGTCGAGTCATTTATGCGCGCGCAGCATCTGTTCGCCCCTTTGTAGTCTTGCGTGTGTTCTCACTCCCGTCCGCTTTATCTCGCTATGAAATCCCATCACTTGCCATAAAACGAATTTTTCTCCAACGGAGAGCCTTCGAGCGCGTTCCCTGTAGCGTGCGGTAGTCGAATGAGCGCCAAATCGAAACAAATTTTTTTTCATAGAATGTCGTCTGTCAATCGCACGATACGACTGCGACACGAAGTAGCATCCCAATTGCAATATTTCGGCCAATTAGGTTATTCCAAAGAAAGTTCGATTTGTTTATTCTACAATTGTTCTCTTCTGCTAATAAAACAGTGAATGGCAGAGCGGGGTTAGGAAAATGATACTGAAGATAATTCTTTATTGTTTTTCTATCATGAAAATTCAAATAGCCGACGATTACGAGAAACTCCGTGCGATTGGTGCTCACGGTTGTGACGTCACGATGTTATAAGCTATAGAATTATAGGTTAAACGGTTTACGCGTTTAGTATAAATCAATGTGACACTTAGTGAGATTTTGCATACGAAAACATCTCAAAGACTCTTTAAAAGAAAAAAGCTGCTGTAATTCTCGTGCACTGACGTGTGAAAGAGGGTTTGTGACGCCAAATTCGAGTATTTCGCCGACCACGGACATTTTTACAGCAAGGTAAATGTCCCAATTATTGAACAGCTAAGGATCTGGAGGATTGAATTCGGTGAAAAAAAAATATAAAATCAAGAAAAAAACCATCGCTTTCATGTTCAAATGATACTTTGATTTTTTTACTTTCAAAAAATCACCCTTTAAATTATTTTTAAATTATTTCAAATGAAAAAAAAAAGAATAACAATGTGAAGCATGCAAATGTCCCAATTATTGAACACTGGAAGTACCTATGTCCCTAATATTAAACATGCATGGCTCAGTTATTGAACACTCTCGAGAATTCTTTTTCCGTTCTGAAAATATTATTTTGTGTACAATATTAGAAAATAAAATCAAAATCACACACTTAAATAATCTTTTATTAATCATGTAAAAATACAAAAATATATATTTAGTCTCTTTTGAGAGGTTTTTGGTTCATTTGCATTTGGTTTATTTTTGGTTTTCAACTCGAAATTTATTTTATTTTTAATTTCAGCTTCCTCGTTTTTATGTTCTGTTTTTGTTTGATTTTGTCGCAGCTTGGCTCCCTGAAATATCGGAGAGCAAAAAATATTGAACATTGCATTCGTATTTTTAGGTTACACTTAGGTTATATTCTCTTTTTACTTTTCTTTCTATGTTTATTGCACGAAAATACAAATAAAAAATATATTTGACGATCTTAGAGTTATTATCAAAAGAATAAAGGTAAGTTTATTCAGCAACTTACAGTTTTTGTTTGAATAAATCCGATTCACACGATCTGTCACACGTTAAAGGAGGTACGGTGATTGGAGCGAGTCCAAGATAAAAGCCCGATTTTTTAAAATAACATTGTCGAGAGCTTTGTCCACGCGTATGCGGAGTTTCCGCGAGATTTACCGTACAGTTTCCGAGTTATTAATTGTTAAAGTTGGTCAATTAGTCACACGTAGACGACAAAATGTGCCTGTCCTCTCATATATCGATTTTTTTTGTGCTACTTGGAGCCAAGACACGCGTAAAAAAACTGACGCTTGCGTTCGTTGGTTCGTTGTGATCAATAAGGCAACTTGAATTGGAAAGCTCATCGCAGAAATAAGCAATAAATTTAGAAATAAAGTCGCGAAAAACCGAAGTATTCGGCGAGAGAGACGTCTCGTGACGTAACCGCAGCCATCTTGCTCGAAGTGTGGCAACGCCGGATACCCGCGCAAATTTGATTCTTCTATCGGATATTTTCAACGCGAATTAAAAATATGGTTGTGTGAAGCCGTACGTTTTTTAATCGATTATAAAAGGCCTTTCGTCGATATTTACTCAAAGTTCTTTTATGTATAGCTAAGGCATCTCAATCTTTCTGGCGACATGCATACAACGCATTTATATGTAAATTCAGCATGGAAAAACCGTCATATAAAATGAACGTTCGTTTTTATATCTGCAAATATTGTGAAAATTAGGAAAGAGAAAAATAACATAACAATCGATGAAATATGTTTTGATTTCGGACAGATTGGACATTGGATATTGAGGTTAACGTTAACGCGACGTTTTTCATTTGCATTCGCAATATCATCTTTTCACTCTCTAATTCTTGTCCGACAGAATCTACCTTTGTCTCTAAACTGGACTTCAGGTACAATCCTGTTACTCTCTTGATAAACTTCTACAGTACTTATTTTCATTCTCCATGTTTACCGGCTACCAAAAATAATAAGCCGAGCGCGTGGGACCGATGACAGCTATCGAAAATGCAACGATGCTAAACGTCAAAGATATGGCGTACTACTGAAGTCGAGTAGTAGATTATTACGTTTGTTTTCATATTATAAAAATAATAAGTAGCTTGAAATTCAATACCTAAAAAATATTTCTCGAAATATAGGCCACACACATATGTCTAAAACGTAGCGGTATTATGGCGAAAAATAGACTCTTAGTTTACTAGCGTGGTCATCACCGTACCTCCTCGATTTTTGATGGGTTTAATGACGCCATCTTGGAGAATTCGTGTGTTCAATAATTGGGACACACTGCATTTTTTATGTCCCGATGATCGAACACCGTATTTTTTAACAAATAATTAATTAAAATTAAAAAAATTGTTATTTGTAAGAAATGTTATGAGGAACCTTACTTTTTGAGATGCGACAGTTTTTGAATTTTTAATGCCCTTACGTGTGAAGCGGCATGTCTTAGCAAAAACAATAAGCAGTTACCACGAGAAGTCAAATCGGGTCACCGTTGCTGATTAAATAATTTTTTTCTCTATTAATTAAAGCTTTTTTCCACAAGTAAGGTAACATTTCGATAGCTAAAAGTTCCATATATGTAATGAAATTTTTATAAATAAGTAAATGCATGTAGATGAATGAGAAATAATAAAAATACAAGATAGTGTTCAAGAATTGGGACCTGCTCAATAATTGTGACATTTACCTTAACAGAGATTTTGAGCGACGATTTTCAATTTAACGCTCCAGAAATGTATGAGGCCAAAGCTTAATTGCAAACTTAACTTTAACAAACTACTTTTTGTCGTATCCAAATAGAGAGGAACGAAACAAGTCATATGACTTTACCTGGTATTTGCACAGAGAGGAAAGAAGCAAGTCCAATATGTCCTTATTGTTGTCCATTTTGACAAAGTACTCACACCACACGGGTCGTTTGTATACCGGCTATAACATTGTGCCGTTGCAGCGCGCTCGGGCAACGTCCGATACGTTGAGCACGTTTTTGCCGAGCCGAATAGAATAAAAGTTTTAAATTAATATTCGTTAATTGATGATTAAAAAATACTTTGATTATAAAAAAATCGCACAGAATCTTCAAAATGAAAAAAAAAAATCATTTAAAAAAATCTCATTCCATTTACTTGAGCTCAATGTCAGGACTTTCTATTTTACGCTTTCTTTGCAGTATTATTTGTTTGCAGTTTTTCTACAATGAAATAATATTTTACCGTCTAAGTCTCTGTTATGTTTATAGACAAGTCCAACTTTGGTTTTCATTGTGATTTTTATAGCTTAAAATTATGTGAAAAATGCGAATTGATGGTGAGCGCTTCATATCCAACTGGACGCGATACGCAACTGTCACGCGCACCGTTATACCTCCACAAAACAATGAAAAGAAACCCTTCGCACTGATCTACTCATTTATAAACAAAAATATCATTGAGTCATTGATTTTTTATCCCAAGTACTCGATGTACTTAAACATTTTTTTTTTTTTTATTTCGAGTTTTACTTGCACAGCCTTTTCGGCTTTTTACAAGGCTCCACTTATATGTCCACCGCTCTACACTTGTTCTTTCTCTCCATCATCCCCCCTCCCCATTGCGGCCGCAGCCGACTTCCCCCTCTGTATTATATTCATCATGACATTTCTGTCATGGGTATAGGGAAACTGCGGAAAACCTATACCAATACAGCCGGTCACGAGTTCGCTTCCCAGCCTCGGAGCTAGTCGCGTTTCGTCGAGAAATAGCTCACAGGCTACAGTCAGTCATACCCATCCGACACGCACACGTACCGGTCCGTGTGCGCGACATCTGTGTACAACTGGAGCTACGTCACGCCTGTGTTTTTATTTCTCGACGAAACTACAAGACGGTGATTCGAACCCGCGACCTCCCGATGTGTTGATTTCAGAGGCAAGCACTCTAACCACTAGACCAACACATCGGTTAAAGTACTTAAAGGAGCGGAGCTAAGGGAGAATGCATGGAACCAAAGTCCTAGACAAAGCGCGCCTGGAAACGGACGACGAGGAGGCATGCTGTCCCCTCACCGCGAGAGGAACGATCGCGATCGTCGTCCTAAATGATTGCCTATGCATTGTCAAATTTACCATGTTTACTAATTAACTAATGTTTCTTAAACGCAAACGATCCCGGAAACCCGTATCAATTTAAACTATATTTGTAAAATCCTAAGATCCACACTTTATTATTAATTGACAGTGCAAACAATATATATGCATAGGTGTAAAAGAGGATACCGGTTAAGGCCTTAGGCCACAGTAACGGGTATAAAATAATGTGCGAATTTAACATTTTTTTTGTATAAAAAAGTGATTCACTCATAAAATTAATTACACATTTATTTAGTATGAATATCAAGCTGTAATAAAAAATATATATATATATTTTTTTTCAATGTACAAAATGGCCGACTACTAATATTTTCTTTTGTTATCTTTTTTTTAGACGCTCCGCGGCATGACATTTAGCATCCACAATTTTTTAACTAGAACAAAAAACAAAAATTCTCGTTAATCTACATTAAAATACCTAGAGAAGTACTTACGAAATTTGAAAAATATTGGCTTATTCAAAAGTCGTAGGTATTTGAATTTAAAAAATGAATGTGCAGTGAAAAATTTCCTTATAACAGCTCCTAAACTGCTCTCAAAATGGAAAGTTTTCGATTAATCAGAAATTCCGTACGTACTTCTCTGTGGAATGCAATTAGGAACATAACTTTTTAATTTGAAGTAAATCGAGTGAAAATTGTTGAAGTTATTTGTCACGCCAATTAGAAAAAAGGTGTTTCGAGAAGTTTCGAGTAGTCGGCCATTTTGTAGATAAAAAAATATATATATTTACTAATAGCTTGATATTCATACTAAATAGATGTGTGATTAATTTAATGAATGAATCACTTTTTCGTACGAAAAAAAAATATTGAGTTCGCACATGACTTTATACCCGTACTGTACTGCGGCCTACGGCCTTAATGAAAGAAACCTTCCTACTGAATGAATCTTTTTTACGAATTTACAAATATGCAATAAATTTTGAAAATTCTGTATTTTTAATCTCCCTTGTCTGTTGATTTGTCACATTTTTTTCGAAAATACGCGTGACACTGAACTATTAATTTATACAGAGAGTAAAGAAAGTATGTCGTCCCCCATTTCAGGCAAATGAAGAACTGACGGTGAATGATAGAACAACAAAAACAAAAGACGACTTTAGCCGAAAGAAAATAAGACCTTCCGAACGCTGATGGCCACGCAGCTGACCGCGAGTACAATTGACGTCACAGCGGCGGTGGGTTGCAATGCTATTTAAACCCTTCCTCCCCAAACCGACGCTTTCATCTCATCGACGGCACGGTCTTACATACAGGTCTGGAAACGATGGTGGTGGGGGTACGCCCGCTTAATCGTTTTTCTTCCGCTTTTTTCTCCGATCAGGGCCGCGAGGTGCGTGACGATAGATACAGAGATTAGTAGGGAGATGTACAACGCTCCCCTTTTAGGCGTGCCTCGCAAATGGCGCTAAATCGCGGCGGCGAGTTCGGGAATATGGTTTTGTGTGCATCGCCTCTGTCGAGGTTACAGATTCCCTTGTAGCCGCGCGAGTCGTGAGCACCGCTCAAGTCGATATCGCAGTCAGCGTGCACACAAATGGGCAGCTCGGTGGGGGAAAAGTCTCTCCCCCTCGCTCACTCGACAGGCGAACGAAGCGAGGTTTTTCGTCCGATCGAGCTCGACATATGTGTGGCCGTACTGCGAATTGGAATATGCATTAAATGAATTTCAAAGAGAAAAACATGTATCGAGAAAATTGTTTTCTTTCGGTTGGCCGTTTATGCCGAGAAAACGGGTTAAAAAAATTTACGACGAACCACGTTGAAAAATAAAACGCCGAAACGACCGTGGAATGTTCAAAGAGAAATCTTGAGCCTTTGCTGCGGTCGTTACGGCGTTTTTTTCAACAGTAAACATTATGAATAAGCGTGTATCAGAAATGTTTTTCTATCCACAGTGAGCGTCGTCGCTGAGTTGGCAGCGTGACGGGTTGATGATGCTTGCAGTCCGGGTTCGATCCCTGGCTAATTGACTTTTTTTAATCTATTTTTTTTTCATTTTATGTTCAAAAAATTTCGAACTTACTCTCGCTGTAGCTATTCTCGCCTGTCTAGGCATTATTTATGATATTTAATTCATATATGTTTAATTAAAAAAAAGACATTGGCTATCGTGGATCGAACCCGCGTCGTCTGTACTCAGAGCCTGCACGCTGATATATCAACCGCAAGGCTCTTGTGACTGCAAACCTGCCTTACGTATACACACTTATCCAACCTTAAAAAAAATCGCTGCATACCAATTGCCCATTGTTTTTATGACCCCAAAGTATTATTGAAGACAAATGAAAACGATTTTTCCATATTTCTAAAGTGGTGTTATCCCTTAAAGAAAAGAAATTAATTTTTTGATCGTTGTAAATGTATATCCCCTCGTAAAGAGTTTAAGGCGTCTGGCCACCTTGGCCGATCGAAAAATGGATTTATTTAAAAAAAATAATAAACTCGAAAGTATGGGTCGGAATATTTTTATTTTTTTACACGTCAGAAAGGGCTTTAAGAATAACGTTAATAAATTTCCGTTCAAAACATTAAAAAATGGCGCCGTTATGCACATTGCCGAGGAGGCCCTCCGCACGATACGCGCGTCGTTCTCCCAGCTGTTACGCGGTCATGTCACATCTGCAATAAAAATCAGCTCATTCGTGAGTAGTGTCGCTACAATGTAGCGTACCGGTTTTTTTTTCGACCATTAAAAAAATTATGGTGAACCGAAGAAAAAAATTTGTATTTTTCACCGAAATTATGGCTCACTATAATTTTTTTAATGGTCGAAAAAAACCGCTACGTTACATTTTAGCGACACTACTCACGAATAAGCTGATTTTTTTCAGATGTGACATGACCGGGTAACAGCTGGGGCGACGACCGCGCGTATCGTGCGGAGGGCCTCCGCGGCAATGTGCATAACGGCGCCATTTTTTAATATTTTGAACGGAAATGTATTAACGTTATTCTTAAAGCCCTTTCTGACGTTATATAAAAAAATAAAAATATTCCGGCTCATACTTTCGAGTTTATTATTTTTTTTTTAATATACCCATTTTTCGATCGGCCAAGGTGACCAGACACCTTTTAAGAATCTCGTACGTGTTAGCGAAAACCGGCAGAAAATTATGAAGCAACTCGTCCACTTCTTTGATGTTCGCTATTTTGGACCATCGCTCGTTTGCCTATCGGAGGTCTACACTTTCGACGTTTGTATCCTCGATACATATGTCCTTTTCCTATAGATGGTATTACCAATATTAGATACTCACGTCTTTCCATATCGGAGATATGGATGTTCTAGATTGTTTGAATCTGTATTTGTATAACTCAAACTGCAGACAATCTGAATACACGTTCTCCAATAAATGAGCTCTCGAATAAATAATCCTTTGGTGTAATAGTTATTCAATTTCGTCATCGGTCAAAGGATAACATTTCGAATAATTTACATTCGTTATATTGAGTTTATCATTCTCTAATTTCGAAATCTTTTTCGTTCTATATTTGGCCTTTCAAAGTTTTGACCCCCATCCCAATGTGAAATGTGTTGTAAAAAATGCCGATCGAGAAAGACTCAAAGTTCTCTTCGAGCCATTCTCGATCGTTTCGGCACTTTCCTTCAACAATTTTTTAAATTAATTTTCTAAGGGGAAAAGCAAAAACTCATTTGCGTATTGGGGAAAACATTCACTTTTTTGTCATATTTTTCAATACTGTTTGCACCAAAATTTGGAACGCCCGCTCGTTTTGAGCAACTTCAACATGCGTCCGGCGGGGCGTACGACTGCGAGTTCTCGGTCGCGTCGACGATACCCGCGGCGTCCTTGCTGCGGCCGCTCCCCTCGCTCGTGCCGCTGTTCTTTTGATGGCCTGCCCTTCTCGCGCCCTTGGGCTCTCTCGGGTGCCTCTTGCCGCTGCGGCTGCTGGTGACGACCACTTTTCATTTTGTTGCGGCGCCAAAATTTCTTCTTTGTAACTAAAAAATAAATAATAAAATGTACAAATAAAATACATTACTCACACAAATTAAGGGATATTTGAAGGAATATTTTTTTTCCAAATTTTTGCTCGTCTTTAAAATGGTCAGTCAATTTCAAATAATTTTTTTATCATACGACTATAAAAGTCTTTTAGACAACTTAATCATCTTTAATTTGACCTTTTAAGGAGCTCCGTGCGATGATTTAGCGCGGAGAAATCGTCGATCAAAGCAAAAAAGTCCATTTTAACTTCGACGATCAATTACTCGAGAACTAATCGTACAGAAAATCGATTCGATCGATCGATCGACAGATCGATCGTAAAGAAAATAAAATGTTTTATCAACAGCCTCTAATTGCATGTCATAGAGCATGTTTTGTAGTTTCCAAAACCCTACTTTTATTTTCTGTACGATCATTAGGTCTCGAGTAATTGCTTGTCAAAGTTAAAATGGACTTTTTTGCTTTGATCGACGATGGCAAGATGGCTGCGGTTAAGTCACGAGACGTCTCTCTCGCCGAATACCTCGGTTTTTCGCGACTTTATTTCTAAATTTATTGCTTATTTCTGCGGTGAGCTTTCCAATTCAAGTTGCCTTATTGATCACAACGAACCAACGAACGCAACCGTCAGTTTTTTTACGCGTGTCTTGGCTCCAAGTAGCACAAAAAATCGATATATGAGAGGACAGGCACATTTTGTCGTCTACGTGTGACTAATTGACCAACTTTAACAATTAATAACTCGGAAACTGTACGGTAAATCTCGTGGAAACTCCGCATACGCATGGACGAAGCTCTCGACAATGTTATTAAAAAAAATCGGGCTTTTATCTTGGACTCGCTCCAATCACCGTACCTCCTTAACTCTCTCTATTAACATCGTACGTAACAAAGTAAATTCATCCCTCCGTCAACACACTATCGATCACTCCCCTCGTTTAAATGCCGATGATGAAAGATCGAGTCTGACGTTACCTGACGAGTACCGACAGCTTCCTGAGGCATCTCCCATAAACACCTTAAAGCTCCCAAGAAAGCCTATAACCACCCGATTTCTAACAGAGGCAACCTTCGAGAACCCCACTAAATAACCTACAAGCAGGAAACGTTTTAATGTCACCCTAACGGGGGCATTGGAATACGTGAAAGACCCCGTATTTTATTTGTACATTTTATTATTTATTTTTTACAGTTACAAAGAAGAAATTTTGGCGCCGCAACAAAAAGAAAAGTGGTCGTCAGCAGCAGCCGCAGCGGCAAGAGGCACCCGAGGGAGCACATGGGGAGCGGCCGCAGCAAGGATGCCGCGGCACAGTGGGGCAGAATCCCAAAAAGCTGGCCAAAAGTCAAATTTTTGAGTTGTATATATTCGTCTATATATGTTCAGATCTTGTTTACTGATAGTCCTACGACGAAATTCCGGACCGGGCAGGTTTATACCTGCTCTAGGGTCGCCTCGACATCAGTCGACATTCAGCCGCCGTTCGGTACGCATTAAACAAGCGTACGCGTCGAAAAATTCTTGCCTGTTTCGAAGTGCTGTGAAACGGACGAAACTGTCTCAATTTTAATTCTGCAAAATGGAAAAACTTTCTGAAGGTATGCAGAAAATATAAGTATGCACAGTTATTGCTTATTTTATGTTTGAAATATCTAAATTTTGCAACAAGTAAACATAAAAAATTATACATTATTTTTCGAAAATCGATTTTCTAAAGTAGTTTTAAAAATGTCTTCGCGAGTCTCGACCTTGTTTCAACAAGAAACTGATAGTGTACAGTACTAAATATAATATACTAAAAAACTGGCTGCTCAGGAGTGCTCAACGAATAGTTAGACTAATTTTTAGGGAGAAATACGTGGCGCGACATTAACGGACGTGTGAATGTAATCCATTGATTATTACGTTACAGCGCGTTGGTATATTTTCTGTCTATTAACATAGACTAATAGTAGTAGTACATTCCTTTATTTCTTGTACACCCTTGCGGGCTTTTTACAAACTCCTCTCTTGTCTTACATTTTTTCATAGACTAATATTTATTTATCAATTCCATTTGTAGTATGTTCATTTATTGATTAATATTCATAGATCATTTAAATTTTAATACAGTAATTTATTATTCTAAATGTACGCTTTACGAAAATCTCAACATTTTATAAAATATTCCTGCAAGAACTCTCAGTAGCTAGAACTGTGTTTCCCCCATGTTTGTACGGCGTAACGGTTTTCGGCAGTAAAGGTGTATTAGTGTATACGTACATAGTGTATACGTAGTGTAGACGGCGATTCGGCAAGGACTGACGAGGGGCTCCTAGAGCAGCCATGTATGAAAGAAAGGAGCCCGCCTGCTGTTCAGGCTTTATTATACCTGTTGTATACTGACACAGAGGTGATTCTCGTAAAGACAGATTTCATGTAATTTCGGTTTTTTTTCGTGCAGAATGTATGTAAATATATTTGTTAATCATTTATATCATAAATATTCGTTTTCTTTATAAATATAAAATCATTTTTAGTAGTAATAAATTATTTTTGTACATTTCGAGTCAGAACACCGTATATAGTTTTGTTAAGTATAAAATGATTACAAAATAATGTCATTCAATTTTGTACATGTTTATATTGGTATTTTACAGAGTCTTCCCAATCTTCAAATATGGAATTATCAAGAAGAGATGTTTTTTTCATGGTGAAAGACAGTTTAAAAAACGAACAGAAATTCGTTATTGGAGTTTTGAAAGATGCAATTTTCAAGAAAACAGAACATGTGATACAAGTAGACGAGGATGAAAAGTCATTAGGACTGTTATTTGCAAATTTTCGATCCAGATGGAAAGCAGCAAATAGAGGCCAAGAAAAGTTTCTAAAAAATAATGAAGAATGGTTGAATGGCACCGTATGTTTTTCAACATTATCCGATACTGAATGCACAACATCAACATCTGAGAAGATTGTGAAGAATGATGAAAAAGGAACATCTGGACGACCTTCGAAATCCTTTGCTTCATCCAGCGATAGATCTAAGAGGCGAAAGACTGAAGAAATACGTTCTACTTTATCTACAGAAGCATTGACGTATGCTGCTCAAATGAGTTTAAGGACTTCTGGTCAAGTGGATGCTGCTCAAGTTCTTAAAGATGTCACATTAACCAGCCCAACAAGAGCCTCAAAATATATAGCTGCTGTTCGGTCAAAAAATGAGACACCTTTAACCCCAGACGAAGCACTTTCTTTGATGATCGAGAAAGGAGAATCAAAGCGCTCTTATCAGCTATCAAGAAATGCAGCTAGAGCATGTAAATGCAAATTATACCCATCATACCATGAAGTAGAAAAAGCAAAAAATCGTTGTTATCCATCAGTTGTGTACATGAATATTACTGAGTCGTGCGCACAAATTAAACTACAGGCTTTACTTGATCATACCACATACAGAATTATACAACTTCAGGCTGATGTCATCGATACTCTAAATTCTGAAATTCTGCAAAAATTAGTACTTGACTGTAAATGGGGATGTGATGGAAGCAGCGGTCAAAGTGTTTATAAGCAAAAATTTGATGAGGCTGGAAAATCTGATGAAAGCATTTTTTATACTTCTCTGGTACCTTTGCAATTAATCTACAACAATCACGAGACGGATGAAGGAACTATTGTGTGGAAAAATCCTAGACCTTCATCTCCTCGATTCTGCAGACCAATACGATTGCAGTTTGTACATGAAGATGTACAATCAACATTGAAAGAAGTTACCGACATTGAACAGCAGATTGCGGATCTTGCACCATACACTACTGAACAAAATGAAAAATCAATTTCAGTAACCTATTGTATGTCGTTTACGATGATAGACGGCAAAGTCTGTAACGCTGTAACCGGTACCACTTCTGCACAACGCTGCTTCCTGTGCAAAGCCACCTCTAAAGATTTTAATAACGTCGACAAAATTATAAAAATGGACATTACTACAGATAATTTAAGATTTGGCATATCTACATTACATGCGTGGATTCGTTTTTTCGAGTGCTGTTTGCATTTGTCGTATAAGCTCACAACTCAAAAGTGGCAAGCTCGTGAAGAGGAAGTGAACAAGATTGTGAAAGTACGCAAGGAAGACATACAGACTCAATTTAAGACAACACTGGGGCTTATCGTTGATCGACCAAAGCCAGGATATGGCAGCTCAAACGATGGAAATACCGCCCGCCGCTTTTTCGAAAATGCTAATATATCTGCTGAAATAACAGGAGTCGATTAAAATTTAATTCACCGATTTCATGTTATTTTGCAGGCAATTTCGAGCGGGTATGATATAGACGAAAAAAAATTCAAAGACTATTGTGTAAATACTGCCCGTTTATTCGTTGCTTTATATCCATGGTATTACATGCCAACATCTGTGCACAAAGTGTTGATGCACGGAGCAGAAATTGTAAAATATGCCCTTTTACCGATCGGACAACTTTCTGAAGAGGCCCAAGAGTCACGCAATAAGGACATAAAGAACTACAGGTTACATCATTCAAGAAAATGCTCTCGAGAATCGAATATGAGAGACATTTTCTATAGGCTCTTAGTATCATCAGATCCATTTCTCTCAAGCATCAGGAAATTGCCCCAGAGACCGGCGAAATCTTTACATAAAGAAGCTATAGAAATGTTAAAACAACCTGAAGTCACCAGACAAGAGATAAGGAACGATTCCGATTTGGATACAAGTGGGTCAACATCAGAATCCGAATCGAATGATTCCAACATTGAAGATGACATACGAGATTTTTGTTACTAGAAGTAAATAACAGATATTTGATTTATTGCAAATTTTGTACTCAAGAAATTGTTCAAAAATAAAAACATGGCTCAAGAGATTTTCTACTCATTTAAACCTAAAAATATTATGAAACATTTTCTATTAAAAAATATTTAAAAATTGAAATTTTTTGTGGAATCGTCTATATATCGCGTCTGCTATTTTGAAAATTAACATTCCTATAACAAATTCGTAATCAGCGATCCCAAAAACCCTTAAGAAATATGATTGGGTATTTTTTACTGAATTATTTGACTAATTGGTTGAATTATGTCCGCCATTTTGGGTCCGTCATTTTGAAAATCGTAATTCTGATAACAGATTCGTATTCAGCGACCCCGAAAACCCCCGAGAAGAGAATTGGAGATCATTTTGGACACTTTCCGAATTTTGGCCAGCTTTTTGGGATTCTGTCCCACTGTGAGGCGGGAGCACTGTATGGGGTGGAAGTCTGGGGGTGGAAAAGAAGGGAGGAAATAGAGAAACTACAGGGGAAACTGGTGAAAATGGGCCTCGAAGTGGCAAAAAACACGCCAAATTACCTGTGGAAGCTTAAAGCTGGCAGGAGGAGCGTGGAGATCGGAGCAAGGAAAAGGGCAGGGAGTTGTATAACTCAAATCCTGAAAATGGAAGAGGGGAGATGGCCGAAGATATGCTTGAGAGAAGAAATCAGAAATATTCTGAACGGACACCCATCAAGATGGGGAAAAGAATACGAGAAGGCGATGGAGGACGTAGGAGACGGGAGAGTGGTCAATCTGGTGTGGTCGAATCCAGGAAGCTGGGAAAGGATCGAGAGTTGCTTGATAGAGGGGGTAGGCAGGAAAACGGAACAGGACATGCAGGGAGACTGGGTCAAGGCGGACAGGTCGTCCTCCTGCGTCTGGTACAAGGTTAATTTCCTTGTACCTTGTGGGATGCGAGAGAGAGAAATATTGGGACAAAAAAGGGTGGCGGGGGAATCGAAGGAACAATGGGCAAAACTGAGGTGCGGAAATGTGGGGAAAGTTGGGAAAAAAGGTTTCAGTAACTGGGCCTGTGGAATATGCCGGAAGAAGGATGAGAGCCTGGAGCATATTTGGACGTGCGAGATAGCGAGAGGGGAGTTAAAGGAAAAATGGGTGAGGGCAGTGGATGCCTGGAGAGGACGGAGGGAAGGCCAGGAGTTAGAGTGTTGGACAAAAGACACGCTAAGAGCAGAGCCGGTGCCGGTAATCTGCGAGTATTTAAGGGCGTTCGCGAAATTGAAAAGGGCGAGAACCGAGGACGATCAAGAGGGGGAGGATTAAAAAGCACAAACGGCATACGGTGCTTAGGGTGAAATATTGTAATTTTAATCCTAATTTATAACTTTAATTTTTAATTATTAGCTTATAGGTTAGAAATAAGGATGGAAAGAAGGAGGGTTTTGTAAAAAGCGAAAGCTGTACAGATGGAATAAAACTACTACTACTACTTTTTGTTCAAATAAGTGTTCAGTCTATAGTAAAAGTTGTATCACAAATAACTTTGAAACGTTATAAATATCGCAGATATTTTCATTTGCATTTTATATATATATATATATATATATATATATATATATATATATATATATGCTCTTTGTCTGTCATAATAACTATATTTTTAAAATTAAGTATTCTCTATCTTCATTAAAATGATAGCGCATATTTTCGAAGTTTTCGAAGAACGAGAACTAGTGAGGTTAAACATTTTATTATTCCTCTTTGTTACTCCCGGGAAGTCATATACTCCGGCTTTCGCTTCAAAAGTTCTGAACTTGGTTGCCAACTGTAGCACGTATTGTTGCCTAACATTTCTTTCGCGTGAAGCATGCTTTCACACGTATCAATGTGCAGTCTGTTTCTCGTTTTATTTTTTAATAAATTTAATTAAGAAAAAACGCGTTCCGCGGCTGCCGATGAGTGCAGTACACAGAGAACTCCTTTCACCAACTTCACGAGATTTGGAAACATAAGGTGTTTCAACTCGTTTTTCATTTGAAAAATGCTGGTCCAAAAATCTTCGATCGAACTTTCTTTATATATTTTAAGGTCTTGTAAATCGCCAGTAGGCGCCATTCACTATTGACTTTTTCCATATTGTCGACAAGTTGCGGAAACAATTTTAAAGCATCTGCCGCAATGCTCGCGACGCTTCCCGACAGAGCGATTGCGGGATTAAGTTGGCTGACAAATAACAGAGCTGGATCATCGAAATTAAACCGCTTCTTGATTTGCTCCGAGAGAGCAACGTAAAAACCAAGGGCATGCGTCCGAAAATTGTGAATTTC
The DNA here is from genome assembly GCA_964007375.1 of Ophion obscuratus. NCBI lineage: Eukaryota > Metazoa > Arthropoda > Insecta > Hymenoptera > Ichneumonidae > Ophion > Ophion obscuratus. The sequence goes on along the minus strand of OZ023316.1, from coordinate 3,380,279 downwards.
ATGCGGATCGATATTTTCATTCGATAATAAGAAATCAGTTTTAACCCCGAAGTAAACGTTTTCTAGTTTAATGAAAATCTTCGGATTACTTGGCTCAATTTTTTGAGCAGTCGAATGCTTTCTAGATGACTGATCTCGATAAAGTTTTGGAGAATAGTCCGATATAAACCTCGAACTCGACTCAGTGAGAGTTAGACCTTGGGCTTCTCGGCTTGAAATTCAATATTCAATTTGTTTACGAGATCCAAAACATACGACATGAATGTGAAATATACTTTGAATATCGCAGATTTCAGTTGGCCTAGGATAGTCTGCGTTGAAGATAAGTTATCCTCAAAACATTTGTTGGTGAAGAAGAGAATCAGCGCTTCCCAGTTTTCAATCACGCGATCTACTGTAGCCTATGGTACGTGTATTCATTATTACAAATGAAGGGATGTCAAGGAACATGGAAAAAATGAAATTTTGGAATAATGGAGGATTCGGAAAAAATGAAATTTTGGAATAATGGAGGATTTGGAAAAAATGAACACAGAAAAATATTCTACAGTGTATGTGGTGTTGAATAAAAGGACAATAGTTTATGAATTCTGCAATGATTTGGAATGGTGTATTGACCTTTTGTGTCTGTCGCATAGCTGAATTATTGTTCTTATTACCAAAATAAACGTTGCCAAACCCATATATTTATAGTTTTCCCTTTTTATGACACATTTTTTCGGTGAAAGTTTGCATTTAAAATACAATGGAATTTATCAGTTAAAAAAAAATATTCCAGGCAACTTAAGAGTCGTCGAGCGAGGGCATAGGAAGCGCCAAATGGTCAATGTGGAACTAACAAAATCTTAGTTGTCGGATTTAGTCGAAAATACGATCGTAATGCACGGTTAAATATGTCCTTAACCCTAGGACCCTACACTATCTGTACGAAACAAATAACCTACACTGGGGTTACGCACACCCCAGCACTTCAAATCAACGCTGATAACGAACTGTTTATCGTAGAGATTTTTTTTTAATCGAATGCTCGAGATCTGATGGATGGAATATGCTTTACGAGAAAAACCTAATATAAATTTATCACAGTGAAAAATGCGATTGAACAAAGCAAGAAAAATTATGTTAGCATTTCTCACTAATAATGTGGGGTGTGCAGTACCCATGTGTAGGGTCCTAGGGTTAATATTAGATAGATAAATAATATTTATCCAAACCGATGCAATGGTCTAGAGTCCCGGGTTCGAATCCCAGTCGCGTACATTTCGTCGTGAAATATTTTTCTTAGGCATTTCGCGGCAAAATAAGACTAGTTCCACGACTGAGGGGCGAACTTGATGACCAGCTGTATTGGTATAGGTTTTCCGCAGTTTCTCTATACCCATGACAGAAATGTGATGATGAATATGACACAGAGGGGGAAGTCGGCTGCGGCCGCAAGGACGGGGGAAAAGGTAAAGAAAAAAACAGTGGAGGAAAGAAACAGTCACAGTGGGGGGAAATAGGTAACAAACGCGAACAGCGTGTACCTTAGGAAATAAAAATATTTATCCGAGATCCGAGGCGGTTGATTCTCCGGCCAGTTCGATCCACCATAGTTCATGATCGCATACATAACTCGAGTCTCCAAAATTCAAGTAAAACTTCAAAAACTTACTTTCAGAGAAAGCCATCTCGTTTGGCTTGGATGCAAAATCATGTGTGGTTTCAATTCCACGAAAACTTGAAACTCATGTAGTCTCGCCGACCTGTTGCTGCTGTGAGAAAAGTAGTTATAAATGCTGCGGATCAAGTTTTCCAAACTGCGAGGTAATTGATGAGCTGCTGCCGACGAACACAAATGGAACGAGTAACACACGCAACCAAGAACGAATAAGTTCGGTATGACATGCTTGAATCGAGCCTGCACCCCACTAGTGTTTCCCATCATTACGGAAGCATTATCCGCCGCCAATCCGATCATATTGACGAGAGGAATCTCGAGATCGTCAAGATACTTGACGATCGGTTTGAATAAGTCTTCTGAAGTGCAGGATGTCACTTTGATCAGGCCAAAGAATCTATCTTTACACTGCTCTTCTTCCTCGTCGTAAAATCTTATTACGATCGCCAAAGATTTTTCTGAGCTTACGTGGACTATACGGACGACGGACATATAAACGATACGTCTAAAACGATTCAGTATGTAATCGACGCTGTAGCTGACACAACGCAAGAAGATTTGTAAAAATCGTCTGGTCAAACACACGATATGTTCGGAGAAGAAAAAATGTACGAAGAAAAGCAGCTCGTGGAGGAATTACATGCACCAGCAAGAAAAAACTTTCTGTGAAGACGTGTCATCGTACGTGGGTATGATGATTTGTGACAGGCTGACGTAGTCGAAATGCGGCCGTATTCGCGTTTCAACAAAGGCTACAATTACATCCTCACCGTCATCAATGTGTTAAGCAAGTGTGCATGGGCCGTACCCTTGAAAAGTAAAACTGGCAATGAAATGGGTACAACGATCGCGAAAATCATACACGATCATGGCAGATATCCGAAAAATCTTCAGACCGACAAAGGAAGAGAATTTTACAATGTAGACGTGCAACGACTCATGGAGAAATACAACATCAATCATTATTCGACGTATTTTATTATGAAGGCCTCGGTCATCGAACAATTCAATCGCACTCTCAAAAATAATATGTGGAAAATGTTTACACTCAATGGTAATTACAAGTGGATCGATGCGTTACCGCATCTCGTTATAAAGTACAATGCTCGAAAGCATCGTACGATTGGCATGAGGCCCATCGACGTTACTCCTGCGATCGCGGAGAAACTCTTAACCACCATATACAGCAATGTAAAAATTGCGGCTCCTGCAAGATTCAAAGTCAATGATTTTGTGCGCGTAAGCAAATTCGAGGCAATATTTGAAAAAGGTTTCACACCGAAATGGACCACCGAAGTGTTTAAAATCGTCAAGGTGCAACAAACTGATCCTGTAACGTACCTAGTCGAGGATTCAAGTGGAAATCCGATAGCCGGAGGATTCTACGAATACGATCTGCAACGTGTTGCCAATCCAAAACATCCAAACCAAACATATATCTCGTGGAGAAGATAATACACAAAAAGGGCAATGATGTTTATGTTAAATGGTTGGGAATGGATAAACCTAAAAACTCGTGGATACACAAAAATAACATATTTTAATAACTGTTATAAAGTATATGAAAAATTCAATAAAGTATATTTACAATAGGCAAACCATTATACTTATGTATACATTCACCATTCCTTATAAAAATAAATTATTGTATCCTGTAAACATTAACATACTCGCAGTATATATAACATGAATATTTTCCAATATATATCAAATTTACATTACTACATTCATTATATCTATCCATTTTTATTTTATAACAATACATACAATGTAGCCTAACAAACACATTTACAATGCTATTTAATAATGACCCCAGGGTAGAGTGTCCGTACTTTTCGGCACGATATACCGCTTGTCATCGTGTGGACTTAAAGAAATTTTTGACTCTGAAATAGTGTAAACTTCGTGCAGCTTCGATCTTATGCAAGATTGCTGACGAATCATCTCAATTTCTTCCCGTAAACAGCGAGTGTAGTAATTGAAATTTATTGTTCGCGCGACGACATTACTTTTCACACCTTTCACCTTTTTCGTGTCTTTTTTACCATCGACTCGCAAAGCGTATATTTTTGCTCTCAATTCCACAAATTCCGTCATTACCATAATATCATTTTCATCTTTCATGAGACCGGGCACTTTCTTGTTGACTAATGGTAAACCGTACACGTTTTCCATCAGGTAATCGCTCGTATCAAATTTGTCAATGTTACCCTTCATATCGTCGTAAACGTCGTCAGACTTGATGTGGTATATGAGACTATCAGTGTCGGTATACATAACCTTGCAGTTTTGCTGATACAACGAAATCATGAATTCGTGGTGAAATTCATATAAACATGTTTTCGAAATGTCGAGTATACACATATCCACATAAATCGGCTTGTTAAATTTTACCTCCAGATTTCGCAATTCGACGGCAATAAGATTTTCCTAAAAGATACTTCGACTGTGAAAATGTGGTTTAGCGATCATTGCCTCTGCCCTATACGTTCCTCCTACTTTGTTACAAGTTTCACGTTTACACGGTTTCGCAGGTTTTCCATCGTTTTAGCAAATACTGCATTGTTCATTAATTTATACAAATTTTTCTCGAAATCATTTGTAGCACGTGTACGAAACTGCGTGTTCAATTCGATGTATAAACGCAACCAGGGAGATTGAGTGAATTTCAAAATTCTGTGTATTTTCGCTACTTTAAATCCAAGACGTTGCAAAGTCCATACACTGCTGCAAATTGTGATAGTGTATCACGCAATGCCTCTTATCGCATACGGTTGCGAGCAATTTCTCTTGGCGCTTGCCAGGTGGTTTGTCGCGTGCCGGACAAAACGGAAGGTCACTGTGCGAATCATGCAAACGTTGCGGATATTCGAGATCGACTTCGAGAACGTGGCCTACAGGCGAATCTAGCGCTGTGGATAATACGTCAAAATCCGATGTGTCGTCGATCCATTGAAAATCAGCATAATGCAAAGGTTGACACATTGCCCATCCATACAAGTTGTTCACATCGAAGTACATCAGGTATGATGATGATTTCAATGGATCGTACGATTGCATGTACTTGTTATTAGCATGTGCATATCTGTTTGAACATTGGCTTAAACCTCCGCGTATACCTCGCCCGATGAATAAAATCATGTCGATGTCGGTCAATAATTTAAACGTAATGTGCGGATATTTCAACATGGCGTCCCAAGTGTATTCGGGAAGAGTGTAATAATACGCCGGATCAAGCCCATAACTTTCAATACACGTATCACGGAAATTTGCGCAAGTATCTGCCAATAACAAAACATCCGTCTTAAAATACAAATCGCTATATTCACCAAGCGTTTGAATGGAAAACCGCTCCCAGACATTCTCAGCGTGAACATACTCGCTCGCGCATGATCGTTTCCGCGGTCAAGGAACTGTAAAATGAGTCGCGCGGCGGCAAACACGTGTCTTCCAATCTGCTGACATGGTCAATGTATTTGTACAGGAAGACACCTTTTCGTGTTAATAATGTATAATCATGCATCGGTAGGCCATCATATTGTGAGCGTAAAATTTTCAGTTTGTCCGTCGTTTAAAATGATGCCAATTTCTCAAGACTGGTGGTTAGAAATTTATATGAATCGATGAAGTGTAATTTAATTTGGTTTTTTGTTTCTTCGGTAGTAGTTTGACCAGTTTTCGTAAATGAAATATATTTTTCTTTTATTATTGGAAGTACGTAAGTTTTCCCTTCGAAGGCGGTGGCTACTTCTTTAATTATAAAATGCGCATCATAGCCAGACAAATTGTGAAAAACTACCGGAATGAAAAAAGATTGTTTGAAATTTAGATTGCAATTTGAATGGGCGGGGCCTCTGTAACGTCCAGTAAAATAATGATGATCGCGAACTCGGGTATCGATTGGTGCAAGATCTTGTTCACATATGTGACTTTTAATCGCGCTTCGAAATTGAAGCTCCTCATCGGATGCTAACTGTACCATGGAGATATTTGAAGATAAAATATCTTTTACATGCAAAGCTGCATTTTTTAGTTCTTCGATGAACCATGCAACCCAATCGCTACTACGGTGCGATTCATATCCGCATAACGATTGATCGTATGAACAATGTACGTAGTATATGGTACTAGAAACCTCGTGGTGTTGGTACATGTTTTGTTCATTCGTTTTCGCAAGAACGCGCCCAAGATCGGCGTATATTACGAATGGAAGTCGCTAATAATTATTGAAGTTTTTAAAAGTGAGTCACTTGTTCGCATCGTTCGGTAGACGGACAGCACAGTCGTTGATCTGGCCACAGTCCACAGTGTGCCCTTGCAATTTTTGCTCCGAATGAAAGTAGTGCAGACATCTGCGAAAATAAACAAAAAATCAGTTTCGAACTAATTATTTTGATACATTAAATCATATCAAATGTACGTACCTATCACAGATATATTTCTGTCCATCGTGTTTAGTCAATTGTGAGCTGATGAGTCTTGATAAATTCGTGATCCACGCGAAATGTCCAACGATTTTTTACTGCGGATCTTCCACGTAGAGCAAATTGACATGCTTTTCTCTCTTTCGCTCACTCACGCGAATTGGAAGAGCGCTATCCTTCTCAATGGTGTATACATTGATTGTAATGTCATTACGGATTTCAAATTTTTTAATTTGTTTCAGAGTCACTGGAAACTCAACGTCTTGAACATTTAGCACTGTTGAGTAGTTCGGGTATGAAGATTCACGCGCACTGTGACGTTGGGCTAGATAAAGAGCGGCGACTACGGACCATGCGAAACATGCTTGATCACTCGATTTCACATTAACAACTGCTCTTTTCAGCATTATCAACCGCGATAACATTATGTGGCATCCGGCACGCATTGGGTTATATTCATTTATATTCATAGTCAATTTATATATTCGTGACAATGCCCACCCGCTGTCGCGTTCCTGAAACTCTTCGAGCGATGTCAACATGGGCTCAATAACTCTTTGATCTTACCATTCGCGTAAATCAGACGTATTGAAAAGTTCATAGTTTTTAGTATTAATGCTTTTATTTGCACGCTTGTCCCCCACCACAAATTCGCCGTTAAAAACGGTATTAATTTTCACCCTACCATGATTGTTGATAATGTTTTGAACGCTTGAAAGCACGACATCACTAGCGTCCTTGAGAAATTGTTGAGGTTCGATGTGGTAGTGATTTATGACTACACCAGTCAAGATACGACCCTCGAACGCCGTATCAATTTCTCGCCATGTGAATCCATGATTGCTATGACCAGCACCCGTGTGTATGAAACGCGGACGCACCGAATTCTTGAAGCCTTCAAGTCGCGCAATTTGGGCTACCAACGATTGACGATTTTTGATCGATAATCACGGTCATTTAATTGAACTTTGTTCTTCCAACGACTCGATATACTCGTTACATCGTTGTTCCCACACAATGTACTCTTCTACCGAACTAATTTGAGCCCCTTGCTCGCATACATTTTTTTCAATATTATCCGTCATGTCTCTGCGCGAGGCACTCCGCGATCTCGGGAATTCAAACACTAACTGAAAGTGTGCACCTCTCAATCATGATTTATATTCCATTTCTATAACAACTGCATCCTTGGTGCCGTGTGCATTTTTTTGCAGACATTAACTTTTTTTGACGAGATCCGCGAACCGCTTGCAATACATTCGCACAATTTTATTCTTTTGCGAATGTCCTAGGCATTTTGGCCTTGAGTTGCAATAGATATTGGAAGACATTCGTGGGTTTGTTTGGGATTTCACCCAACAAACCCAACCGCTTTAATCGTTGAATGTCTAAAATGTATATGTCTTCATACATGCAGATGAGTCGCTCTATCTCACATTCTCGCTCTCTCTCATGCATACGTGTAATCCGATCGCTTCTCTCAGCGACACGGGTCAACCAACTTGGCTCTCTGGCGAGAGTCGCTAAATAATAAAATCCGTGAAATTAACAATATAAGCCAAAAATAAATCAACAATAAATTCTAAATATATAAAAATCAATAATTGAATGGGATTCGACCGGCGCCTGCGTGGCCGCTACCCGCTCGACGCGGCAGTAAGCGCCCGAGTCAGGCGACCCGGCCGACGCGCCCAAGTTTCTCACAAGCGGCGCGACGCGCAAGGATCTATTTATAGCGGCGACGCGGCTCACTCGTCAGCTGAACTCTCCGGACCAGATCCGCTCTAGATCACTGCCTTACAAGCAGGTCCATGCACGAGAGCAGACGCTCACCTTTGCCTAGCGGCGGTAAAGCTACTTCGGGGAGCACTCGCTTGCCTACCCGCTCCGGACCACCTACGCTGCCGTGGAAACCTACTCCCCTACTGGGGCCACGAGCGCCACTGACGCGGCCACCGGCCTGCCTGCTGGGAACTCTGGACCCTCGCCGAAGACGCTGGACATCGCCACGCTTGGACATCGCCACGCTGGACCATCGTGCCGCACTCACCGTTGCCTGCCATGCCACCACTCGGCACCAGCGTAGCCTCGACCACCCAGGGCACTCAGACCAGCCCAACGGGTGGAACCAGCAGAGCCTGCCAGACCAGCGACCAGTCGAGCAGCGAATGGGAACCCGCCGTGCCAGTCGTTAGCCGCTCACTAACGACCTCAGCCTGCCAGACCAGCGACCAGTCGGGCAGCGAGTGGGAGCCATCCGCGCCAGTCGTTAGCCGCTCGTTGACGGCCACAGCCAGCCAGGCTGTCCAGCAGCTCACAGCTCCACCCGAGGTGCCAACGCCACCGACAACGCCGGAGAGAGCGTTTACTACCACCAACTCGGGCCACTCCTTGACACCACCTCTGCCTAGCCCATGGCAACGGACGTCAACGAAACCCAGCCTAGTCTGGCGTCCTAAAAAAAACCTAAACTGCGTATTGTAACATAGTCAATTACATGTAAGGAAAAGAGAAAATTAAACGAAAATAACGAAACTCGTCTCCACCATAATTTAAGCGGAATCGGCCTAGCGAACGACAGCCCAACCCTCAGCCACGAAACTCTCTGCGAGCGCAATTCGAAACATTGATCCTCCGAGCCGGATCCGAAAGCAACTAGAACTTCGGACTATCACCAGCTGCATCATGAGTTACTCGTTCGACGCACTCATCCAGAGCCAATCGGAGCTGCACGGGCGAATAGCACGCATGATGGACAACCTAAAAAAACTATGACAAGCTAACATCACGGAAGGAGCCGTAAAAACACGGATAAACACCTTGGAAAAGTACTGGGACAAGTTCGAGGAGCAACACAACTTGCTGAGCAGAGATTACACCGCTCAGCTAAAGCAGCACGAGTACTCTCGGAAGGACCTCCTTAGCATGACGGAGGAAACGTATTTCCTCCAAAGAGGCACGCTCCTCAACTGGCTCTCCGAGTTGGCTCGCCTGGCTGAACAACCCTGGCATTACCGCGGATCACGATACGGCATTACCGCGTATCATTTTCGGGAAAGTACAGCGACTGGCCAGCGTTTAAGGATTTGTTTCAATCCATTGTTGATCGCGATCAACGCCTCAGCAACGTAGAGAAGCTGCACTATCTGAAAACCAGTTTGCGCGGCGACGCCGGAAAGGTGATCAGCAATTTCGCGACAACAGAAGACAATTACGCGCGCGCTTGGGCTGCTCTAAGCAGCCTCTACGACAACAAGAAACTGCTCATCAGTTCGATACTAGGAAGCTTCACCGCCCTGGCAAAAATGAAAGGGGAGACGGCAGCCGAAATTCACCGGATCTTCAATGTCATCATTTCCACCATCGACGGGTTAGCCGGCATAGGACGCCCGGTGGGAACGACAGAAGACTTATTCGTTTTTCTCGCAGTGCAGCTCTTCGACCCACAAACGAGACGCGAATGGGAAGGAGCGGTCAGCACCTCAGCCGAGCCACCTACACCGTGCGGCGCTGAGGAGCTTCCTTGAGCAGCGGATGCAAATCTTGGAAGCTTTACCACCTCATCAACCTTCAAGGAAGACGGACGATCGCCCCCGCCCGAACTCGCTAGTCGCACAAAAAAGGGAAACCGCGCATGGCAGCTGCGGCCTATGCAGCCAGCAGCATTTCTTCATGTTTTGCGACAAATACAAGGAGCAAACTCCGGAGCAACGCTGGCACACAGTTCAACGCTTGAAACGCTGCACGAACTGCCTAAGCAGACATCAGCTGACCGAATGCAAGTCAGTCAAGGTGTGCACAACTTGTGCCGAAAAACACCACTCGACCTTGCATTCTGCCACCGGGCTAGCGAGCGTTAGTAGCCACCTCACGAGAGGCTAATAAATCTCCGTTCTGTTGACAACAGCTAGGGTGCTACTCTACGATGAACATGGCACCACACATCCGGCCCGCGCACTCATTGACCAAGGGTCGGAAGTCAGCTTAATCTCTGAGAGACTAGCACAACGAATGAAACTCCAACGGTCCAGGACCTCTCTGAACGTTTACGGAGTAGGAGGAGTCCAGACGACCAGAGCAAAGGGAAGGGTCGTAGTGAGCCTGAAGGCCGAGCAAACGGCAGCTAAACTTAGGACCACAGCCTTGATCCTCCCTAAGCTAACGATCTACTCACCGCTCCAGGCCCGTACGAGACCAGAGTGGAAGCACATCAAGGGATTGCAACTTGCGGATCCTACATTCCACAATGGCAACCAAATCGACATCCTCCTAGACGCCGACGCATACGCTACTATAGTGCAACCGGGCCTACGGAAAGGACGATCCCACCAACCGATCGCGCAACGGACATCGTTTGGTTGGATACTGGTGGGAACAACGGGTCACGGGTCACCCAACGAGCTTCGAACAGTCCAACAATGCGTGGTGGTGGATGATCTGGCTACCACCGTCAAGCGTTTTTGGGAGCAAGAGGAAGGGCCAAGTCCTCCGGTTCCTCCCTCCATGGAGGACCAACAATGTGAGATGCTTTTCTCCTCTAGCTACACAAGACAGAACGGGCGCTACTCAGTCCGACTGCCCTTAAGGGGAGAGCTACCTGATCTCTCCAACACATTCAACGGAGCCTCTCGGGCCCTAACTCATCTCGAGGGAAGGTTCAGCAAGAACCACGCGCTTCAAGAGTTATACAGCGAGTTTCTCCGAACTTACGAGCAACTTGGCCACATGGAGGAAATCACGAGTGGACCCGTACCGCAGCGAGTGTGCTACCTCCCGCATCACGAAGTACTACGAAACTCCAATACATCGACTCCCCTCAAAGTCGTGTTTAACGGTTCTTGGCACGCCTCTGGGGAACAATCCCTGAACGAGTCACTTCTGACGGGGCCTAACCTGCTGCCAGCCCTGCCCGACATCTTACTCAAATGGCGAACGCACCGCTATGCCGTAGCAGCGGACATCGAGAAGATGTACAGGCAGATACAAATCCACCTAGACGATCAAGACCTCCAGCGAATCCTCTGGAGGCAACACAAGGCGGAGGAGGTGAAGCAGTATCGCCTCAAAACCGTGACCTACGGTTTATCCTGCGCCCCCTTCCTGGCTGTACGGACGGTTCGGCAGCTAGCTTCAGACGATGGGAACCAATTCCCGCGCGGGGCAAAGGCCCTCCGGGAAGACACTTACATGGACGACATCCTTACTGGCGCCCAAACACTGGATGAGCTGACAGCGACACAGAAGGAACTTCAACAGCTCTGCATGGCGGGCGGATTCCCGCTAAAAAAGTGGGCCTCCAACTCCGCAAGGCTCTTGCAAACGATGCCCAAGGAGCAAACTATCCAGGACGCTGCACGCTCCTGGACAGCTGACACAGAAAGTCAGCAGACGCTGGGTCTCCTGTGGGACCATTCAAACGATGTCTTTCACTACCGCGTGGAAGTATCAACCAAAGATACCGTAACCAAGCGAAGCGTGTTAGGCGAAGCGGCCCAACTCTTCGACCCGCTGGGATGGCTGGCTCCCATCAGCGTAAAGGCAAAAATTAACATACAGAATTGCTGGTTAACAGGGCTGGGCTGGGACGATCCACTGCCTCCCGAGCTAGCTAAAGGGTGGAAGGCATTTCGCGACCAGTGGAAACTATTGCGCGACGTCCGGATCCCTCGCTGGATCGAAACATCCGATCCCTTCGAACTCCACGGGTTTGCAGACGCCTCGGAACGAGCATTCGGGGCCGTACTCTACGCCCGGACCAAGACAGCTGGTCAAGGCTACCGGGCGACGCTCATCGCCGCACGCACCAAGGTAGCTCCACTGAAGCCCGTCACGCTCCCTCGGCTGGAGCTATGCGCGGCGCATCTGCTCAGCGGCCTAGTAAATCACAGTCGGCGCATCATACCCCAGGAGCCAACAAGCATAAGGCTCTGGACAGACTCGACGGTGACGCTCGGGTGGATCCTACAACATCCCTCCAAGTGGAAAACATTCGTCGCCAACCGAGTCGCGTCAATCCAGCAACTAGTACCAGATGGACGCTGGCAACACATACCAGGAGAACAAAATTCAGCGGATTGCGCTTCCAGGGGATTGTCTCCACAAGAGCTCCTGACACATCCGCTCTGGTGGCAAGGGCCGCCATGTCTCCATAGCGCTTTGGGGAGCGAAATTAGCACCACCGTTCCGACGGCGACGGAGTTGCCCGAGGCAAGGGTAACCACACGTGCAGTAATTATTCATCCCAAGCCGCCTCCAAATACTACGCTTAGCGGCTTTTCTTCGTATAATCGCCTGCTACGCATCACAGCCTGGTGCAAAAGATGGCGGCGCAGCCTCAAACAAAGAGCAGCAATCTTAGAAGCCGACGAGCTAAGGGAAGCGGAACTTACGTGGATACGGGTGGTTCAGAACGACTACTATCAGGAGGTCATACGGCGCCTACAGTAGAAGATCCCTCTGCACGGGAAAGGACCTCTAGGAGCACTAGCTCCGTTTCTGGATGAGCACCGGATACTGAGAGTCGGAGCAGACTAAAGAACTCCCAGCTACGATGGAGCGAAAAACACCCGTTTCTGCTACGAGCGGAATCTCACCTATCCGAACTATTGGTGAGACAGCTCCACGCGTTCACTCTGCACGGGGGAACACAACTGACCCTCTACCGTCTCCGACAATGGTGCTGGATCCCAAATGGACACCGCCTGGTTAAAACCATAATTGCGGGCTGCGTAACGTGCCGCCGATGGCGGGCGGAAGCTACGACGCAGCAGATGGCAAATCTTCCCGCCGTCCATATCACGCCAAGTCGACCCTTCGACCACACCGGAGTCGACTATGCCGGCCCTATCCTCCTAAGGACTACGCCTAGAAGAGGACATAAGACCACAAAGGCATTCTTGGTCATTTTTGTGTGCCTGGCAACCAAGGCCGTACACCTCGATGTCGCCTCCGACTACTTAGCTAGAGGGTTCATCGCTGCACTCCAACGGTTCGTGGCACGACGCGGGGTATGTTCCACCCTCTATCGCGACCAAGGCACCACCTTCGTAGGGGTTGACAACGAGCTACGGCGCCTCTTCACCGCCAGCTCCAAAGAATTTGGGAAAATTAGAGGGGCAAATGCCGACCAAGGCATCTCCTGGCGATTCAATCCTCCAGGCGCACCGCACTTCGGTGGTCCGTGGGAGGCCGCAGTCAAGTCCACTAAATACCACCTCAAGCGAATCATCGGAGAAGCTACCGTCACCTACGAGGAAATGGCCACCCTCATGGCTCAAATCGAAGCGTGCCTTAATTCAAGGCCGCTCTGCGCTCTAAGCGACGACCCGGAGGACATCACGGCGTTAACTCCGGGACACTTCCTTGTAGGAACAGCTTTTACTGCCATCCCCGAACCGTCGCTGCTGGAACATCACCCACATCACTTGACCCGCTGGCAGCATCTAAATCAGATGAGAGACCATTTCTGGGCCATGTCTGGTAGACGAATACTACAACGGGCGGCTATGCCTAATCAGGAACGAGGCAACTTCACCTGCCAAATGGCCCCTAGCACGCATCATCAACGTGTTACCTGGTCCTGACAATCTCATCCGGGTGGTCCAGCTCCGCACCGCCACAACCGCACTCACAAGACCTGTTACCAAGATCGTACTACTCCCGGTAGCAAGTCAAACGGAACCATCATCTTGAGCTCAAGATGAGGCGGGCGGAATGAATGGGATTCGACCGGCGCCTGCGTGGCCGCTACCCGCTCGACGCGGCAGTAAGCGCCCGAGTCAGGCGACCCGGCCGACGCGCTCAAGTTTCTCACAAGCGGCGCGATGCGCAAGGATCTATTTATAGCGGCGACACGGCTCACTCGTCAGCTGAACTCTACGAACCAGATCCGCTCTAGATCACTGCCTTACAAGCAGGTCCATGCACGAGAGCAGACGCTCACCTTTGCCTAGCGGCGGTAAAGCTACTTCGGGGAACACTCGCTTGCCTACCTGCTCCGGACAACCTACGCTGCTGTGGAAACCTACCCCCCTACTGGGGCCACGAGCGCCACTGACGCGGCCACCGGCCTGCCTGCTGGGACCTCTGGACCCTCGCCGAAGACGCTGGACATCGCCACGCTTGGACATCGCCACGCTGGACCATCGTGCCCACGCCGCACTCACCGTTGCCTGCCATGCCACCACTCGGCACCAGCGTAGCCTCGACCACCCAGGGCACTCAGACCAGCCCAACGGGTGGAACCAGCAGAGCCTGCCAGACCAGCGACCAGTCGAGCAGCGAATGGGAACCCGCCGAGCCAGTCGTTAGCCGCTCACTAACGGCCTCAGCCTGCCAGACCAGCGACCAGTCGGGCAGCGAGTGGGAGCCATTCGAGCCAGTCGTTAGCCGCTCGCTGACGGCCGCAGCCAGCCAGGCTGTCCAGCAGCTCACAGCTCCACCCGAGGTGCCAACGCCACCGACAACGCCGGAGAGAGCGTTTACTACCACCAACTCGGGCCACTCCTTGACACCACCTCTGCCTAGCCCATGGCAACGGACGTCAACGAAACCCAGCCTAGTTTGGCGTCCTAAAATAAACCTAAACTGCATATTGTAACATAGTCAATTACATGTAAGAAAAAGAGAAAATTAAACGAAAATAACGAAACTCGTCTCCACCATCATTTAAGCGGAATCGGCCTAGAGAACGACAGCCCAACCCTCAGCCACGAAACTCTCCACGAGCGCAATTCGAAACAACAATCAATGATCAATTAATCGATAATCGATATAACCCCCCCCCCCCTCCGCCGCTCCAACGACTTTCCCCTCCCCGCGTGACGTCAGCCTCTCCGCCGAGTCTTCTTCGCCGCGTGACGTCATACCCTGCCCCACGTACCCCCCCCCCCCCCCCGCCCTGCAGCCCCCTCAGAGGACCTGGGTTAGAACTGTCACAGCTATACTACTTAATATTATTCCTCGCATGCAAATTCATATCAGATGTTAATAATATTACACTGTCTGAAAAATGTCGGACGAAATTTTTCCACACTCTGAATCCAAATACATCGAGCGGCTGAATTTTTTCAGTTGTACCTTTTGGAATAATATTTGGGATTATCTTCTTATCACGAGGTGTCGCTTCATGAACAACCTTAGGGCAGTGTCCACTCCAGGAGTCTATCAATAATACGCTATTTCTCCCGACGTTAGGAAAGAAAACCTTTTCCAACCAGGTTTTGAAATGCTCTGTTAACACAAAACACATTCAATATTTTAAAATAATACTAATGTTGACATCAATTACATTTCATATTTAAAAAAAATCATTAATTATAATATGTGAGCATACGTACCAGAAGTTTTCCAGATTTAGATGCTAATACAAAGACGTTTTCTACTTGAAATAGCGCTTTCTCTACTCGTGGTCCGAATTCACCCTTCGTCTCCTTTAAAACGATAAAAAGTGGGGAAAGTAATTTCCCCTCAGCACTTATAGTAGGCTGAATCGTATAGCTGTGAGTTATTGAAGAAACTGACTGTACAACGCATTCAATTTTCTTTTCTCCTTCCGTTGCAAGAATTCGCGCCGGATGAATTTCCACATGAAAACCGCTTTGATCCGTATTATACACATTTTCCGTTCCATACTTTTTTATCAGTGGTGTAACATCGGCGACAAATTTTTCTGCGTTTTTCCCTAGAAGTTCTTCTTCTCCCGTAGTTTTGCGCGTTACAAATTTATTGATTTTTCTGAGAAGTCTTAAATCGCACATCATTGAAACCTATTTCCTTTTGGGCTTGTAGCGCCCACTTCTGAAGATCAATATCATGTATAATGACACCAGCATCTAGAGCAGTTTTCATATTCTTCAATGTATATTCAGAAATTTGCGCTAGCTTTTCTTTATATGTACCGCCCTTATTCAGCGGTCGTGCCCAGCGTCGCAATTGTCTTTCAGACTTGACAGATCTGTATTTCTGTTGGACGGTTTTGAGGCTATAGTTTTTTGACTTAGCAGACCTCCAGTATTGAACTGCTTTATTTTTGTAATCGTAGTTCACCTCATCACCACTGGAACAGGCGTCAGAATCATTATCACCAGTATCCTTTTGCCATACGGTATCTTCTCCAACATTGGCTTCGTACTGTTTAAATGGTTCTTTAAAAGCGAGCGTTTCTTCTTCTATCATTTCAACTCCATTATAGTCTTGCGTGGAACTGATCAAAACGTGTTGAAAAATGTCCGCAAGTTCAATTTCCGCATTGTTAACCGGCGTTTGTGAAATATCCATAGCTTCAAATGTAGCTAGTAGAAGTTTGATAACGTTTATTGGGTTGACTTTCGTGGCTGATGAAATTTGTATTTTCCACCACACAGTATATTGTTAGCGGCTCACTTTAACGTGAAATGAAAGAATCCGAATGCTAACCGTCTTATAAAGCAAGCGATAAAACTACAAGCTATTCACAACTTGAACTGCTAGAGCTTAATCACACATTACCCGAAAATGTAAATACATTATCGGGTAATGTATGATTAACGCCTTGCAGTTCAAGATGACAATAGCTTGCAGTTTAATATTTGCGCAGTGTAAAAATGCTGCGTAGAATACAAATTTAGCGCAAATATCGTTATCTGGAAGAATTCATTATTGCAGTTAGTCGAGAAAAGTTGATACGTAGGCAAATAAACATCGGTCTGTTCGTTGATTGTATAACTTCATACACAGAGATAAAAGATTTCCGAACGGGAACATTCTGGATATTTACGCATTTAAGAATCGAAGCGTAAAATTTATCTGCATAAGGATCAAACCAAATACAGGGTGCGCCAGAGAAACTTACTTATTTGAAAAAATTCCCGCGCGGTGAGTTGGGCGGGTAGAGGGGCGAGAGGGGGCGCATCTGGAGGGGGAAGTTCCCAAGTTTGTTTCTCCCTCCAGTCAGTTGCCATCATGCTCTGGTCTAGAGAGCAGCGGGCCTTCGCAGTCGAGAGCTTCTTTTCTAACGGTCGCTCACTTGTTGCTACGCAACGTGCCTTCCGCGCTCGCTTTGAAATTCCTCCTCACAGACTCGTTCCTGGCCGTAATTCGATTCTGTCGTGGGTTAACTCATTTCGGGAGTGTGGAAGTGTCGCTAAACCCAGAAATGGACTTCAACGGACCATCAGAACTCCGGAAAATGTCGAAAGAGTGAGGCAGTCAGTTGTGCGTTCTCCCCGGCGTTCGGCTCGCAAACACGCAGCTGCTATGGGAATTTCTGCCACCACTGTTCGACGAATTCTCCATGAAGACCTTCAATTTCATCTCTACAAATTGGCTGTTGTGCAAGAATTAACTGAACGCGATTTTGTTGCCCGTCAAAATGCATGTGAAATGCTGGTTGACAACCTGCCTGAAGACGCGGTCGTTTTTTTCAGTGACGAGGCTCACTTCCACATTTCCGGCTGCGTCAACAAGCAAAACATGCGTTATTGGTGGGGTGTAAATCCACGTGAGCTTCACCAGAAGCCACTTAATTGTGAGCGAGTTACTGTCTGGTGTGCGATGTCGGTAATGGGAATAATTGGTCCTTATTTTTTGACGTGACAACGTCTTATAATTCGATGGAGCCGGCTGCACGCACGAAAAAACATGACTCATGTGGCGTTACCTCGCTCTGAGGCGTTCCATTTAAGGCTTGAAGTGCAAGCGAGAGCGCGGAACGAGCGACAAAGAAGCACAATCGGCCTCCGCGTTCGGCAGCGTTCGACATCTGTCTCTCCTACTTGAGTGATGGCCTCTGCACACTGCGAGCGACGAGCGACGAGCGATAAGCTATACCCAATGGCAACGTCACTCTCATAGAGCATTTCCGTCATACTCGAGCTCTCATTGAATATCGCTCATCGCTTGTCGCCCATCGCGCGCAGTGTGCAGAGGCCATGAGCGATGCGTCCGCGTGGATAGCTGCTATACAATAATACATTTACACGTTTTAGTCAAGTATGAAGTGCAGTGAAAAGTGAATGTGGTGTCAATTGTTTATAGCAACGATAATTGCGGCGATAAAGGTAATGATTCTTTCGATATTAAATATATGTTCAGTGATATATTGTCGAATATTCGTGCTTTCATCATTAAAATAAATAGCATCGGTCCGCTAGTGCAGCGATTGTAGGTTATGCTATAATTGACAAAACTATAACAATAAGTTAACAGAACTATTTCACGATGAGTAAAAAATCAATTGCTTTACTATTCGATCGAAATAATTATCGAGCGTAGCTATGATTTCAAAAAATTAAAACATAAATGTTAAATCTTCCACATATCATAACAACATGTCTGAAATGACAGGTTCGACCAGCCAGCCGTCAAAGGGAACAATTTTCTCCTATATCAAACACATTGAGACGGGCTTTTTAAAACCTAGAGTTACAAAAATTTTAATGATGTTTCCAAATTTTTTATTTTAAATTTAAGATTTATGAACAATAATTTAATCACAGTTTATTCTTATAATAAATTATTCAAAATTATTGCTTTTTTACAACAAATTACAATTAAATTTGCAAAAATAATTAAGTAACTAATTGAACAACAACTTTTATTCAGTTTACTTGCTGAAAGAAATAATGTCAATACAAAATTTATTATTATAAAATAATAAAATCAAAAATTGAATTTTAACAGTCGAGTAGAAATTTAAACAATAAATTTTATTCAAGTATTTTTTAAATTTAAAATGATTTTCTGAACGAAGAATTTTATGAAAAAATAAAAGTTGTAAAACAATTGCTCAAAGCACATTCATACTTGTAAAAACTATGTACATTGTAAAAAAAATAAATAAAAATTGACATAATTGTATTTATGCGTACAAATAAATGTAACTTGATCAATTCAATTGTGATTTCCATTTACGTCCTTCTCTATATCCATACAAAATATCTATCAAACAAATAAAATTAAAACTTTCTTTTGAAAAATGAAACCATTCCATCAGTATTTTCTTATGACGTTGTCACGTTCAACTATCGTCAGTAAACCGACTTTACAGACAACCGATTTTTTATTTGAGAATACAATATCCCAATTTTTTTTTGATGCAGTCTTGAAAATGACATCGGATAAATGGCGACCCCCATTGCGCATACACTGATGAAGTCGATTTTTGAAATTCGTATCCACTCTTTGCAGCATATCAATCGGTATGTTGGCAATGGCGTCGCGAATGTTGTTCTTGAGGTGCTTCTGGGTGAAACTGCAAATTCCCCCTTCGACACGGCTTTCTTTCAGGGGCGGTTTCCCCCTTAAATCCGTTTTTCCGCCGATAAAAAAAGTCGGTTGTCTGTAAAGTCGGTTTACTGACGATAGTTGAACGTGACAACGTCATAAGAAAATACTGACGGAATGGTTTCATTTTTCAAAAGAAAATTTTAATTTTATTTGTTTGATAGATATTTTGTATGGATATAGAGAAGGACGTAAATGGAAATCACAATTGAATTGATCAAGTTACATTTATTTGTACGCATAAATACAATTATGTCAATTTTTATTTATTTTTTTTACAATGTACATAGTTTTTACAAGTATGAATGTGCTTTGAGCAATTGTTTTACAACTTTTATTTTTTCATAAAATTCTTCGTTCAGAAAATCATTTTAAATTTAAAAAATACTTGAATAAAATTTATTGTTTAAATTTCTACTCGACTGTTAAAATTCAATTTTTGATTTTATTATTTTATAATAATAAATTTTGTATTGACATTATTTCTTTCAGCAAGTAAACTGAATAAAAGTTGTTGTTCAATTAGTTACTTAATTATTTTTGCAAATTTAATTGTAATTTGTTGTAAAAAAGCAATAATTTTGAATAATTTATTATAAGAATAAACTGTGATTAAATTATTGTTCATAAATCTTAAATTTAAAATAAAAAATTTGGAAACATCATTAAAATTTTTGTAACTCTAGGTTTTAAAAAGCCCGTCTCAATGTGTTTGATATAGGAGAAAATTGTTCCCTTTGACGGCTGGCTGGTCGAACCTGTCATTTCAGACATGTTGTTATGATGTGTGGAAGATTTAATATTTATGTTTTAATTTTTTGAAATCATAGCTACGCTCGATAATTATTTCGATCGAATAGTAAAGCAATTGATTTTTTACTCATCGTGAAATAGTTCTGTTAACTTATTGTTATAGTTTTGTCAATTATAGCATAACCTACAATCGCTGCACTAGCGGACCGATGCTATTTATTTTAATGATGAAAGCACGAATATTCGACAATATATCACTGAACATATATTTAATATCGAAAGAATCATTACCTTTATCGCCGCAATTATCGTTGCTATAAACGATTGACACCACATTCACTTTTCACTGCACTTCATACTTGACGAAAACATGTAAATGTATTATTGTATAGCAGCTATCCACGCGGACGCATCGCTCATGGCCTCTGCACACTGCGCGCGATGGGCGACAAGCGATGAGCGATATCCAATGAGAGCTCGAGTATGACGGAAATGCTCTATGAGAGTGACGTTGCCATTGGGTATAGCTCATCGCTCGTCGCTCGTCGCTCGCAGTGTGCAGAGGCCATCACTCAAGTAGGAGAGACAGATGTCGAACGCTGCCGAACGCGGAGGCCGATTCTGCCTCTTTGTCGCTCGTTCCGCGCTCTCGCTTGCACTTCAAGCCTTAAATGGAACGCCTCAGAGCGAGGTAACGCCGCATGAGTCATGTTTTTTCGTGCGTGCAGCCGGCTCCATCGAATTATAAGACGTTGTCACGTCAAAAAACACGTGTCGCAAAGTTTTCGATGCTCTATCACATATATGAGTATCAACAAAATCGGAGGCGGACACCTGAGGGATGTTCCTTGTGAGTGAGAAGGGTCTCGTTTCCCCAATGTTTATCTCTACAGCGCTGCAAGTCCGTTTTTCAACTTTACAATGACTTATCTCTCATCTGTGTAAACTCGGACTCCCACCAACTGTACAGGGTGCATACAAACTATGTGTCACCACTCCGCCAGGTGATTCTCCGCGGCGATGATCACCCCCCAACATGAACACGCCACATTGACCTTGACCCCAAAACTCAAGGTCAATTTTTTTATTGGCTTCAAAAATTCTACGAAAATAAGAGGATCAAAAGTCAGAAAGGAACCATGGGTTGCAAATGAGCCCGTCACCCAGAAAATAAAAAACAAAATATTAAAAATTCGGGAACATGAGTTTCCCGGATCGTGGATAGGAGAAACACAATAGCGAGTTAAGCACCAAAATAAAGCCCTCCGTCACTCAGCCAGGGGTTTCGAATGGTTTGGTCGTGTCTCTACGTTGCATTGTGTCTGACTGCTTATTCGTGTCTGTGTCTCTCTGTCCAATCGTGTCTTTCTGTCTTGGTTGTTTAACTTTCTGGTCGTGTCTCTTGGTATTATCGTCTGTTACTGTCTGCCCGTGTCCAGCTGCCTTGTCGTTTGATCGTCTGGTCGTGTTATCTTGGTCGTATTGTGTGTGACCATGGATCGTTACCGACGTCACCATCGTGATCGTTTGCGGGATGGAGAAGACCAACGCCTTATGATTCGCGCTAATGATTAGGCTTTTGGAAATTATGTTCGAGCTCGCGAAATTTATGGAGAGTTGCTGCTTCTGCGTGCCCACGGGGGAGGGCTATGGTCTGGCTGAATTCCATATCGGCGTGGATTTCAACGTCTTGATAAGCGCTTTAATGACCAGGAAAGTGTGCCATCCAGGGCGCTGGACATCGGAGACGCAGGACGTCCTCGAGTCCAATGGAGGACCGAGGAGCGTGTTATTGCTCTTGCACGGGCCTTTCCCGTCATGGGCTTACGCCGAATAGCCGCTCGCATTGGTGTAGCGCATATGACAGTTGGTCGCATAATTCGCGAGGAGGGCCTGCGACCGTGTCGTGTGCAATATGTCCAAGCACTGCACCGTGGGGACAATCAATTTCGTTGGAATTGTTGCCGCTGGATGCTTCGGAAATTGCAAAGAGACCTTCGATTTCTTGAGAACGTCCTGTTCACTGATGAGGCGAGCTGCTCGAGAACCGGCATTGTGAATAGGCCAAATATTCGTATTTGGGCTGACAGGAACCTTCATGCGACGATGCAACGAGTCCAGCAGGGTCAATTCAGCGTCAATGTTTGAGCACACATCGTTGGTAACAACTTCATATGTCCGGTCTATCTTCCGTCGCGGTTGAATAGTCGAAATGATTTGGTTTTTCTGCAGCGCGATATAATCCATCGCTTACGAGATATTGTTCCGCGGCAGAATCGCCAAGGCCTTTTCTTTATGCACGATGGCGCCCCAGCACATTTTGGTTGGCAGGTTCGTGCTTTTCTTCACGAAGGCTTCGGAACGCGATGAATAGGCCGTCGGCCTGCACCACATTTATCGCCACCACGTTCTCCAGACCTTAATCCTTTGGATTTTTTCTTGTGGGGTGCGCCAAAAGCCGTCGTTTATAGATCTGGCAAAGCGATCAGAACGCCAGTGGATCTGAGACGCCAGATAGATGGTAAAATGGCCCAGTTGAGACGAAACCGACAACTCTTGGCCAGAGTTCGGACCAATTTAGAGGAAAGGCTGCGAGCATGTCTGCGTAATGGAGGTCGGCATGTGGAACCTGGAGAACAAGCCCGTATGCTACGAGCCATCGGTATAAACAGATCGGTTCTTTACCTTCGACGCCACCGCCAACGTCGTGGCCCGCGATAAAATCAACCAGGCGATAATTAAAAAGACGGCAGCGAGCGTTTGGAGTCGGTAAATACCCTGGGAGTTACCACGGAGACCTGATCGCTACCTGATCTCACATGCGCATATGCACGCTCGCACACACGCACGCACGCACGCACACACACACACACACGCACGCGCGCACACACACACACACACACACACACACACAAACAGACAGACAGACAGACAGAGAGAGAGAGAAAGAATAGAAAAGTTAGACGAAAAAAGATTTTTACAGTATTATCATTTATTCGTTTTATCGCCTTCTCGGAGTTTTCGTTTCCTCCCATTATTCGATCGATACACCTAGATAAATAATAAATATAAATATAAATAATAGATATGGATATCCGAGTCGTTGACGAATATTCGAAATTTACGAATACCCGAAGTTTAAGAGTACTCGACGTTTACGAGTACCCGAAATTTTTTAGTAGAGAGATGGGGGCTACAAATACCAGGGGTAAAAAGCAACAAGCGAGTTGCCGCCTAACTATAAACATTGCAGCTACGTATTAACAGTATTCCAAATCTTTGAGTCGTCAAAGCTTTGGAATATTGTTAATATGTAGCTACAATGCTTATTAGTTTGGCGGCAATCCGCTTGTTACTTCTTACCCCGCTATTACTTGTAACACCTATCACCCCTACCCCATGACCAAATTCGGGGACCCGAACATCGGGGACCCGGTAGTGGCGAGTAATGCAAAAACGTAACCCGTCGGGTACCCAACCCGACCCGAACATCGGCCACCCGAGTGAATCGAGTACCCGCACACCGAACTAATGATTATCATGTATTGAAAATCTAATAAGGATTTTTTTTCCGGCATCCTGGTGTGAAATCAAAGAGGAAAATGAAGGCTGTTATCTCTGAGAAAAAAAAGGATCATCGTGGCGAGGTATGTAACCCTAAACAAACCCAACCTAATACAACCCAAACAAACGCAATCCAACAGAACCCAAAATCAACCCAACGCAACCCACTAAATTTTTATTCGAGGAATAGGTTAGTTGGGACTTTGTCATTCGACAAATTATTATTCGATCAATTACTTTCGACTAGTAGCAATTCGATAAATTTTTATTCAATGAATTGCTATTTGACGAATTGTTTTACCAGGAATTGTTTTTTCGATCAATTATTTTCGAGAATTGTAACTTCAGTACATTGTTTTCGATGAACTTTTCGCAGACGGTCACTTAGTTACAGTATCTAAGTATTAAAATTATTTTTTTTATATGTTTATAAAGCGATGTATTAATATGGAGATCGCTCTCGGACGCGTGTTAAGTAGAGAAATGGTTATTTTGTATTATATTAATTTCAAGCAATGCAAAATAACCATTTCTCCACCTAACACGTGTCCGAGAGTGGTCACCATATTATACATCTTCATAAACACATAGAAAAATCAATTTCTAGTACTTAGATCTTTTTATTTAGACCTCTAACTAAGTGACCGTCTGCGGAAAGTTAATCGAAAACAATTGATCACAAAACAATTCGTAGTAAAACAATTTGTCAAATAGCAACCCGTCGAATAAGAATTTATCAAATTGCTATTGGTCGAAAGCAATTTATCGAATAATAATTCGTCGAATGACAAAGCTAACTAACTAACTAACCCATTCCTGGAATAAAAATTTAGTGGGTTGTGTTGGGTTTCGTTTGTTTGGGATGTGTTGGGTCAGATTGCGTGTGTTTGGGTTGTGGTGATTCGCCTTCCTTCTGTTATTCAATGAATCGATTCCGACGAATTTTCCGCAAATCTATTTAAACTTTTTTCTCATTATTGTCCACCTATAAATTCTAACGTGGAGTTAATTTTTTTCTAAAACGAGAATTGTCGAATGAAAGGTATTAATTATTGTTTTACTTTGTTTCCAAAGGATACCGGATATTACGCCCATTGGCAGAGTGGGAGTAGCGGGGCCATCATCCTTGGTAACGAGTGAACAAGCACAAAACGACTCTTCAGTTGACAGCTTCGATTCGACGGGAGAAAAAGAAGGCAGAGCAGAAAACAAGGGCAAGAAAAAGAGAAAAAATTACAAATCAAAATTCAACGAGAGCTGGACATCAACATTTTCCTGGCTCCAAATGAAGTCGAAATAGGTATTCTGTAAAGCGTGCGTTAAATTTATCAGTGGAGGTAAATCGCATTTAAAAAGGCACGATGTCACAAGTTCCCATCAATCGAGGATCAAATCCGCTGAAAAAACCATCGAGATATAGGATTTCTTGGGAAATGAACAACAGCAGGAGCAAAAGAAAATCGTCAAATCTGCGGAGCTAAAGATGACAATGTTTCTTAATAAACATAACTTACCATTTCCCCGGATGGATCACCTGCCAAAATTCATCTCTTCTGTTTGTCCGGATTCGAAGGTGGCAAAAGCGATAAAGTGTGCCAGACCCAAAGCTACGAGTTTAACGAAAGATTGTATTGCTGCCCAGCAAATAGCAGAAATTTCGAACAAATTGCGAAACGGCAC
This sequence comes from Ophion obscuratus, assembly GCA_964007375.1. Classification (NCBI taxonomy): domain Eukaryota; kingdom Metazoa; phylum Arthropoda; class Insecta; order Hymenoptera; family Ichneumonidae; genus Ophion; species Ophion obscuratus. The sequence continues at coordinate 3,354,935 of OZ023316.1, read as the reverse complement.
ATTTTCAATCATAATCAATGAGACGATGGACGTACGACGACGTACATCATAGATATTCAAAGCGGATCCTCCAGTGCGATGATTTTCTTCTCAAATTCATCCAGGCGTTCTGTTAACAGCTTGATTTTCATTTCCACGTAACGTTTATTAGCAGCATCGTAATCCCCTTCAGGTAGGGCTACGCCTCGTATTTTACGTGATCTTGCATCGAACCCACTAGAGGTTAGACAGAGAGCATTATCACGTGTATAATTTCTTATTAGCCCAATTCACTGATATTATGAATTATCCTGCGCTCCAAGCGATGATCCGAATTTATTGATCGACATCTCTGTATCAATAGTGACGAAGGAATGATCATTATCATCGATGTATAGGTTAATTTATAATGAGACCCGCTTCGCGAAGTTCCTCAATAATCGACATTATCTCATTGTCGTGAGCGTTGTTACCCGTGTGTCGTAAAGCTTCCAACAAGCGCAAACGATCAACCAGCTCGTTGGGATCATTCCAATGCACTTAATCGATTTTGTTGTTATCTAACGTCATGGCGAGCGATATTTCTATACCTCTTCCAGTTTTTCGGTCGAAAGTTAATGGTCCAATTATATATTTATACTTGAAGCCTTTGTTACCCAATACAGGATTGAGTATATTGCTACCACGTCAGTAGATACATACATGTTTAGGGAGACGACGATGACGTCACAGGTGTGCTGTAGTGGGTATCCCGCGGCGGCGCGTGGTGGGGGTGTCTGGCGGTTGCGGTTGCGTCACTGTGACACGTATGAGGAATTAGTGGTGGGGGAAGTCAGCGGTGTCGGAGGGGTGGGGGGATTGGGGCCTTTTTCGGGAGCTCGTGGCTAAGTGGGGTGTGGTTTCGAGCTGCATTTCCGAATAGACTGACTGGTAGTGTCTTCTGCATATATCGAGGACCTGTTTACTGTCCTCGATATCGAAGTTTTTATTCAACATTTTGTCCGTTCGTACATATTGTGTGTTGTGTGTGTGTGTGTGTGTGTGTGTGTGTGTGTGTGTGTGTGTGTGTGTGTGTGTGTGTGTGTGTGTGTGTGTGTGTGTGCGTGCGTGCGTGCGTGCGTGTGTGGGAGTGTGCGTATGCGCATGTGAGATGCGCATGTAAGAACGTCTGAGTTTTTTTATTGTTCGGGTTTGTTTTGATCGATATGGTTTGTTTGGGTTTGTTTCGATTGTTTTGGTTTGTTATGATTTGTTTGAGAAAGTTTGGATGGAATCCCAAACAAATCAAAACAATCGAAACAAACCCAAACAAACCAAATCGATCAAAACAAACCCGAACAAACTCAAACGTCATGGAAGCCTTCGATCGTCCCGCGAGGATCTTCGAAAGTCTCTTGAACACCTCTTGGACGTCTCACGAACGTCTTCGAAAGTCTCTTGAAGGTTTTCGAACCTACGATTGCCCGGTGGAACACACGATATACTCGTCGATAAAAACGGTTACAAACGATTGCTCAGTGGTACAAACGATATTCTCGTCCGTACGTACGGTTGCAAACGATCACACGGTGAAACAAACGATATACTCGTCAATACGAACAGTTACAAACGTTTGCTTGGTGGTACAAACGATTTTCTCGTCCGTACGCACGAGTACAAACGATTACACGGCGGTACAAACGATATACTCATCGATAGGAACGGGTAAAAAGATTGCTAGGCGTTACAAGCGATATACTCGTCTATACGAGCGGCACAAACGATTTACTCGTCGATACGAACGAGTACAAACGATTTCTCGGTGGAACAAACGATATACTGGTCGATGCAAACGGGTACAAAACATTGCTCGGTGGCACAAACATTATACTCGTCGATACGAGCGGCACAAAGGATTGCTCAGTGGTACAAACGATATTCTCATCCGTACGCACGGGCACAAACCATTACACGGTGGTACAAGCGATGACACGGTGGTACAAACGATATACTAGTCGATATGAATTGCTACAAACGATTGCTAGGTGGACCAAATCGTCGGTACGAACGGTTACATACGATTGCTCGATGGTACAAATGATATTTTCGTCCGTACGCACGGGTGCAAACGATGACACGGCTGTACAAACGATATACTCGTCGATTCGTACGGGTACAAAAGATTGCTCGGTGGTACAAACGATATACTTGTCGATAGGAACGGGTGCAAATGTTTTCTCGGTGGAACAAATGATATACTCGTCGGCACGAATGGGTAGAAAAGATTGCTCGGTGGCACAAATGGTTTACTCGCTAGTACGAACGGGTTCAAGCGATTGCTCGGTGGTAGAAATGACGTACTCGTTCGTAAGCTCTGGTATAACCGATGAATTGCCTGTACAAATGATATACTCGCTGATACGTACGGGCAAAAGCGATTGATCGGTGGAATAAACGATATACTTGTTGGTACGGACGAGTACAAATGATTGCTCGAGTATCACAAGCAGTCGGAAGTTCTGGACATTCGAATTAAGTTATATCAATAATTGATGAATTGCGTGAAACAAAAAATATTTTTTTGCTGATCGTCTGAAATTCTACACGCTCTGAGCATGAGCATCGTTGTGTTTGGATGCAAATTGAATAAAAGTACACTTCTTTCAGTAAGCAAGGTCCTCCAGACAGACCGGGGATTGGGTTTAGAACTACCGCAGATGGTCACCATGACTTGGGGCAACACAGATTCAGCAACATCGACAGGACATAGTCGGTGGCGTTACTCTAAGTGCGTAAAATAAATAAAAAATCGGTTGTCTGTAAAGTCGGTTTACTGACGATAGTTGAACGTGACAACGTCATAAGAAAATACTGATGGAATGGTTTCATTTTTCAAAAGAAAATTTTTATTTTGTTTGTTTGATAGATATTTTGTATGGATATAGAGAAGGAGGTAAATGGAAATCACAATTGAATTGATCAAGTTACATTTATTTGTACGCATAAATACAATTATGTCAATTTTTATTTATTTTTTTTTACAATGTACATATTTTTTACAAGTATGAATGTGCTTTGAGCAATTGTTTTACAACTTTTATTTTTTCATAAAATTCTTCGTTCAGAAAATCATTTTAAATTTACAAAATACTTGAATAAAATTTATTGTTTAAATTTCTACTCGACTGTTAAAATTTAATTTTTGATTTTATTATTTTATAATAATAAATTTTGTATTGACATTATTTCTTTCAGCAAGTAAACTGAATAAATTTGTTGTTCAATTAGTTACTTAATTATTTTTGCAAATTTAATTGTAATTTATTGTAAAAAAGTAATAATTTTGAATAATTTATTATAAGAATAAACTGTGATTAAATTATTGTTCATAAATCTTAAATTTAAAATTAAAAATTTGGAAACATCATTAAAATTTTTGTAACTCTAGCTTTTAAAAAGCCCGCCTCAATGTGTTTAATATAGGAGAAAATTGTTCCCTTTGACGGCTGGCTGGTCCAACTTGTCATTTCAGACACGTTGTTACGATATGTGCAAGATTTAACATTTATATTTTAATTTTTTGAAATCATAGCTACGCTCGATAATTATTTCGATCGAATAGTAAAGCAATTGATTTTTACTCATCGTGAAATAGTTCTGTTAACTTATTGTTATAGTTTTGTCAATTATAGCATAACCTACAATCGCTGCACTAGCGGACCGATGCTATTTATTTTAATGATGAAAGCACGAATATTCGACAATATATCACTGAACATATATTTAATATCGAAAGAATCATTACCTTTATCGCCGCAATTATCGTTGCTATAAACAATTGACACCACATTCACTTTTCACTGCACTTCATACTTGACGAAAACATGTACATGTATTATTGTATAGCAGCTGTCCACGCGGACGCATCGCTCATGGCCTCTGCACACTGCGCGCGATGGGCGACAAGCGATGAGCATTATCCAATGAGAGCTCGAGTATGACGGAAATGCTCTATGAGAGTGACGTTGCCATTGGATATCGCTCATTGCTCGTCGCTCGTCGCTCGCAGTGTGCAGAGGCCATCACTCAAGTAGGAGAGAGACAGATGTCGAACGCTGCCGAACGCTGCCGAATGCGGAGGCCGATTGTGCCTCTTTGTCGCTCGTTCCGCGCTCTCGCTTACACTTCAAGCCTTAGATGGAACGCCTCAGAGCGAGGTAACGGCAATGAGTCATGCTTTTTCGTGCGTGCAGCCGGCTCCATCGATTTATAAGACGTTATCACGTCAAAAATATGTGTTGTTTATTAATTTTGTTCATATTTCAACTCGAAATATGCACACTAATCCCTCACTGCAATAGAAATTACGCCGGCTTGGAGCATGGAAAAAAATGTCACATATGGCGCCATAACCTCAATTTATTTAACCGGCTAATTATAATAACAAAATATTACCCCAAATGTCATTAAATATGAAAAAATGCCTTCTCCTTATCAGTACGTTATCTTTTACGAGATAACGAGTCACAATATTTTGCAGGAGCACTTTTTTCACTTTATACACACGCGAAAGAAATGCACCGCGAATAAAGACGTATGAAACGGAAATAAAACTCAGAGCTCACTTCGTTGTATGACCAACGCGAAACTTCGCAGCGGTATGTTTGGATATATCATCACTTTTACATGTCACTTTTTCACCCATTCCGCCATATGCGTTCGGACTCCTTTACTCTCGTCTCTACGCCCCTGACACTCGTATGATTTCCTATAGGGAACCTCTCTTCGCTCTATGCGCCGCAGCTAGTTCGCACTGCGCGGCGGTGGCATGCTTCCGCGCCTCTACTCCCTTGCCCACGGTCTTACATACAGGTCTGGAAACGACCGGGGTGGGGGTAGGCACCGTTAACGAACCCACGTTTGTTTCCAATTTTCGCCACTACGTGGCATTGCTATCGGCGTGTACGTGTGCGGCAAGGACAGAACAGCTTCCGTTCGTCTCTCTCACTCTTCTCGATGATCCGAAATGCACATTACCTTTTTCGTGGGGGGCGAAGGGGGAATAGAGGTAGATGAGAAAGAATTGTGGAATAAGGACGGGGGATTCTGTATGGCTGGAAGAAGACCAATATAAAAATTTAAAAAATAAATAAAAATACCTACCTTTCTCGAATGAAATGGATTTTTATTCGAATTTTATTCCGAGTTTCTTTCGATAACGGAAGTAAAAAAATATGCAACACATGGAATGTTGAATATACAAATACATTTATTGGTTCGACATTTTAGAAAGCCCTGAAACAACGGTCCACCTTCGCCAGCTTTATGAATATTTTTCAAACTACAAATGCTCGTTGACGCAAACAGAGGTTATCGAGAACGTTGTCATAAAAAAATGGAGTAATAAATGGCACGGGGCACGGTCTAAGACAAGGCAAGGGGCGAAGGGAGAGATCACAGAAGACCGTGAGTGGGAGGTACTCGCCGATAGTAGCGACGGCGGTGACGGCGAGCGGAATGAGAAGTGAAGCCCGTAACGATGCCTCGCGACTCCATTGAAATCTGGCTTCGTTTCCAGACCTGTATGTAAGACCGTGCCCTTGCCCGAGCCCCCCGTGGGCCTCGACGGCCATGACAGGTTAACCGTAGGCCATGACAGGTTAACTGATGCGGCTAGCTCGATAAACTTAGCCGCCGACTATGAAAATATCGAATTCTTTTTCATGCCAATCGTTTGTTAGTCGTTTGTTAGTGTTTGTTAGACAAAATCCAACGTTTGTTAGACGTTATTTATTTAATAATACGAAAAAAAAATGTATTGCAAAGTTAGCCGTAGGAAAATGCTTTTCTAATGAGATCGAACTTTTTTTCGTAACCAATCGTTTGTTAGTGATTGTTAGTGGATTTTTATCGCTTGTTAGAGCTTAATTTTGACTTTATCGTTAAAACAACTTTTCACTCCCATAGCACGCTGCAAGCCACGTGAAGTTAGCTGCAAGCCACGTGAAGTTGGCCGCATTGCCACGACGGCTGAGTAGGGCTTTGTACATGAAACTCCTCAATTTCAGCAAAATTCTGATTATTTCAATCCTACTCGATTGTTAGTCGTTTATTAGTATTTGTTAGACAAAATCCAGCGTTTGTTAGACTTTATTTATTAAAAAATACGAAAACCAAATTTCATGTCAAAGATAGCCCCAGGAAAATGCTTTCCTAATGATTTCGAACTTTTCTTCGTAACCAATCGTTTGTTAGTGATGGTTAGTCGATTTTGATCATTTGCTAGAGCTTAATTTTGACTTTATCGTTAAAAAAACTTTTCACTCCCATAGCACGCCGCAAGCCACGTGAAGTTGGCCACATTGCCAGGACGGCTGAGCAGGGTTTTGTACATGAAATTCCGCAATTTCAGCAAAATACTGATTATTTCAATCCTACTCGATTTTTAGTCGTTTGTTAGTGTTTGTTAGACAAAATCCAGCGTTTGTTAGACTTTATTTATTTAAAAAGACGAAAAACAAATTTCATGTCAAAGGTAGCCGCAGGAAAATGCTTTTCTAATGGTTTCTAACTTTTCTTCGTAACCAATCGTTTGTTAGTGATTCTTAGTCGATTTTCATCGTTTGTTAGAGCTTAATTTTGACTTTATCGTTAAAAAACTTTTCATTGCCATAGCACGCTGCAAGCCACGTGAAGTTAGCAGTATTGCCACGACGGCTGAGCAGGGCTTTGTACATGTAACTCCTCACTTTCAGCAAACGACTAACAAACGATTGGTTACGAAGAAAAGTTCAAAATCATTAGAAAAGCATTTTCCTACGGCTAACTTTTATATGAAATTTGTTTTTCGTATTTTGAAATAAATAAAGTCTGACAAACGCTGGATTTTGTCTAACAAACACTAACAAACGATTACTAATCGAGTAGGATTGAAATAATCAGCATTTTGGTGAAATTGAGGAATTACATGTCCATAGCCCTGCTCAGCCGTTGTGGCAATGCGGCCAACTTCACGTAGCTTGCAGCTGCTGCCAACTTCGCGTGGCTTGCAGCGTGCTATGGGAATGAAAAGTTTTTAAACGATAAATTCAAAATTAAGCTCTAACAAACGATAAAAATCTACTAACAATCACTAACAAGCGACTAACAAACGATTGGTTACGAAGAAAAGTTCGAAATAATTAGAAAAGCATTTTTCTGCGGCTAACTTTGACATGAAATTTGTGTTTCGTATTATTAAATAAATAAAGTCTAACAAACGCTGGATTTTGTATAACAAACACTTACATTGAGTAGGATTGAAATAATCAGCATTTTGATGAAATTGAGGAGTTACATGTGCAAAGCCGTCCTCAATCGTCGTGAAAAAGCTGCCAACTTCACGTGGCTTGGAGCGTGCTGTGGGATTGAAAAGTTTTTTAACGATAGAGTCAAAATTAAGCTCCAACAAACGCCTAAAATCGACTAACAATCACTAACAAACGACTAACAAATGATTGGTAATGAAGAAAAGTTCGAAATCATTAGAAAAACATTTTCCTGCGGCCAACGTTGACATGAATTTTTTTTCGTATTATTAAATAAATAAAGTCTAACAAACGCTGGATTTGGTCTAACAAACACTAACAATCGATTAGCATGGAAAAGAATTCGATATTTTCATAGTCGCCGGCTAAGTTTATTGAGCTGGAAAGTCCGGCGTTTTTACATGGTGGAAAGCGTCATCGTTAGTGAGGCAAAAACGTAGTTCCTCATTTATCCACTGGAAGCGCTGTTAAGTAGAAGTAGTCTTGTAGATATAGATATACAGCAATGGAAAAATTACCTCCTGACAGCCAGTACACGTGTTCACAACGTTTCTAGAAATCTAAACTATCTAAAACGCTCCGATAGATCCGCATAGTGTGGACCCGGCCTTATTCTTCGCTATATTTTATTATATTCGAATGAGGATGCGCCAGTTCGCCTAACAACAAAACCAAAAAAGGCAAAAGCGATTTTTTGTAAACAATAAACTCGCCAAACTGACAAATCAATAAAAACCCGTGCCGTTTAAACATACACAATGCGTTCATTTCTTTTTTTTTCTGTTCCGCTTTCATTATATTTTTTTTCAGGTTCTTATTAACATTGTTAAAAAAGCAAAAGCAAAAAGAAAAGTTGTAGGAACAAACAAGCAATGCAATATACTAAGAATAAACATTAATTATAAGGAAAAAAAATGTAGACCGCACAAATTTGTTCGTACCCCATCAACTTAAATGGCCCAAGGCCAAATAGAAATATTACAGAAGTTCGAACTTACGAGAAATACAGTCTACTGAAATAATTATTCTCATTCTGCCCGGGGGTTCAGGAGTGAAAAAAATACTCAATCATTTTCCATTTATATCGCTCTTACAAATATTGGGTCTGTTCATTTGACTACACTTTTCTACGCTGCTCACGCCTTCTAAGAACTTTCTATTGCAGTATCTATTAAAATTGTAGAAAGTGTAGCTAAACCGAACGGACTCTATGTTTATTTTTAAAAAAACTACGCCTCTGCACAGGTGTTCGGATCTGCGTTTGATCGGCTAACTTCTACCTAGCAACGCTTCGGGTAGCAGAAGCGAGACCTGCCTGTTTGCCTCATTACCTGAGTCACTCTCCACCCTAGGAGTTTCCAAACCTGTATGCAGGGAGGCTAGAGTGGGAGGAGTCCGATCTCTTATGGAGAGACTTGACAAAAGTGGCTACAAAAATGTGGTCAAAAAGAGATGGCGCCAATATTGCTAAGACCTCGAGAAGTGAGCTGCATGTGACAGAGACGGAACAAGTAAATAATGAGAAGTGAGCTGTGCATAAAGCAGCATGATACTTGAGAAGTAGGCTGCGTGCGAGAGAGATACAAAATGATATATAGCCAGAACGCGCGCAAAAGTTACCCCCTCTCTAGCCTCTTACGCGCCCATCACACAATCATAGTAGCGCGTGTCCGTGAGCGAGCGACGCTCGGACATCTTCGGAAAGAGCCGAGCGCGCCGAAGTTTCCCGACCGCGCCTTCGGCAGCTACACCCATGCATGGACGCTGAGCACGTTCATGTGCGACCAAGCCGAACCGAAGGCTTCGAGGGAAAAAGCAATCTGAGCACGACTCGCGCGTGACGTCACCCGACGGAACGCGCGAGGCTTTTAGATGATTTCAATGCTTATTGATTCTCTTGATTCTCTGATCTTATTGATGCTCTTGATTCTCTGCGTTATCAATGTATACAAAAAAATGTATCGCGCACTCTGATCGCTTATTTTTTTACTTTATACGTTAATTTAAATATAATAATAAATCCAAATTACAACTTATTTATCTCCTAAAAAATTGTTTACGCTTTACTCACACCCGTCCTTATGTCAAATAAATTATCATTCATAAAAGTAACCGGAAATATATTTATATTCGTATTATTATATTAATTCTCATACTTTCATCAAGCGACAATGCATTATCCCCAAAAACAAGCCAATCATTCATCCGGCCGCGAATCGCCAGTACCAGAAAGTGCATATTCTATAAGCGATGAGATGGTCCCGTTGGTAGCGTTCCTGGCTTCGGTCCGCAGGGGCGCGGGATCGTTCCCCGCGCTCAGTGCTTTTTCTAAAATTATTATTACCATTAATTCTTATTTGATTAGTTATTTTTATTAGTTATCCTTATTATTTTAATGAGTTATCTTTTAGTGTCGAAAAATTGATCACGCACTCCGACCGCTTATTTTATTAGTTTGTACGTTAATTTTAACGTAATAATAAATCTAAATTACAACTTATTTATCTTCTAAAAAATTCTTTGCGCTTTACTCACACCCGTCCCTATGCCAAATAAATTGTAATTCATAAAAGTAAGCGGAAATATATTTGTATTCGCATTATTATATTCATTCTCATATGCTATCATCAAGCGATAAAGCATTATCCCCAAAAACAAGCCAATCATCAATCCGGCCGCGAATCGTAACTTACGAGAATGAATACAATTATAGACGTATTTATAATACGACTATAAATATATTTCCGTTTCCTTTTATGAATTACAATTTATTTGGCATAGGGACGGGTGTGAGTAAAGGGCAAACAATTTTTTAGAAGATAAATAAGTTGTAATTTAGATTTATTATTACATCTAAATTAACGTACAAACTAATCAAATAAGCGCTCGGAGTGCGCAATAAATTTTTCGACAGTAAAAGATAACGAGTAAAAATAACTAATCAAACAAGAATTAATAGTAATAATAATTTTTAAAAAGCACTGAGAGCGGGGAACGATCCTGCGCCCCAGCGGACCGAAGCCAGGAACGCTACCAACGGGACCATCCCATCGCTTGTAGAATATGCACTTTCTGGTACTGACGATTCGCGGCCGGATGGTTAATTGGCTTGTTTTTGGGGATAATGCTTTATCGCTTGATGAAAGTATGAGAATTAATATAATAATACGAATATAAATATATTTTCGCTTACTTTTATTGATTACAATTTATTTGGCATAAGGACGGGTGTGAGTAAAGCGTAAACAATTTTTTAGAAGATAAATAAGTTGTAATTTGGATTCATAATTATATTTAAATTAACGTATAAACTAAAAAAATAAGCGATCGGGGTGCGCGATACATTGTTTTGTATACATTGATAACGCAGAGAATCAAGAGCTAAATAAGCATTGAAATCATCTAAAAGCCTCGCGCGTTCCGTCGGGTGACGTCACGCGCGAGTCGTGCTCAGATTACTTTTTCCATGGAAACTAGAGTAAAGGAGCCCGAACGCATATGGCGGAATAGTCGAAAAGTGGATCGCGAAAGTCATGGAGCCTAGATACCAGGAGGTTCAGCGAGGCCTTTCAACTCGTCCCCAAAACGAGAACAAGAAATGATGGCGCTGGGGTGCTCCGCAACCTATATGTATATAGATATACGCTAAACATGGGTGTGATCTAAGACAGATCACAGATGATGTACCTTACCCTCATTAGTGTTAAGGGATAACACCACTCTAGGATTTTGGAAAGACGTTTTCTTTCCTAAAAATACTTTGGTGTCATAAAAACAATACGGAATTGGTCCTGTAGCAATTTTTTAATTTAAAGGTTCAATTATCGCTTTGGCCGCAGCGCCTTGGAGCGCGCGCTGAGTTGCTCAAACAACTTTAAACGCGTTTTTCTCGAAACCACTTTTTTTGATCTCGGAAGACGGATTACTCGACCACCTTTGCATGCATCGATTTCGAGGTTGAAATTTTGACAGCAGCTGCACAATTATATTCTTTATGGGAGTACGTATCCGTTTTTTGATTAAATGTAAACTTCGTTTTATAAACAATTTACTGTTTTTTTGGCAAAAAATCGATTTATTTCCTTCTAAGTGCGCTATTTAAAAAAAATTAAAAGCAGATTTCTAGGTAGTCTCATAGCTAATAATATATATCATTTTTTTGGTTTTTGTTTCAGATCTTATATTTTACGATAAAACCGTTCTCCCGCGAAGCTATATGTAAAAAAAAACACGTTTTTCTAGATGAACTATATTGCCGCCATTTTGAGTTTGAGTTTGAGATCTTTTCTCGCTTTTGCGTTTTTTTCCGAACCGTCATGAGGAAATTATGAATCGGCGGATATTTCGACGTTTGATGTCACGATCGGTCTGTCGTGAGGTTAGAAACTCATCCGATCACTTTCACCTCGTTGACCAATATATTACTATATATGTCGGTCGCGCTGCACCCCAGCGCCATCACTTCGGGACATTTTCGGGGACGCTTTTTTCAGCGCCTTTGCATTGCCGCTGAACCTCCTGGTATCTAGGCTCCATGGCGAAAGTGATGAAAGATCTTGTAGTTCGAAAAATATCCGCAAGCGATACTAGCGCCAGGGACCGAATAGGATAGGTCCGTGAGGACCGGCTTAGCAGTTTTGTGACATACATACAATGACGTTTTACTGTCAGTAAGTGCAGCCAGATCGCGCGTGAGTTACCCCTTCTCTAGTCTCTTACGCGCCCATCACACAATCATAGTAGCGCGTGTCCGTGAGTGAGCGACGCTCGGACGTCTTCGGAAAGAGCTGAGCACGGTCGAAGTTTCCCGACCGCGCCTTCGACAGCTACACCAACACATGGACGCCGAGCACGTTCATGTGCGGTCAAGCCGAAACGAAGGCTTCGAGGGAAAAAGCAATCTGAGCACGAGTCGCGCGTGACTTCACCCGACGGCACGCGGGAGGCTTTCAGATGATTTCAATGCTTATTTAGCTCTTGATTCTCTGCGGTATTAATGTATAAAAAAAATGTATCGCGCACTCTGATCGCTTATTTTTTTAGTTTATACGTTATATTAAATATAATAATAATTCTAAATTACAACTTATTTTTCTTATATAAAATTGTTCACGCTTTACTCACACCCGTCCTTATATCAAATAAATTATAATTCATAAAAGTAACCGGAAATATATTTACTACTGTGTCCAAAAAATAAGGTGACATTTGAATTTAAACTGCGCGCGTCGAAGGATTTGGAGAATTTTTTTTTTAGGTTGGTAGTACTGTCAGTGACATCTATGTCAAATTTACATGTCAAAATATTCATTAGTGTTTGAGATACGCGTCGTTTTGTGAGCTGCTAAAAGTGAGTTTTTCGTTTTTTGCGATGTCGAAATTTGTTGAGCAAAGAATTTGCATTAAATTTTGTTTGCGGAATCAATTTTCTGCTGCGGATACGTTTCGCCAAAAACTCAACCCATATCGTTCCGCAACCACCGTATTCACCTGATCTGGCGCCGTACGACTTCTGGCTGTTCAGCAAGCTCAAAAGATCGCTTCGGGGACACCGTTTTGATACGATAGAGGAGATTCAAGCCGCGGCGAAGACGGAACTGAAGGCCATCCCGGAAAGTGACCACAATCAGTGTTTCGAAGATGGGAAAATCCGTTGGCATAAGTGCATTGCATCGGGAGGGGATTACTTTGAAGGGCATGAAATTGATTTGGAAAAATAAATAAAGAATTTTCGAAATAAATACAATGTCACCTTATTTTTTGGACACAGTAGTATATTCGTATTATTATATTAATTCTCATACTTTCATCAAGCGATAAAGCGTTATCCCCAAAAACAAGCTAATCATCCATCCAGAAAGGGTACATATTCTACAAGCGATGAGATGGTCCCGTTGGTAGCGTTCCTGGCTTCGGTCCGCAGGGGTCCCTAGTGCAAATTTTTCATAATTTCTCATATTTTAGTCGTATTTGAGATTTTCGGAGAAAAAAATGATTTAAAACATATTGAAGTTCTGGTCTATTTCCCAAAAACACATTTTTTTACTGAAAATTCATGATTTCTCATTTTTTTCCCGGAAATTTCTCTTTTTCCTATGACCTGAGTGAACGGCTGCGGACATATTCGGAGAAAAGTTAAAGATGAAAAGAAATGAGATTTTCGTAAAAAAAAAACTTATTATTGTTATTTATTTCCGGAAATTTCCCTGTTTCCTATTACCTGAGTGAACGGCTGCGAAGATATTCGGAGAAAATTTAAAGATGAAAAAAATGAGATTTTCGTCAAAAATAGTTACAATTTTTTTTCCTGAACTTTTTCTTTTTCCCATTAACCGGTGCGATGGTCTAGTGGTTAGCGTTCGAATCCCAGTCGCGTACATTTCGTTGTGAAATGTTTTTCTTTGGCATTTCGCGGCGAAATAAGACTAGTTCCACGACTGCGGGGCGAACTCGATGACCGGCTGTATTGGTGTAGGTTTTCCGCAGTTTCCCTATACCCATGACAGAAATGTCATGATGAATATAATACAGAGGGGGAAGTCGGCTGCGGCCGCAAGAGGGGGGAACAGAGAGAAAGATGGAGAAAAAAGTAAAAAACAGTAGAGGAAAGAAACGGGCACAATGAAGGGAAAGAATAGGTAACAAACGCGAAAAGCGTGTACCTAAGAAAAAAAACCAATAACAAAAAAAATTAGATTTTCGTAAAAAAAAATTATTACATTTATTATCCCTCATAATTCTGAGAAATAATGAATTTCGGAAATGTTTGCAAACATTATTTTCCTTAAGGGGTAACACCACTGTAACAGCCTGCCACGAAGCGTTTTAGACAAATAATACTTGGAGTAATTATTAAGCATATATTAAAGTATATTGCAAAAAAATGTTATGGGAAAATATTACAAAATTGCGACACTGCAGCAAATTCTTCCGAGACATGTTGAACTTAAGGTGCTCTGCGTCGCGCAGTATAACTTCTGCCAATTTTAATCTGGACAAAATAATTTTTTTAATTAATTCTAGATGAGTGTAGCTAGTGAACCACGTAGGGGATTTTAGAAATATTGATTTTTGAGTAATTGCCGAGTATTTGACTAAATATGTTCAATTTGTTTGTTACGACATTTATTTGTTAATAAATATTGTTTAAACTAACTTATCGAAAATCCCCTACGTGGTTCAGTAGCTACCCTCATGTAGACTTAATAAAACAAAACTCTTTCTTTTAGATTAAAATTGGCAGTTATCTGCGTGCCGCAGAGGTTCGACATGCTTCGGAAGAATTGCTGCAGTGTCGTCATTTTGTAATATTTTCGGATAAAAATTTCTAGCAATATACTTAAACATATGCTCAATAAATACCGCAAGTATTATTTGTTTATCACATTTTCTTCCGCCAAAAAAAATATCAAAAAATACGCTTCCTGTAAGGCCGTTACAGTAGTGTTACCCCATAAAGTCTTCATATAATTTCCGAGATTTTCCCGTGATCGTAATTAAAATGATGAAATATTCGGAAAAATTCGGAAAAATTTGAAAAAATTCGGAGAAATTCGGCTCAACTCGGATGTTTGCGTAAAAATAATTGTCCGCGAAACTCAGAATTTGTCATATTTGTTCCAATTCATAGAAAAATACGGAAAAATTTTCCGGAAAAAATCAGAGTTTTTCGAAAAAAAATTTGCACAAGGGGCGCGGGATCATTCCCCGCACTCAGTGCTTTTTTGAAAAATTATTATTACTATTAATTCTCATTTGATTAGTTATCATTATTATTTTAATTAGTTATCTTTTAGTGTCGAAAAATGTATCGCGCACTCTGACCACTTATTTTATTAGTTTGTACGTTAATTCTAATATAATAATAAATCTAAATGACGACTTATCTTCTAAAAAATTGTTTGCGTTTTACTCACACCCGTCCCTATGCCAAATAAGTTGTAGTTCATAAAAGTAAGCGGAAATATTTTTATATTCGTATTATTATATTCATTCTCATATACTTTCATCAAGCGATAAAGCATTATCATAATGCTTTATCGCTCAGAGTGCGCGATAAATTTTTCGACACTAAAAGATAACTAATTAAAATAATAATGATAACTAATAAAAATAACTAATCAAATAAGAATTAATAGTAATAATAATTATTTAAAGCAAGCACGGGAACGATCCCGTGCCCGTAGTGCAATTTTTTTTCTGAAAAATTCCGATTTTTTCCGGCAAATTTTTCCGAATTTTTCTATGAATTGGAACAAATATGAAGAATCCAGAGTTTTCCGGAGAATTATTTTTACGCAAACATCCGAGTTTCTTCGAATTTCTCCGAATTTTTTAAAAATTTTCCGAATATTTCATCATTTTAATTACGATCACGGGAAAATGTCGGAAATTATATGAAGGCTTTAAGGGGCCACATCACTGTAACGGTCTTACAGGAAGCATATTTTTTGATATTTTTTTGGGCGGAAGAAAATGTGATAAACAAATAATGCTTGCGGTATTTATTGAGCATATATTTAAGTATATTGCTAGAAATTTTTATCCGAAAATATTACAAAATGGCGACACTGCAGCAATTCTTCCGAAGCATGTCGAAACTCTGCGGCACGCAGTGTAACTGTGCCAATTTAAAAAAAAAGGGAATTTTGTTGTATTAGGTCTAGATGAACATTTTTAGTCAAATACTCTGCAATTCCTCAAAAATCAATATTTCTAAAATCCCCTACGGGGTTCACTAGCTACACTCATCTAGGTTAAAAAAAATATATTTTGTCCACATTAAAATTGGCACAAGTTATACTACGTGCCGCATAGCACCTTATGTTCAACATGCCTCGGAAGAATTTGCTGCAGTGTCGTCATTTTGTAATATTTTCCCATAAATTTTTTTTGCAATATACTTCAATATATGTCTAATAATTACCCCAAGTATTATTTGTCTAAAACACTTCGTGGCAGGCCGTTACAGTGGTGTTACCCCTTAAGGAAAATATTGTATGCAAATATTTCGGAAATTCATTATTTCTCAGACTTATGAGGCTTAAAAAATGTGTTTTTTTTTGCGAAAATCTCATTTTTTAAATCTATAACTTTTCTCCGAATGTCTCCGCAGCCGTTTACTCAGGTAATAGGAAAAAAGGAAATTTCCGAAAAAATAATAATAATAAGTTTTTTTTCACGAAAATATCATTTCTTTTCATCTTTAACTTTTCTCCGAATATGGCCACAGCGGTTCACTCAGGTCATAGGAAAAAGAGAAATTTCCGGGAAAAAAATTAGGAATCATGAATTTTCAGTAAAAACAATGTGTTTTTGGGAAATAGACCAGAACTTGAATCTGCTTTAAACCATTTTTTCTCCGAAAATCTCAAATACGACTAAAATATGAGAAATTATGAAAAATTTGCACTAGGGGCCCCTGCGGACCGAAGCCAGGAACGCTACCAACGGGACCATCTCATCGCTTGTAGAATATGTACACTTTCTGGTACTTGGGATTCGCGGCCGGATGGATGATTAGCTTGTTTTTGGAGATAATGCTTTATCGCTTGATGAAAGTATGAGAATTAATATAATAATACTAATATAAATATATTTCCGCTTACTTTTATGAACTATAATTTATTTTACATAAGGACGGGTGTGAGTAAAGCGTAAACAATTTTATATAAGATAAATAAGTTGTAATTTAGATTTATTATTATATTTAAATTAACGTATAAACTAAAAAAATAAGCGATCAGAGTGCGCGATACATTTTTTTTATACATTAATACCGCTGAGAATCAAGAGCTAAATAAGCATTGAAATCATCTAAAAGCCTCTTGCGTGTAGTCGGGTGAAGTCACGCGCGAGTCGCGCTCAGATTGCTTTTTCCCTCAAAGCCTTCGTTTCGGCTTGGCCGCACATGAACGTGCTCAGCGTCCATGTGTTGGTGTAGCTGCCGAAGGCGCGGTCGGGAAACTTCGACCGTGCTCGGCTCTTTCCGAAGACGTTCGAGCGTCGCTCGCTCACGGACACGCGCTACTATGATTGCGTGATGGGCGCGTAAGAGACTATAGAGGGGGTAACTTTTACGCGCGATCTGGCTGCACTGCTGTCAGTTACTATATATGTGAGTATTATATATATATGTGTTTGGTTTGTTGGTTGATTTAAGGTTTGATGTAAATTATATACTTTATTATTTCTTTTTGTAGCGACGAAAAAAAATATTTTTCTTGCAAATCCAGTATGTAATATTCACATTATGGCTCTTTAATCGTACATGTCACCGTATACAAATAAAACATTTACAGTATATCCTCCATACTTTTTCCCTCGAAATCTCCGTTTCGGCTTGGCCGCACATGAACGAGCTCGGCGTCCATGGATTGGTGTAGCTGCCGAAGGCGCGGTCGGGAAACTTCGGCGCGCTCGGCTCTTTCCGAAGATGTCCGAGCGTCGCTCGCTCACGGACGCGCGCTACTATGATTGTGTGATGGGCGCGTAAGAGGCTAGAGCACGGTCTTACATACAGGTCTGGAAACGAAGCCAGATTTCAATGGAGTCGCGAGGCACCGTTACGAGCTTCACTTTTCATTCCGCTCGCCGTCACCGCCGTCGCTACTATCGGCGAGTACCTCCCACTCACGGTCTTCTGTGATCTCTCCCTTCGCCCCTTGCCTTGTCTTAGACCGTGCCCCGTGCCATTTATTACTCCATTTTTTTATGACAACGTTCTCGATAACCTCTGTTTGCGTCAACGAGCATTTGTAGTTTGAAAAATATTCATAAAGCTGGCGAAGGTGGACCGTTGTTTCAGGGCTTTCTAAACTGACGAACCAATAAAGGTATTTGTATATTCAACATTCCATGTGTTGCGTATTTTTTTACTTTCGTCATCGAAAGAAACTTGGAATAAAATTCGAATAAAAATCCATTTCACTCGAAAAAGGTAAGAATTTTTATTTATTTTTTAAATTTTTATATTGGTCTTCTTCCAGCCATACAGGATCTTCCCCTTTTTACAAGCCCCACTTCTATTCTCTTCCACAATCCCCCGTCCTTATTCCACAATTCTTTCTCATCTACCTCTATTCCCCCTTCGCCCCCCACGAAAAAGGTAATGTGCAATTTCGGATCATCGAGCAGAGTGAGAGAGACGGACGGAAGCTGTTCTGTCCTTGTCGCACACGTACACGCCGATAGCAATGCCACATAGTGGCGAAAATTGGAAACAAACGTGGGTTCGTTAACGGTGCCTACCCCCACCACGGTCGTTTCCAGACCTGTATGTAAGACCGTGGGCTACAGACCACGGTCTTACATACAGGTCTTGCAACGAGGCTAAATTTTCGTGGTGGGGGTAGGCACTCTTATATGTTTTAATTTTCGATTCACTAGGCGCCGCTACGCGTCGCTACTAGCAAGGGGAAGTAGTTTCCCTCTTACCCCTTGTCGGCGAATGGGCACAAGGTGTTTACGTCACGCAGCCAACGGCGCATGCGTTGCGGTCAGGAGGGAAAAGGACACAAGAGCTATTTCTCTCTTCGTCGCACCACTACTTCCCCTTGCCGTCACGCACCAAGCGGCAGAAATCGGAATAAACAACAAAACATCTAAAGGTGCCTACCCCCACTACCGCCGTTGTCAGACCTGTATGTACACTGCGAAAAAAATCCAACAATAATTAAGGGGAGTTTTCAATGAAAATTACTATGCTGCACGAAAAACGTGGGACCAATCGCTTGCGTAGCAATTATTTATATGTGACGACTAAATTTTCAACGAAGTAGGGATAAAAACCAACAGATGGCGCCGCATGAAGTGTTTCGCATATACATCGGGAATTAATGTGTTAAGCACAGTAAAATATGAGCCGCCAAAATATCAATTTTGAATTCGTTGCTTATCAATAAACCGATATCTAGCGTCACATAAAATCACTAATAAATTGAAGCCATTTCGAATGCGTTTCTGAATATATCGACGCTTGTTACGAAAAGTAGCACGTTTACATGCTAACGTGTAAACGTGCTACTTTTCGTAAGAAGCGTCGATATATTCTTATCGATTTTGATAATATAAAAAAAACAGCAAACAGGTTTAATCGAACACAAGTTGTAATACATTTTTATTAAAAATATAATTATCTTTTACACTTATAATTAAAAATTCACACCCATTTTTTTACAATAAATGTACCGATGTTCGTAACGTTGACTACATGAGTGACAATCATTTCAAACAACATTGAACCTTTCAATACGTGCCATTTATATTTCTCGCTCAGAACCTCGTAAGCCTGAGTGTGCTCGTCTAAAAATACGTCACAAAACCTTTTCACAACTATCGTAACATTTTTCTCGTCGTGATTTCGAGATTTGGAACTCTTCCAGTCGTGCGGTTCCATCTACTCGCTGTACTGCATTAAGGCGTTACCCCTACTTGTAGCGCAAAAAAGGCATTTTTCATGAATTTTTTCAAAGAAAACTACAAAACTTTTTTGATCGATCAATATACCATCTTAAAGAACACATCTTGAAGAACTTTCAGTAATTTTTTTATTGAAAAATATTACATTCTTTAGTGGCAAATGGCCGTCAATGAAATAATGTTTTTATATACACGGTTTGCGGTGACCAACATTGCGGCGAAGTGGATCATCTGAAGAAAAAAAATGCGGATGGATTTAGTCAAATATAAGTATAAACTAGTCTTTAATCGAAGGATTTTAAAAAATATTCATTTTTCACAAAATGGCGGACAGTCAAAGTTAATGGTTCGATTTTAACGAAAAAAATCGAACGATTAAAGACTTCATTTTTATGTATTAAATAAGCCTGCAAAATTTCAAGAAGTTCGGTTCATTAGTGTTCGAGTAATCTTGATCACCGACTTCAGAAATGCCATTTTGAGAAAAACGCGTTTAAAGTTTCGATTTCCGGTCGTTTACACAACGGATTCTTCTCTTTCAACGCTCGTATCTCAGTCAATTTTGTTCGGATCGACTTGAAATTTTCAGGACATATTCTCAGATACTTATACTTAAAAAAAATGCAATAAAAAAAATCGATTTTTTCAAAATCGCAAGTGGGGGTAACCCCTTAAAGACTTCTTTCGTCGCATCTTGAACGATAATCCTCGTCAACAAGTTCCTTTAGTTTTTTTTAAGGTGTTGGTGACTTTGGTAAAAATTAATAATCTTGTTCCCCCTTGGATGATTTGTCAGGAGACGATAGATTGGCTGTTGATACATGAAAAAAATCTGTATACAAATGTATAAAACATGCTGTGCAAATAATCAACCAGAATTAAACTTCTTACGTTATTTGTTATGCGAGGTTCGGTAAAGTAGCCTCGAACATCCTGTGGACAGAATTATTTTAACAATACATTATTTTTGTATACATGCGAAATGTTATAAGATTCCCGCACAAATAAAAACTTAATGGCATGCAAGAACTCAAAAATAATTAAAAAGGTAGAAGTTATATTTGAATCCTGGCACCTTATCGGACACATTTTTTTTTCTCGTAACAAAAAGTGATTCGTAATTACTGTCTCATCCTCTACCTATCTCTTACCATCGTACAAAAAGCTCAAAAATAACAACCAAAACATACCCACAGAAAAATATTATTTACAAAATTATTCTAGCATGACGACTTGATGCAAGCATTAAATGCATAGAAAAAAGAAAGCATCTTCTTGTATATGAAAATCTATTATTACGACTAATTACAGTAATTATTCTCGAGGATACTGTATCAAGAATGAAAACAACATATATTGAAAATTATCTAAGTTCATTTATGATTTTCAGCAAAGAAACACAAGATGCAAAAATATAAAGAATTAATGAAAAAACAATGAAGCAAAGAAGAACGATCCAAACCTCCATCGAGGGCCCTTGAATGTTCATCTTACATTTTGAGGTTATAATTCCTTTTCCACAAACCATAAAAATGCCATACATTTATTAGTCATTCGAATAGTGAAAATACAATACATAAAATACTTACAGTTCTTCCAATCTGTCTTCTGCTTAATTTCACCAATATTCACTATTAATAATCGAATAATATAAACATCCGCATCAAAGAAAAACTTTTGCCGGCAACGAAAAAATAGGTTAAACGCAGTTAGATGCGAATGGACGCTCGGACTGCTCGGACCACTCAGACTGTTTTCTGATTGGTGCAATAAACGATGGCGAGGAAAAACTTGTTACCAATCAGCATTTCGGATTTGTGTTGAGTAGCACAGTAAAATTGAGAGCACCTATCGTAATTACCGCTGCTTACACCGTACATATTAAATAAATCATATCACATTTTAATATATTTACGGAGTAGAAATTGATAAGCCAAGGAAATTACAGTGCTGCACATCACTTATTGCAAAGAATTCTTCATAAATTATTTAGTTTGTTTTGCAATTTTTGAGAGTCGTCTTTTAAAATTCTTCGAAAATCGATTTGGTCCCTCGTTTATTGTGAAGTCACAGTAATTTTTGGTGGAAATTTTTCACAGTGTAAGACCGTGCTGCAGACTAACTTGTGCGCCCGATCTCGCTGCACTGCTTCATGGAGCCTAGATAAGGCTCCATGCACTGCTTGCTGGGATGCGTATTCGATCCTCTTCCATCCTTCTTACACGACATCGATACTCAACTTACTTCTCGAGGTCTTAGAGATAGTGGCGCCATCCCTGTTTGACCACATTTTTGTAGCCACTTTGAAATGCACAGATCGGTTTCCTCCCACTCTAGCCTCCATGCATGTATGTAAGACCGTGGGCTAATCCGTCCGACGGTCGTTGCACTAGCCAAATTGAAGGAAAAAAAGAAGAAATATTCAGTCGCTCGTGAACCGTCGTTCGTACGAGAAAATTTTTCGTGTCGTGCGTCGTCGCGTAAACAAGACAGAGCGAGACAATAATTGTTCCCTCATATCTGACAAGTGCCCTGCTGATTTGTCTCGCGTTAAAGACTGAGCGAACGAAAGAGTAAGGAAATATCGTTAGCCGCTTGACCTTTGATGAATACAGACAGTCTGGCGGAAATAACAAACAAAACGAGGGCTTTCCGGTCGGGATATTGCCGAAGCCACTTCCAAATACATGCCATAATCTCGACTTAATAAACAAACGATCAATGTGATATATATAAGATGTCCGTGGGAGTAACGCTCGTGTGTTCGAGGGAAAAAAATCTGACAAACAGGTGAAAATGGAAGATGAAGCTGACATCAGGGAACAATTATTTCACAACACCGTCAGGGAAAATATCGTGAGTTAAATAACATATTCCATTTTGACCTCGAGCATTCGTTACATTTTCAACCTTTGCGATGACAATAAATCATTGTGCTCATCGTGCTCTGGGCTACTGTATTTCGAGGCATGTTACCGCGATGCGACCCTTTCGCCGCTGTGTCAGCAGCTCCCCCAACAATAGCCCGACAATTTCACGTGACAATAGACTACGTGCGCGCCTTTAACAACTTTTAGCGAGAAAATTAAAACACCCGCTATTCTTTACGCGTATGGCCAAACTTTGCCCATATTTGCAGAACGGGATTTGCCGATTAACAGCTTGCTATAGTTTTTGTGCTTTTTGCCGAATGTCGCGCTATTATTGAAAGCCCCTTCTACGAGAGCAACCGATCACTATCTCAGAGCCTACAACATTACTGTCTTGAGACTTTCTTCGCTCATGTTGATAACCTCACATGTCACGCGATCGATGCTATTTCAATGCGTATAACAGATATAAGTATCTGTGGCAAAGGAACCCGATGACAGATTGCCTAAAAAATTCAACCTAATACGAAACTGGCACAACCGGTTAACCACATTCCATTACTTTGATCGACTTTCCATGCCAATTTACTTTATTTTCTACTCCGTTTTCTCTTATATTCGTAGCATTTATTCGCTATGCAACTTGGTATTTATTTCCCTCCCGATCCTCTAGGAGGTTATTTTTTAACCGCTCGTCCTTGCCTGGGCCAATGATATTAGGTACTCGCCGATGGAAGTCCAATTAAAAGTTGGCCATTGGCAGGAGCGTAAATCCATTGACAGCCGTCTTTAAAACGTTATTTTACTTTACTTTAACTGGCTCTTACACTGTCCATCTTTCCTTTAAGTTAAGCTTCGTTATTACCTGGCAAAGAAATGCTTAGCGGAAATGCATCGTATGCTAGAGGTAGCATTTGCCCCAAGATCTTCTGGCGATTACAACGTGCAAAGAGCGCTTTGGCTGCTGCTTCCAAAATTAGGATTTCTCTGTGGCGCAGAAGCAACGTTTCCCAAACTCAACGAAACTACAAAAAACTGTATCATTTGGCATTTTGTTCATCGACAACTCATTACCATTGATAAGGATAAATTTTTTTTTTTTTTCAATTAATTCATTTTGAATACATTCTTCAAGCAAGCGGCATCTGTTGGGCCCAACCACCAAAACGGTTTTTTTAAAGTGTCATTGCCGTTTGCGCACCATCCCAAAATTCGTATAAATAAAGGAGACGTTGAAGTTCGATTAGTTGAAATGCAACTAACATTACTTCTGCCAATTTAGAGTACAAAGGCTCGTTGGAGATTTCCAACCACAATTCTTAAGACTTTAATAATAATTAAAAAAAAAGTTTTCCAACTCTGCAATCTACAACGTTATATAATACATATGTGTTTGTCATATTGACCGATGAATGCTTGCATTTTTGTCATTTTCACCTTTTTATGTTTTTTCTTTCTCCACATGACACGGCAAATGAACCTGTAGGAACACGCGTACCAATTGACGCAAGACGCCGAAGAGCGTATACAAAGTTGTCCACTAGCGCACCTGGTTCATTCATGGTCTTTTGAGAATTCGTGAATGTAGATCAAGAGATCCACCAGCGTTTTTACCCCAAGTAAACCAACAAAATTTTAAATAAAAAAAAATTAAACGGCACTTACAATCGTTATTATATATGCATAAAATAAGTTTTTTAAATGCTATTTGTTGTAGAAAAACCGACACATTCAAACTTCATTATGTTGTTCGTAAACAAAGTTATATTTTGTTGTTCTTTCATGCAAATAACACTAGAAATAAAACACAATATTCCAAATAACATTCAGGTGGGAAAAATTTATTGAAAAGTTCCGTATATACTTGGAGATCATTTACGATTAGCGAGATCAAGTAGCCAGAGTGTCACACAGATCAGAGTGATAGTTGTCATAACAACATGGAAAGCAAAAAACAGCACGACATTCACCACATCTGATAAACGATGTGTTTTTTCAAGAACAATTGTTTTTTTTAATTATCCGTTGGGAAACACACCTGATTTACATTTTTGTCAACTGTTCTATCGCCTGTCAGGGGTGGTACAAACCACGAGTATCGTATCATATCGGAAAAAATTGGAGAAGAAACCTGGTGATGGAGGATCGATTGGATTTTTATACAATCTCCTCTGGAATTGATCTCACTCTTTTGCTCGATTAAATAAGCACAACTGTAGCAGTCGAGTCACAATATTTGTATTTCATACCTGCTGCAGCAAGTATTTCTATTTTTTAAATATAATTTTGTTTGCAAACATAATGAAGTTCGAAAGCGTCGGTTTTTTTTACAACAAACAGCTTTTAAAAAACTTATTATATGCATAATTGTTGAAACTGATTCCTGGGAATTATCTGTATACACATTTGAAGAAAAAAAAAAGTTGCCGGCAGCAAGATTCGAACCTGGGACGGTTATGATCTCGGCTTATGAAGCAGAGAGCTTGCTTGCTGTGCTACGAGCTCCTCGAAATTGTCTTTACGTAGAAAGTATTTAACCGCAACGGAATATTTTAATGCAGACTTTTTCGACCATGGTGGAAAAGCGCTTCTCATGCTTTGCGACATAACACCTCTGAGCCATAAGTTTTTATTATATGCAGTATGAATCGAATTTGAATTTGACAATTGACAGCCTCCCCTTGTGCAGCGACACACACACACACACACACACACACACACACACACACACACACACACGCACGCACGCACACACACACACACACACACACACACACACACACACACACACACACACACACACACATATATATATATAAACAGTGTAACAGTGTTTTTTACGGCTTTAACCTCTTATCAGGGTTAGAGTGTTTATCAGTACAAATAACACAAACGGCTCTTTTTAGGGCCAAATTCAATTTTACAGAGGTTGTAAAATGGTGAGTATCGTGAATGTTAACTTGCAAAAGTTCTTCGTATACGTCAAAAAAACGGCCCTTTTCAGAGCCAAACATTAATTTGACGAAGATTCTTTGTAACGCAAAGGTCAACATAAAAAAATGCTCCGAAACCGTGAATAGCGTGTCAAGCAGAACATTTAACTCATCTACATAAAACTTTGCACTGGATAGAAGAAAACGCCAAAAGTATGAAATTTTCTTATATGGAACACAGGTAAGGGAAAAAAATATAAACTTTTCGTTACTCACGGATAACGAAAGATGTATACACATAGGTATTGAGCAGCTGACCTTATCACTTAGCTTTGCATTAAGCACAGCAAAGAAAAGGCTAAGCATTGCTAAGCCGAATCTGCAGATTTGCTAGCTAATAATATACGAGTGTAGATTGTGTAGTCAGAGCGCACATGTGGAATCTCCCGAAGAATCATAGCCAGAGAGAAAGATACCAAATTTATACAGTTACTCATGCCCCCAAATGAAATATTTGCTCTTACCATCTCTCCATCCTCTTACCATCCATTGTATGGCTATGCAAAGGCTATGAATGTGAATGAATTTGCTTCACCACATTAATTCCACTTTCCACATTAATTACCACTTTCCCCATGCAGATCAGTCGCATGTACACTGTCTACATGGCTAGTAAGAAAACTGGGTGGAGGTAGAAAATTGTGCAAGGACAAGTGTGGCGAGAATCGGACTCACCAGAAGATGCCGCATTTGTGTGCTTGACCGCACACCAGAAAAGTTCATGCCTTTAGGTGTCAGGAGGTCATCGATATGAATCCAAAGGTATCCAACAGATAAAAATGTGAATTCAAAAGGTTAGACAAAAATAATTATCTTTGGGTACTGCGATCTAGGAATTTATTCGGAAACAATGAAAAATGTATATCTTCGTCAGCGGCATAATTAGCATTGCGATAAAGATTTTCCAACAAGCCTTTTTAAATAGATTATTCACACTGCTCAATAACAAACCATATTGCACCGATTCTAATTTACAAAGACTTTGTCAGCGATGGTAAATGATTCCTTACAATTTTTTGTAGGCACTATACTGCATTCCTGGACTGTGGAGTAGTCTCCAAGATAAACTGCGTAGCTGTGATGGAAACAGATTTTAAAATATTTCAAGCCTCAGTAATGTTTTTCTAAGTCTGTTTATAAAAATTTTCTAGGCTTTGCCACGTAAAAGAAATTTTACGGAAAATGCCTTTTGCTAGATGAAGCCTGAAAAGTTTTCATAAACAAAAGGTTTACTCTGAATGCTTGGATTATTAATTCATTCAATAAAAATTCCTTTGGCAATTTCGGTTATATATTGATCTTCTTTTCGTTCCTCGATACATTTTTAAATATCGAATTTTCAAGTGAATAACAATAATAAAAATTTAGAAACGGCTTTATGCTACAACTAGTGCTATAGATGCTATTTCCCAGGTTTCGATTAATTCAAATATCTGGAAATTCTTTTCCCTGCTCAATACGAATTTGAAATTATAGATGTAAAGTTTCTTCAGACATATTTGAAATTCACTTCCCTGTAATTTTTGTGGTACTTACGTTGTAGTTTTATATAATGATGATACCAATATTCCGCCGTAACATTAACGTGAAAAAAAAATTTAGAAAAATATTATTCCTTAGGTTTAACCGTTTTTGTAATAAAATTTCTAGTAAACTTGCTTGGCTATTTTATAAAAAGTTATTTCACTATTTTTGTATATTGGAATTGAAAAAATATGATAAAACCTTTGTTTAAAGAAAAGTAAACAATATTTTGAGATAAATTGGAATTTTTATTTTGGTAACATAAGCGGTAATGTTCTCGGGGGGATGTTTTTATTACTTGGCGTTTTTACCTTTTTCACGGTTTTTAAAAGGGATATGTATATATGGAATTCAGCCAAGAGAAAAATTTAGCACAACGGTCGAGGTCAATCACACTTGTGAAATAAAGTTGACGATTTACAAGCTCGTTATTTGTTCGTTCTCAGTTTGGACAAGAACAGAACCAAAATTATTGCAATCGAGAAAAGATTGTGCATCCAAAATCATAGGAAAATTGTGTGCCGTATGTTACAAGGCGAATTAATTGAAATCCAATTTCTATACTGAGAAAAAAATCATTGGTGTTATTGAATAAAATTTCGTTGACTCAAATGTAAAATTGTTTGTGTAAATAATCAGATTTATTAGTCCATACAAAACGCTATTGACTTTAATAACATGAAAAAATTAAAAGTTTTTTCCTTCAAAAGATATTAAGTTAGTTAAGTAGTCGAGAACAACATATTATTGAAACTATATAAAAAATAATCGCGAACAAATTATGTAGTTTTGAATGCATTTTCTGCAACGAAAAAAATAGCATTTCAATTCATAACATGAATATTGTTGATTCGAGTACACAAGAAAAATTGAATTTCACCCGTTTGATTCAGAGAAAATTTCTATTGAGTAAATATGTTATTTTTTTTCACCATATCCGATATTGATTTCCAAGTATATTATTCGTTCAAATATTAATATTTCATTTTGATTGAAAAATATTAAGCAAATGTCTAAATTGGTTAAAAAATTATGAGAAAATAAAATGTGTTTCTTGCGAATTTGGTTGAAACAATTCAACCGAATCGTGGTCGAGCGCCACCGAAATTATAGGTGTGAGGAAACCTATAGTTCTCGGAGTAACCGCTAGAAGCCAAACTCGCGCTCGTTTCTCGTAAGCGTAGCGCGGCCCGAAAATCTACTTTAACGCCGGAGAAACTCTAAAGATTATCGCTTCTTGGCCTATGGCTAAGATCAAAGTGTAATATCTGTTCTTGTCAGTTGAATATCTGATAATCTTTGCAGGGATATTCCATTGGATATCTGATATTCTCTCCACTATTATCTTAAGGAGTAAGGCCACTGTAACGGCCCAAAAAAAAAGGTTTTTTCACTAATTTTTTGCTCCCGAAATTGAAGGTATTTGAAAAAAAACTTTTAATGGTGTTATCGGGCATACATTAAACTTTATTATAAAATTTTTTTACAGTAAAAAAAAAACAAAATGGCGGTTCCACAGCTATCTTCCCGGGACATGTTTTGCTTCCAGGGCTCCGCGGCACGCAGCACCACTGGTGCACTTTTGAATCTAGAACAAAAAAAAAACCATTAATCGAGAGGGCTATAGCTAGAGAATGTCGATCGGATTTTAAAAAGTATCAATTTTTGTGGATTTGGCGTACGTTTGAAAAAAAAAATTGATTTTTGACGAAAAAAACGGCAAGTTTTTTGTTAATAAAAAATCAATAAATAAAGTTCTTGAAAATTCCGATCGACATTCTCAAGATAATGTAAATGTTCACATCTGGTTAAAATTTCAAGTAAAAAAAATGAAAATTGTTCGAGTTATGCTGCGTGCCATTTTGAAAACATGTCCCGGGAAGATAGCTGTGGAACCGCCATTTTGTTTTTTTTTTTACTGTAAAAAAATTTTATAATAAAGTTTAATGTATGCCCGATAACACCATTAAAAGTTTTTTTTCAAATACCTTCAATTTCGGGAGCAAAAAATTAGTGAAAAACCTTTTTTTTTGGGCCGTTACAGTGGCCTTACTCCTTAAGATCTACCTTTCATTTAAGATTTACCATCACTCCACTTTTAATTTAAGATTAGAAAAAAATTGAACAACTTTCAACTCTTTCAATAAAACGGATTCGATCAAACACTTTATTGTGACAATGCTATCCTATTCCAAAGAACTGCATGCGATTTTGCAAATATAGAGTGTACATTTATTTGCAGCAATCAATAAATGTTTGCAAGTGCACATAGAATCATATTAAAAACATGACTTCTCTGATTCACGAATATATTATTTTGATTGCAATGAATATTTATTTCATCGAATATTATATTTTTTTTCTACCAGAGACTAAATTGCTACAGATGACACCTGTACTTTATGGCAAACAAATACCATTATTTCGGATCCATGTTGTTGATATTTCAATCATGATATACATTTGTTTCTATCTCATACCAGTTGCATGATATTGCACTTTTGATATTGTTATATCGAAAATGTTACGCCTCATAGCATATTCTTTTCGATGTAGTAAAAAAATAATTCATTCTATTGATTATATTTTTGTTCGAAATAAAATTTTTTTGTAGCGGCCGCTTAATTATTTCATCCTTACATCTACGGATTGTATATAGAATGATTTTAATAGAATATAATTTTATTTGCAGGCTAATGTAGATATTCAGCGAACAGACGAGATTTTCAAATAAAATAATATGTTATTTAAATCAATCACATTTTCCAATATTTTATAGTATTGTAACAATCTCATATATCGGTGGCACTCCGCGTTCAGACATTTATTTGAATCAACCAATATATTTTTTTGATTTAATTGGTTTTTTTCTTAGTGTCTAGTCGATAAATGTGCTCATTTTCTTCTATACACATGTCTGTCCTTCGATAACCCATATCATTGATCCTTGAGACGAATTATGAACGATTGAAATAAACCATTTAATGTATATGTATATTGTTATATTTCAACTTGTGAATAGTACTACGCGAGACTCGCGGCATGAGCTATAACCGCGAAAAATCGATCAAGCTACATAACGGTTTAAGAATACCTCACACGAGACATCGTGAAATGCCATTGTTTCGTTTGCTGCCGTACGAATTACGCTTCAGTGGATGAGAAAACTAAGAGACTGACTCTGATAGGCCACCACTCGGTCGGAAGTACATTCACACATTCAGTACTTTTATCGATTGATCAATTACAAAAATCCGTCAACCAAAAAAAGTTGCACTTTCATAAAATTCGACAAATGAATTGATTCTTACGTTTTAAAAATATATAGATATTATTTTTAAGGGCTAAGTTTGACATTTCAAGAATACGATTTTTCCAATGCCTTTCAGAGATATAATCGATGTATTTTCCCTCCAGAAATTAACGACATTTTTTCATAATACTTTCTATTCAAATTATATTGTTTTTCCCATTGGATTTATATCCGTATGCACATCCTTCGCACAATTTGTCATTTTTCATACATTTCTTAGACCCAAGATGCTTTATTATTAGATATTTGAAATATATTTTTATACGCAAAGATACGGCAGTTTTTTTTCTCCAAGTACCGTTGGTCTCGTAGCACGCATTTTTTTTTGTCTGTGAGTTTCTATTTAACTGCGCGCTGCTCATCCAACCCATGAGCTTGTTTGAAGTATGAACAAAAAAATCGCGCTGAGCAAACCAATACCGCGATCATAGACCTGCCGCCAAAAAGTTATTTCAATAGTTATTCGCCCCCATGAAGAAAAAACGTAATTCACAAGGAAGATGCAGTCGCCTAGGCCAAAAAATTTCCTTGACCAAAAAAAGCACCTTGACCGTAGCTTGGTCTGCATGACCGTTTATTTTTCATTGGAGTATACTCTAAAGGGTTTATAAAAACTTTGGCGGATACTTCAATCGTAAAAAATACTTTAAACAAAACTGCGTTTGCGGATATTGAACTAAACAAAATGGAATAAAGGAGATGTTTTTTGTTTACTTTCGGATATTTTATTTGGGAAGTAATACGAGGTTCTTAAATTTTTATCGTTCAAACATGCAGCGTAAGCTTCGCGTGAGACTCGTTCGTATAATCTTCGACAGGTGCGATTGCGCGCAAAGTCACTCACATTTCATTCGTCAACGCACAGAAAAAAAGAAAGCACGAGACAGAGAGAAGAAATAGAAGCGCGTTAAGTATCGCAGTTTTTTATGCAAGGCTTCACCGTTAATGCCTGTCAACACAATAAACCGCATCAACATTTTACCATTTGTATCATCAGAAAATCTTGCGCATATGCCAAGTGCATACTTGAAAGGTTTCGATCGTCGAAGAGGCTTCGTTTTGACGCCAACGCTAATATTCGAAGTTTTCCGAGTTGAATGCATTTTTGGACGATATCCTCCATTGATCCTGTTTCAAGTCTCGTTACAGCCGCTTCAAATGACGTAATTCACAAAGAGTCATATTCGATATTAAGGTTTGATCATTTCTAGCTTATAAATCGACGTGTTCATTTCTACATTTTGTTTAATAAACTATATTTCATCAGGGCTAAGCGATTGTGCGTTTTTTTACTCTCGCGAGACACCAGAGTCCAGATTCCGAAAGAAGCATCATCTTGTTGCACCGGTACCTGAAACCGGTCGATTTGGGTTCAACGCGCATGTTGCCAAGTCGCTATACAACGCTCCGTCGCTCTACCAGCCTGATGCTGTTCCTTTCATTCATTTTTTTTCAAGTTCTCGTTAGCCCTCCCAATGCTAAAGATAGATACACAGTTTACAATGGGACTCGCGTTATACCATACCTCCATCTCGCACGGGTATACATTCGGTGGATAGTTTTCTTTGTTTGCCAATTTTACGGCACGAGACATTAGGATTTTGATTTTTTTAAAATAATTTTGAAAAACACTCATAAAATCATAACGTTTTAATCCTAGAACTCTAACTTAGTTTCCAGCACCCAGGGGCTGTTCACTCAATGTTCTCAGATAGAGCCGAATTTCGTCACCCTGAGAACATACGCAATACCAACATAATTATACGGAACTTAGAGTTTCTAGATTTCTAGTTATTTTGTTTTACGATAGCAGTAAAGTCAGCAATGGCCTGGGATGCCAGTACGTTCCCTCTTGAAAAAGAAACAAAAAATTATTGATTAAAATTTCAATAAAAAATTATTTAATAATGAGAAAACGAACAACAGAACAATCAAATTTGTTTTATTGTAATCCAAATGTGACAATAATTATTCTCAAACCTTAGTCACAAGGCCTATTATCTGCAGTTACTTTTGTACGATGATAGTGCATTATAACGTGCCTAGCACGACCGAGAAAACAAACATTTAGCTCGGGGTTCGGTTCCGTTTAAAGTAATCACGATAGAAGTTATATTTATATTTTAATACATCTGTACTCACAGTTCCTCATTCACTGGAAAACGATGAAATTTATACTTGCTTTTTCTTTTGGTACGTTGATATATTAAAACACTGCAACTTGGCATTACTAAAAAAAACAAAAACAATCGATCACAGTTACCCTGTAATATAAATTTAATAAGACCACAGAAAGCAAGGAAGGAAATAAACTAAAAAAAGAATAGTATTTAAGAGGGAATGACACCTTATCGCGGTCGGTATGGTAGAACAACTATAGATTCCCAAAAATCTCTGAAACGGCTCTTCAGGACCCCGTCGAAACTTTGCCAAACGACGTCAAATAGATAGACGAATACCTGTCTGCCCTTCAAGTTTTCTGAATTTGAGAAAAAAAAACTAAATTGGCTTATGATAAGCCAATCTACATTTTTTTTCTCAAATTCAGAAAATTTGAGGGGTTGACAGCTATTCGTCTATGTATTTGACGTCGTTTGGCAAAGTTTCGACGGGATCTGAAGAGCCGTTTCAGAGATTTTTGGGAATCTATAATTGTTCTACCATACCGACCGCTATAAGGTGTCATTCCCTCTTAAAAAATTGGAGAGATAGCCTATTTTCCACATGGGATCGCAATAAAATTGGTTACAAGAATGACAGAATATGTTTTGCCGGTGGAGGGATGCACTTATTATTATTATTTTCAGTGCTGCTACACTTACCCTATCGAGCTATCGAGACTTTCATTCCATTAAGTTGGCACTTGGATGTTCTCGGTCCCTGACAAAATTCGGCATGGTGGGGGCCCAGCGTGAACAGCCCCTGCTAGCGCCTGCAAATCCCAGCCATGAGTCGTTTGCGCAGGTCGCTTATTTGACTATGTTACAGTGTATGGAAAAATCGGAAAAAAAGGATAGGTCTCCTTTGGACTCTTAACTAAATGATAAAATGTTTGCCGTGCCGAAACAAAGAAAAACCATTCCTTAATAATACTTTTTTGCGAAATTCGGATACATGTAGGTATTTAAAATTTATATGCCTACAAAATGATATTGAAAAAAATTATTTATTGTTTTTTCAGTCGAAAAGTGGTTCATTACAACATCAGTAGCAAAACAAAGAAAAATAAGAAGGAACGACTAATAACAATTAGAAACAATAGCGGCAAATATGGATGCGGTGGTCATAGCAGATTACCTTCGCTCACCGACTACAGCAAAACTTGGTTTTGTTTACCAGATTTTGCAGCGCGAAAGTAACATCTCTTGCATACTTTTTTTGTTATCTACCGAATTTGTTTTTGACGACATATATATATATATATATATATATATATATGCGGTATTCCACGTGAATCCGTGAATTTGATTTTCAAAATATCTGATTCCATTGACTAAAAGACACCCGAATTTTTTACATTTTTCGAAACAAACTTTAGTAAAAAAAAAATTTCGCCGAAAAAACTTCCGATTTAAAAATCTAAGAAAAAATCCCGTGATTATATGTAAAAGTTTTTAATCTATCACCCGCAGTGGAAGTATGATTTTTGCTGTGCTTTCTGAGCGATGAACGTTAAAAAAAATCCGAAAAATTCATGAATTTTTCGTGATTTCGTGATGAAAAATTCATTGTGGTCATCAAAATATTTAAGTATCTGCCCGGAGTAAGCGGTTCTCGAATTTTTCGGATTTTTTGCAACGCTAATCGCTCAGAAAGTATAGTAAAAATCATACTTCCACTGCGGGAGATAGCTTGAAAATTTTTACATTTAATCACGCATTTTTCGGTATTTTTTCAGATTTTTAAATCGGGGCGTTTTTTTCGGAGAATTTTATTTTCTTGACCAAGGGTTGTTTCGAATAATGTAAAAAAATTCAGGGTGACTTTTAGAGTCGATGGAATCAGATTTTTTTTACATTATCGAATTGCCGGGGGCCAGGGAAAATGTCCACCGGATTCACGTGGAATACCTCATATATAGGCCTCCGAAGTAACTCTTGTGGTGCACCCTTGCGGCGAGTTTTGGCAAAACTTGGATTGGTTTTCGTCTGCTAGTGCAGTATGCCGGTCGCCATTTAAATCAGGTGTCCAATCGATGATGCTTGCTCAAGCCTAGCTCTTTCGTGTTTGTGCCGGTTTGACTTAACCGCTATGCGCCAATCCAAGTTTTGCCACCGGCAGCCGTTACGGGGCGCCACCACGAAAGTTACTTCGGAGGCCTATAAGGTAGTCGGCCCAGTAAAGCCGTCAGGGTCCTAGTGATCGTCATGTTGACGCATTAAATAAGTATTTTAAGATAAAAATCCGTCCTTCCTGCAGATCTGTGGTATATTAGCTTTCAGGAGGTATTTACTACATTATAGTACATTTTTACACCCGTAAGTATACGTATAAAAAATAGGATCAAATTAAATATATTCCGCTACGACGTCTAGCTGTCATGTCGGCCGAAACCTTCATTAGGAGGTTAACGTGAACCATGTCACATCTCGGGTGATTAGAGAACGCCTGTGGACTTGAGTGAAGTAAGTTTTCCTTGAAGTGATCAAAAAGGATTTTAGTTTTGCGTTCAACATAAAAAATTATAGTTTTATGTTATTTTCAACGAATTTTCATATATGACGATTATCGCTTCAGCAACATAAACGCTCTGCCGATTAAGCGCCATGGTTGTCGATAACCGGGACAATGTTAGCAAAAAAAGAATCTTACGAATCGAATATTAGTTTATAGAAAATCAGAAAAGAAATGTTGGGTCCGTAATTAGCATTGTCTGAAGGATCCACGGACCAGTAATGGTCATACACATATTAACGATAGTAAAAAGATATACGTATAAAAAAAAGTTGTCTATTAATGGGTCGTGACCATGTCAATAACTGGGTATGTCTTAAAATAATATTAAAAATTGTTTTATGTAAAAATAGTTGTTTATAATGACGACAAATAAATAAAAAATATAAGTCTGATGTAATAGGCAATAATTAGTTTTATTTTTGAAATGAATAAAGTTCCATGGAAGAGAAATTTATGTTTCAAACTCTTCATCAAATGTTTTAATAAAAATCATAAAGTTCGCGACAGAGTGCGTACAAATTATTCTACAGTTCTATATGCAGACATAATCGAGTCAACAAAGTCCTACCAACTCTTGCATAATTAGTGAAGGCCTTATATACCTTTCGGAAAACAAGGCTTGTTGGAATTTAAAAAAAATAGAGGGTTTAGAGGGTTTATTTCACATATCTGTAGGTAACTCCAACGAGCGGACTCGTTGGAGTCGCACATGTGCAATCAGAAGAACTTTCTTTGCCCGTAATCTACATGAGTTTTGCTACCGAAGTACACACGATTATTATAAAATATTTATTTTTGTACATGTAGCCCGATTTTTAAGAAAGTCGCATTTTCGACTGAAACAACGGCCTTTGTTCGTTTCCAAAAACCGTAATTGTTAAAGGATTGTAAAAATCGTGTGTACATCGCTATAAAATGTATCTAAGAAGTTATAGTTGAAATTTGAAGTCAATCGGTCAATGCAGAATCTATGAGTCCGCCCGATTTTGAAAACATTTCTTCATGAAAAACGCGTTTAAAGTTTTAAAACCATTTTTCTACATGTCTTAAAAAAAATGTCCACCTAAAATAACTTTTGCATATTATTTTCGACATGTTTATATATAATTGAAGTCAATAAGAAAAAAAATTCAAAGGTGTAATGCCTCAAAGCAGTTTGAACGCGTGTGACGATTAGTGGGACGTTCCCATGGCGATTACCAGATCAACTGTCATGGCGGCATGACAATGACACGTACAAAAGCATCTTATAACCTTTACGAAATATTTTCTTGAAAACTGTACCAGGCACGGGAATTTCATAACGATCTTCTTCTTCGTAAAAAAAACTGATTAAGAACGACTTAAAATAACTTTGACTCACTTTCCTAGTTGAGCTATATAAATTTGCAAAGTCAAACGATCTGCTTAAGGTGACAATTACTGGTCCATCTACCTTAAAGTGGTTTTTACCCACCTAAACCCCAACGGTTGCATGACGCTAAAACTGGCAGACAGAGTAGCAGACGCGGCCCGCCCGAGTATAGGAGGTTTTAAGGGGCTATACCAGTGTAACACTTTCAAAAAATCGATTTTTTTTTGCTTTTTTTCGACAGTTTATACTTTCAAAAATATTATTATCATTTATATGATTTATATTAATTTGCAAAAATCGACAGTTAAATCTTTAAACGCGTTTTTCTCAAAATGACATTTTTCATATTTGCTGACATTGTACCTCAAAGAGGAATTATCCGATTGACTTGAAATTTGAACTGCGTACTCTTAAATATATTTACTCTACAATGACGTAGGATATTTTTTATTGGATGAAAATTGACAATTTGGCATTGAAAAAAACGACCATTTTATAGACAAGAAAACAGATTTTTTCAAAACTACGCCATTTTGTTAATTTTGGATGTTTTTCGAAAATCCTACGTCATTGTACAGGAAATACCTTCCAGTTTAACGACATTTTTTCCTTTTTCGGTTTCAGCTACTCAATCGGCGGGAAATCATGTCAGCAGTGGACGAACTTTTTTGGCGCATCCGAAGGCAGCGCATAAGTCGCTTGAATCGCTATATTTTTCTATGAAAAAATTACGTAATATAGGTAAAATACTACTGTGTCCAAAAAATAAGGTGATATTTGAATTTAAACTGCGCGCGTCGAAGGATTTGGAGAATTATTTTTTTTTTAGGTTGGTAGTACTGTCAGTGACATCTATGTCAAATATACATGTCAAAATATTCATTAGTGTTTGAGATACGCGTCGTTTTGTGAGCTGCTAAAACTGAGTTTTTCGTTTTTTGCGATGTCGAAATTTGTTGAGCAAAGAATTTGCATTAAATTTTGTTTGCGGAATCAATTTTCTGCTGCGGATACGTTTCGCCAAAAACTCAACCCATATCGTTCCGCAACCACCGTATTCACCTGATCTGGCGCCGTGCGACTTCTGGCTATTCAGCAAGCTCAAAAGATCGCTCCGGGGACACCGTTTTGATACGATAGAGGAGATTCAAGCCGCAGCGAAGACGGAACTGAAGGCCATCCCGGAAAGTGACTACAATCCGTGTTTCGAAGATTGGAAAATCCGTTGGCACAAGTGCATTGCATCGGGAGGGGATTACTTTGAAGGGGATGAAATTGATTTGGAAAAATAAATAAAGAATTTTCGAAATAAATACAATGTCACCTTATTTTTTGGAAACAGTAGTAGAACCAAATATATTCTTAATTTTCCGAAAGATATAATTGAGTACTTTTGTTCGAAAATATTCCCGAAAATCACTGAAATGTTCAGCGTTCGCACTGGTATAGCCCCTCAAATGTAATTGTACGCGCTCCGCTATTACAGTACAGTACAGCAGGTTAGGGCCTACCCCCACCAACCGGTCTCTCGGGAATAACTGAATCTGCCCGACTTGCGGTATTAAGTTGTTTTTTTAAAATTAATCAAAGACGTCACCGAGATAATGAGTCAACATATTGACAGCAGGCGACCTTACATTAATTCTTTCTTGCAGGCAGCGAGCCCGATTAGCGGAAGACATTTTTTTTTCACAAAAAAAATTGTCACCGTGTCAAATCATAGGTTTATCGATTCGCCTCAGCATAACCGAATAAGCATAAAAATCGGGAACACGATATGGTCATGCGTGTTAAGCACAGATGGCTTAAATGAATTGTATCGTGCGGGTAGCGACATCCGATTCGCGGATAATTTTTTTTTTTTTATAATTAAAACACTTGTCGGCGGGCTAAAATATCGTCCAATAGATTCGTCTCGACATACAGAGTGAGCTTGTAAATTCGACAATTCGCTATTGTCATGCGTGTTGACACCAGACAAAATTGAGTGCATTTTATCTTGCGGGCAGCGAACGCGAATCGCGGATGATATTTTTGTTATTTAACAATTAAATTATTGAAACAAAATAGATTAAGGGGTAAGGCCACTGTAAATTTTTTGAAAAATCGATTTTTTTTTATTGGCTTAAAAAATAGTTTAAGTTTAAAATGAAAAATAGTTTAAGTTTCTCCGAAACTTCTTTTTTTAATTTTTTCCAATAAAAAACTATTCGCAAAACTTTAAACGCGTTTTTCTCGAAACATGGTTTTTCAAAATGGCACGCAGCATAACTCGAACAGTTTTCATTTTTTTTACTTGAAATTTTAACCAGATGTGAACATTTACATTATCTTGAGAATGTCGATCGGAATTTTCAAGAACTTTATTTATTGATTTTTTATTAACAAAAAACTTGCCGTTTTTTTCGTCAAAAATCAATTTTTTTTTTCAAACGCACGCCAAATCCACAAAAATTGATACTTTTTAAAATCCGATCGACATTCTCTAGCTATAGCCCTCTAGATTAATGGTTTTTTTTTGTTCTAGATTCAAAAGTGCACCAGTGGTGCTGCGTGCCGCGGAGCCCTGGAAGCAAAACATGTCCCGGGAAGATAGCTGTGGAACCGCCATTTTGTTTGTTTTTACTGTAAAAAAAATTTATAATAAAGTTTAATGTATGCCCGATAACACCATTAAAAGTTTTTTTTCAAATACCTTCAATTTCGGGAGCAAAAAATTAGTGAAAAAACCTTTTTTTTTGGGCCGTTACAGTGGCCCCTTAAGGGGGCCGTTACAGTGGCCCCCTTAAGGTTGATATACTTGATTGAAGCAATTAATGACTCTGAAGCTAGCAGATAGTGCCAAGGCTTGGCGAAATCGACGGACGAAAGGATAATGCAGCACCTTCACTTGACAGCGGAATCGATGTTCAAAACAGTCAGCGAGAAAGCTGTCAAAGAGGAGCAGGAAAAGATTGTAGAAAAGGGGAGATTCGAAACTCATTTGGAAGTGTCCGGCGATGGATCTTGGAAAAAACGTGGTTTTACTTCATTGTACGGCGTAATAACTCTCATTGAGTACTACTGTGGCAAAGTAGTCGACCTTATCGTAAAACGTTCATACTGCCACGCATGTACCATGAACAAGAAAACACTGGACGACGACGAATTTAAAGAGTGGTATGAAAATCACAAAGAATCGTGCTCCTTAAATCACGTAGGTTCAGCAGGAAAGATGGAGGTTGATTCTATCATAGAAATGTTTTGAAGATCTGACGAAAAATTTGGTTCAAAATATACAAATTACATCGGCGACGGCGATTCGAAAACTTTTGCGGGTATTTTAAAGACAAATCCGTACGGTGGTTGCCATGTCATATAAAATGAGTGCGTGAGACATGTACAAAAACGTATGGGTACACGACGTCGAAGTATAAAGGAAAACGAGAAGCTCGGCGGTAGGAAGGGGCCGACGGAAGGTGTCATAAAAAAACGAACAATTTATTACGCTTTTGCAATTAGAAGAAATATTGGTTCTGTCCAAAAGATGAATATATGATAGCAACGCTCGATCATTATTGCTCAACAGACAAATCCCCTCGGCACAAGAATTGTTCAATAGACGTCGACAGCTGGTGTGAATAGCGCAAAGCTGAATCCATGAACCAGCTACAATCTTTTAAGTATCTTGCTCGATTGATTGATGAAAAAATTGAGAAACACATTCGCCCAATTTATGAACAACCCTCAAACGATGACCTTTTAACGCGATGGTTAGGCGGTTACACGCAAAGGAGTCGTCCAACTCAACAGTCTGCCGCATCGCTCTAAAACACCTGAATTCCGACCAAAAAGTTCAACGAACGTTATTCAGCGATTTTGAGTACCATGCAGTTGCTCAATTTGACTATTGGCCAGCAGTGCAAAATGTTCGCTGATTTCGCTGACGCGCAACGGATCAAGAGGGAGGACAGGCGCCACTCATTAAGCAGCAAGGAGGCTCGTACAGCTCGTAGACTCGACTAAAGTCATCTGAACGAGTACTTTGAGGAAGCAAAAGGACTTCTGTATGGGCCAGCAATAGCTGATTAGCAGATTATTAGTATAAGTAAGCAAACATTGATATTTCCTTCCATTAGTACAGTCGTGCTGTCGCTGAAAAACCCCGTAATCAGAAAAAATTAGAAGGCCAGTTTTTAAAGAGGTGATTCTGTAGGTGCCGCGGGTGCTAAATCGAAGTTCGCCTAAAAATCGGGGTGCAGGGTTTTTCTGAGGGGATGAAGCGGGATGGGTGTGGATTGATGCCAAACTCCAACCCCTAGGAGGAGGGTGCCCCGAGACAAGATATTCAGAAAAATCCGGGCTTTGGTTTTGTTCATAGCGCCGAAGTCGTGGAAGTTCCTTTTGGTGGTGAAAACGTGGGGGGAAATTTTGAAAAATCAGTTTTACTTCAATAACTCTTTAGGAAAAATTCGTACACTTTTTGTTCAAATGGGAACGTCATACATAACTCTTGGAAATACGCGTCGATCGAGTATTTGATCATCACTCTCCAATAAACTCTTTGCCCCCCAAAAAATCGTTGAAATACCAAAAAAAATTGTTTATTGAATAACTCAAAAACAATCGATTTTTCGGGTATGGTTTAAATATACGAAATATAGGGAATAATTTTCTCTATATTTTCGTTTTTATGGACCACCCTTAAATTTTGATTTTCCAAACAATCTTGGGGGTTGAAAATTCAAAGTAAAATTCTAGGAAAACTATTGACCGCACGAATTTGTTACCGTGGAACAATTTGTAACTTGAACCCTCAGCTACATTTGTCCACAGCGGCAAACTCGTTGTTGTTCTCGTTCAAATCTCGTTGTTTTCGGTCACTAGT
The DNA here is from genome assembly GCA_964007375.1 of Ophion obscuratus. Lineage (NCBI taxonomy): Eukaryota > Metazoa > Arthropoda > Insecta > Hymenoptera > Ichneumonidae > Ophion > Ophion obscuratus. Next base: position 3,313,652 of record OZ023316.1, on the reverse strand, counting down.
TTTTCCCAGAATTTCGATTTGAATTTTCAACCCTCTAGAGGAGTTAGAAAAAGCAACATTCGAGGGTCGTCCATGGAAACGAAAATATAGAGAAAATTGTTCTTTACATTTCGTACATTTAAACCATCCCCGAAAATCGATTGTTTTTGAGATATTCAATAAACAATTTTTTTTTAAACTTCAACATTTTTTCGGGGCTGAAGATATTATTGTCGAGGGATCATCAAATACTCTATCGACGTGTCTTTTCAAGCGCTACAATGTTCCCATTTAAACAAAAATTGTATGAATTTTTCCTAAAGACTTATCGAATAGAAACTGATTTTTCAAAATTTCACCCCACTTCTTTATCCCCCAAAATTAACTTTCACGACTTCGGCGCTGTGGACAAAAATAAAGCTCGGATTTTTCTGAATATTTTGTCTCCCTGCGCCAAACTCGGAAGAAAAATATATGACAATTAAACATTTTATTGGTTTTTTTTTTTTCGTCAAGAATTAAGTGAGGCATATTTTCCGCCGATTGAGGGCTGCAGTGGCAAGACACACGTGGAATAGCCTCATTTATTGTTTCATGTTGAAATCTTTATACATTTCAAATATACATGAAAATATACCACAATGTTTACTGGGCTCACTTGTCCTTTTCCCTTCAAAAAAAGTTTCCGAAACAACGCTTTTATTGAACCTTCTTTTTCAGGCTCCGGCCTTAATTCATGATTAGATCAGATTTTTATAAAATGTTCACACCGTCACTAGAGATGATGTTAGTTTTTATATAATCAATGCTACTTTTTGCTATTGGAATGGTGAAAATCAATAAGATCTGACATGTTTACATCAAAATGCTATACCATTTAATACATATGCAAAACGATCCTTTTAACGTTTGTATTGATTTCATACTTTGCATATAACTTTCCACAGGGCAAGCTCATACGCAACTTTCACGGGATGGTCATTGATTTATTAATCAAGTTTCAATTTAACTCCGACAGTTGATTACTAATAACGAGACCATGCCACCACAAAGATCATCCAGGCTATCACATAACGATCATTCTCGAAACACTCTGACATCGTGAGCAGACCCGGGATATCCAATAAATACGTCCATGAACTTCTTTTCTGGTCTACTGGTGTAGAAGACCAGAAAAAAAGTTCATGGACGTATTTATTGTTGCATGTGGATCGAAAAATACTGCATTCGATTTATGTACGAATCTTTGTCGTACCGAGGTTTGTCGACTCTTATATGTGTCCCGCCAATGCCGCCTGCATAATATAAATTGAAATATACGTATCGCAGTAGCCTACTTTTAATACAATGGATATTATGGGCGGTAATAAACCAACCGATTATTCCAGAAATTCGTTTTGTCCATATAAAAGTGTTTTGTAATTTCTTTTCTCTTCCGATGTAGGAAATAGAATAAAATTTGAGGCGATTGACATCAAGAATCTCGTAACTGTGGATTTTATTTTGTATAGAGTACTTAAGGTGATGCCAAATCTGTCTGCTACGTCTCTGTACGATGCAGCTTGATGCCCAATGAACCACAAGTGAATCAGAATCTGTTTTTTTGGCGTAATGGGCGCGAATCCTGCAGGACCTATAATAAAAAGATTCTAATTACGCATAATTTTTTCATTCACTGCAGATTCAAGTTAAAGACATACCTCTCACCATCATCCTGGTACAAGTGCGGATCGAAAAATAGTTCATTTTCTTCATCCTCGTCGGATGAATCGACTAAGAAAATGATAATTTCAAGAACTCCTTCCATTGTAATTATATTGCGAAATCAACGAAATGGAGGCGGCACGTAATATGTATTCAACGTTTAGACGAGACTCCGTCGTCCCATGTTCTTGTGTTTGAAGTTAAGTTACAGTTCATTAGGCGGCCGCCATTTTTCTCGTACACTATGGCGTTCGCGCTGGCGTTGCTTACCCCCGAATAAGCGAACTACAGTCCCTAGACACGGCCCTAGTTCCGTTTACACTTTCGAGTGTCGAGTGCGGCTAGCACGAACAAACCTTTGGAAAGCTGTCAACTTTCTGCGGTAAAATGGCAAGCGAGTTTAACGTTCAACACTTGAACATGCAGACATTTTGCTATTTCTAGCAGTTCTAAAATCGTGATGTAACGCAAACCTTGGCCTTCCCCTTCTACGTATCTAGGACTGTAAAGCCTGGCCGAAACCCCTCGCTCTCCCGAAATTGCGTTACGTCATTTGCGTACGCCCCCTTGCCATGGCTCCAATTCTTAAGACAAACGAATGAATTTACCAATTCGATCGGTTTCCAGAGTTAAAACTTACAACATGTTCTATACACTTGATATAATGCATTTAAGGCTGTCACCTCGTATAACAATAACGACTTATCGATTTTTATGCTTACTCCGTTATGCCGAGACGAATGGACTGACCTGTCATTTGTCCCGGTGACGGCTTTTGTTTATTAACAAAATAAGTACTGCTATTCCCGAATTGGGCTCGCCGCCGACAGGAAAAAATTATTTAGTGCCGTCTGTTGTCACCACCCAAAGAAATAGCAACTTTTCCGCTTATTTTATATGACTAGACAAATCGATTGACCGTGGACTTATCCTGGTAACGGCTTTTGTTGATTAATTAAAAAAAAACTGTTATCCAGAAATCGAACCTCCCTACCTGCACGATGAAATTCATGAACGGCCGTCTGCTGTCAACCCGCATGACAATAGCGACTTCGCCATTTATCCTGATGATGGCTTTTGTTGCTAAAAAAAATATATATTATCCGCGAAGCGGACGTCGCCACTCGCACGATAACATTCATTTAAGACTGTCTGCTGTTAACACGCATGACAATAGCGACTTCGCCATCTACATGCTTACTCTATATGACTAGACATACTGATTGACCATGATTTATCTTGGTGGCGACCTTTATTAATTAACAAGATTAAACTTATTTTCGCTAGTCGGATAGATTCAGTTCATTCACGAGAGACCGGTTTGTGGGGGTAGGCCCTAGTCTGCTGTACTGGGCTGTGGTAGCGGAGCGCGTACAGTCACACTTAAAGTCTCCTGTGCTCGGCCAGGCCGCGTCTGCTAAACCTGTCCACCAGTTTCAGCGTCATAAAGATGGCTCGGTCGTGTTCGCTCTCGAATTGATCGCTTTGCTGTTAATAAACAAACCGAGAGAAAATGACCGTACTTGGACCCGTGCCTGCGAGGTTGTAGTAGTACTTACTATTAGATTGGGCATGGGCACAAATGACCCAACGTTTGGGTTCTAGGGTTAATGATCGTGCATACTTACATTGACCTATTGCAGTTACACGTTTGAGATAAATAGTGTTAAAGCTTGCATTGTTGAAATGCAACTTATTGATTTCTCGATTTCTTTATTAAAAAAATTATTTCTAATTTTTTTGCAGTTTTTGGATATACTTTTTGAAGGATGCTCAAAAATGTTATGAGCCTAAAGTTTGCATCGTTGGATTCCAACGAAAATCTTTGAATTTTCAAAAATTTTCAATTATTTTTTTTCGGGTACATTATGACTCCAGAATATCTGTACATGCTATACAAAACGTTCAAAAAATTTTGGTGGCCCAGAATCCACCCTTATTGAGGGGTTAAAGTGAAAAAAAAATAGGTTATAAGGGGGCTCAAAGTTTGTATGGAGAAACATTATTTAACAGTTGTATTGATTTGAAAGTTGGTAAAAGTACTCCAAAACATAAATAATCGAGTACGTATTTCTTGTTTTTTGGATATCAACTCCTGAAGGGATGAAAAAATGTTTGGTCGTATTTCTTACAACTTACCATAAATACTCTACAACGCAAATAATAAAACACGTATTACAGCATTTTCGGAAAGCCAACGAATAACGGGTTTATAAACGAAAAGTCCATGGAATGGTCGTCTGAGCTTTATGTGACGAAGAGACTCGCTAAGAAGGGATTTATCTCGGCGGCATTGGATCGTCCGGCGGTGGACTTGAGACACGATATCTCGATATCAACTCGAACGCGCACACGCTATTATATGGTCGTTCCGAATATATGTAACTAGCTGACGGTCGCGCGGCTTCGCTCGTGTGGATTTCGTAATTGATACGAATAATCCTTCCTCGGTATTCCAAAGATGTTACCTGACAATTCCTAAAGTATAAAAACTCACTGTAAAATTAAGATTATTTACCCTAGTACCTCTTTGTAAACCACGTTTGTGGTATTGTTTTTTGGGGCGACGATCATCGGGCTCCTGGCAGAGACAGACTAGAAAGTACTGGCTAGAGAAGCCACAGTGATCAATGTGCTCAGGGAGAGATTTCATCCCAACTCAGGGAGAGTTTTCATCCCAAGAATGAGTTTTCATCCCAAGAGGAGTGTTTCTCATATCAACAGTTCTATGTCGCGTGTTCCAGAGTGAGCTCTGTCAGTAGCCTGGACATCTTACAAGGAACATCACTTATTAAGTGTCCGCCTTCGATTTTTTTGAAACTCACAAATGTGATAGAGCATTAAAAACTATCAGGGGAAAAGACCCCTCGAAGAAAGGCGTGTCAACCCGTAATCATTTCTTGTTCAATTTTTCATCGCTTTATATTGGAAAAATTTTGGTTTTCGTTTCATTCAGGTCAGTGGCCTGCTTATGGGTAAAACCGCAAAACCACCTCTCGACACCTTTCTTTAAGGGGTGATTTCCCCTCTTAAAACCGCTCGCTCTCTCTCTCTTCCTCGCTCACACAAACGCGCGTGCGCACAGACACGCACACACACACACACACACACACACACACAAACACACACACACACACACACACACACACACACACACACACACACACACACACACACACACACACACACACACACACACACACACAATTTTGAGCACCGAAGGCCTCCGACATGGATTTTAATCATATTGATTATTCACCCCGAATTAGTTGTTTGATTAATAATATCACGATGAATTAGTTATTTAATAATATTGTGGCTTTTTCTCATTCCATTTCACTCGTAGATATTCCTCCTGCTATTTCTGCTTCTCTACACCTCGAGTTATGCCCTCATAGCGAGATTTCGACGAAGGGATCGTGAAGACTATTTCTCGGTGGACGACGATGAAGCAACGGTTTATAGAATCAGCCTGTGGCTTTGCACGGTTGCCCTGGCGGTTTCGGTCGGTGCGACATTATTGTTGCCCGTATCAATTGCAAGCAACGAGGTCCTCATACTCTATCCGAAAAGTTACTACGTCAAGTGGCTCAACAGCTCTCTCATACAAGGTAACAACGGCAAATCAATTTGACTCGAAAGGGTAGCAAATATTTGCTTTCCGATTTTAGAAGTGTCTAAATATGTTCCTATAATAAACAAATTTTCTTGCTTTCATAATTAATTCAACAACCTTTTGCTTCAGGACTGTGGAATCATGTATTCCTCTTCTCGAATTTATCGCTTTTCGTATTTCTACCGTTCGCCTACCTCTTTACGGAATCGGAAGGTTTCGTCGGCCATCGCAAGGTAACAAATATATGTTATTCCTCTAGTAAAACAACATAAAATAGCTTTTATTCCAAGTCTCGTAACTACTCAATTGTAGCGTGTGGCTGAATTTATTAATTTTTTCATAGGGTGTGATGGCGAGGGTTTACGAGACCGTGACCGTACTGTGCCTTCTAGGGACTCTCGTACTCGGAATGACCTACGTTCTATCGGCTCTCATCGACTATGAAAATTCGAGCCTCCACACGTTGCTCAGTAAGTAACCAATAATCAACTCGCGTTTCCCAAATACAATAGAAGCAATAGAAGAATACGCGAAAAAATGTATCCATTTTTTACGATACTTTTTATGCGAACATAATTTGACATTTTTTCCTCCGATCCTTCTGTATGAACAAAATGTTGTCGCTTCTCTATAATGTACCAAGTGCATCGAATAGGCCGTAAATAAAAAGACGTGCGGCAGAATATTGTAGTGAATTATATTTTTTGCAATTTTCCACAATAACTGGCCAATCTACATGATTGCTCGATTACTGTATCGATGAAAGCGTTTACTTCTGGTCAACGATCGGAACGCCGAGAAATATTCTACTTGAATAAAAGCCATTGCCGTTGGTAGACCGTGAAATAGGTCACTTTTTTCCTCCTTCAAAAACATAATAGATATTTTTTATCACCGCTATTAACTTGTTTTCAGATTTATGGAGTTATTACCTGCCTTTTTTATATTCGTGTGTCTCGTTCGTGGGAGTCGTGTTATTGTTACGTGAGTGCTAGACGAGAATTATACACGGACTTAATTTATATTTCACACTCTTTATGGATTATTCATAAAATGTTTACTGTCTCTTTAACAGTGTGCACTCCCGTTGGCTTCGTGAGACTCTTTGGCGTAGTGGGATCGTTTCTCGTCAAGCCGCAGTTTCTTAAGAATTTAGATGAGGAATTTTTTGCCTACAGAATGGAAGAAGACTGTATAAGCAGGAGGTTCGTAACAATAATGCGCCTTTCCGACATTACACTACAACAAATTCAACTATATTTATTGCAACGCGATTGCAATTAACTAAATATACCGTAAAATTGAGTCTTAGGCGTTGTCCTGATAGATGCAAGTACGCGATCATCGCAAGTTCGTGCGAATTTTGTCGTTCGAACCGGCAACCAAACATACAGGTGTCGATTACATCGCGCGAATGTCAGGACGCCTATTCGACACCTGTATGTTTGATCGAGAGGTCGTATGAACAAAATTCGCGCGAATTTGAGATGGTCGCGTAATCGCGTTCTATTAGGACAACGCCTGAACCACGCCCAAGCCAATTATTCCCACAGGATAGTCTTTGAGCGTTTGGAAGATTTTTTCAGCCCGCGGAAACCAATCTTCCCGTTTCTTTTAGCCACATAAAAAGTGATTGAAGGCGACCGATATCTTGAGTCATGTTTACTAGGTTTTCGAACAAAATTTATTAAGGAAATGATTTCATGATGGTCTACAGAAATTCTTACTGCAATCGACGGTCAGGCTTTTTCGCGTATCCTGGCATGGGTTTAAGTTTCAAATGGTTTACTATAGCCTATAGTATACTATAGCCAACGCTGAACTTGATTTTTCAAAACTGTGAACCAGCGGAGACATTTTTAAGGGAAAAAAAAACTTAATCTGCAGACTCCAGCACGCAAAGGCTACCGGAAAATCATACGTTTCGCCGGTGCCAATGTCCCCACCGGATTGTAACACAGGCCTCGAGAAAGACGACGACAACGACGCCAACGATGAGATGCTGTTGTGTCCTAATCCCGGACTAATGTGCCTAAGAAACGGAGCTCTGCAACGTGGCCTTAGCCAAAGGTTAGAGGAGGTACAGACGCGAAGAAAGTTACTCGACAAGCAGAGAAGAACATGGTGGGTCAGACGTACGTTGTTGTATCCTCTCGCTATGCTAGCACTTTTTGTTTTATCAACGGTGACCGCGCTTGTCGTCGTGCAAAACACCTTGGAACTCTTGATCGGCATCAAGGCTCTACCCTTGAGCACCCGGGTAAGTATACATTTTTTTCTTCAATATTTCGAAAGTTTAGGCACCAGTTTAAAATCAGGGGAAACAAAACTGTAATGCGCGCTGATTCCATTCCACTGTAATTTCGTCGACCAAAGTTCAAATTAATCAACACGCGCTAAATGGGAGAATACAAACGAAATGTTTAGATACGTCGATGAAAGTATTATTCACCACTTGTTGTTTTTTTCAGCAATTCACTCTTGGCATCAGTTCGCTTTCGAAAATCGGGCCCATAGGTGCGGCTATAGAAGTCATTGTTATTCTCTATCTCGCTGCTACCAGTGCCATTGGACTTTACGTTCTTCCAGGTGTTAGAAGGGTCCGGCCCCTCTTTCATTCTACTCCCTTGACGCATCTTATCGCAAATTGTGCTCTGCTACTGGTTCTGAGCTCCGCACTGCCGTTACTCTCGCGAATATTGGGTCAGTGAATTTTACATTGTAATTATCTACGCTTCCTTATTGAAGTTTCGAGTTATCAATCAAAGAAAATTACGCGAATTACATATGATAAGAATCGACGAAAGTATTTCCAATTTTCAAGTCGCTAAAGTCGATGACTTTACATTGCTGTGTATTTTTACTGATGAGAAAAACAATGTTAAGAGTTTTCATCACAGATTATGTTTCCTCATTCTTTCGTTTTTGTCGCGACTTCCAGGCATGACGAATTTTGACCTACTGGGAGACTTTGGAAGAATCGAATGGCTTGGCAATTTCAAACTCGTACTGTTCTACAATCTCATATTTGCAACGGCAGCGATAACATGCTTAGCGACCAAATTCACAGCAACCGTGCGGAAAGAAATTTACACCAGGTTACGTAGTAGCTTAATAGGCATTTTTCGGCTCGAAGGTAAAAAAGCGGCAATCTTCACCGCTAAGGAAGAATAGACTGATTTTTCTTTTCTTTATTTAATGCAATACACACACACACACACACACAAACACACACATACATATGAATATGAAAGAGGATATGAGCGAAAAAGACGTTAAATGTAATATGAAAGTATGTGAGACAACTCGACAAAGAATGAAAAGTGAAAAGAACGAAAATCGATTACTGCAATTATTTGTAATTGCACGATAGAACAATTCGAGTGTTAAAATTCCTAACGGATTCAAGGGAATTATAATTAAACCGAGTCATCAATGACAATGTCCCGATTTTCGATTATACAATTTGTAAATTAATAGACGATCAACGAACATTTTGCGTTATAGCTTCGCATTCACCGATTTTTTGTTTAATTCTTTGCAATGATTCGTTGCAGCAACAAACTGATTAATATCCATGTAGTCATTGATATAGGTTCATAATTATTAACATACCAACGTTGGGGGTATGGAGAGCAAAGAAAACAGCACGCGTCCGCACATATAAATAAATAAGTAGCTGCGGCAATATAGTGATATGAAAACAGCGGAGTCCAAGCGAAAAACATTAAAAACCAAGAGTCTGGTCACCTCAATTTGAGAATTTACCAATCTCAAAATCGTCATTAAAAGAATTTCATTTATTGCTATGACGAGTAAAATGTGTAAAATATCGCAGGTTTGTTTCAAGCACCAGCATTATTTTTATGAACGACTATTCGAAGAAATCCCATCTTGAAATAATTGTAAATAGCCATTTTGGTACTATAAAAAACTATGCATGGTTTTTTATTCGAATCGAAAATCTTTTATGGGTTTTATCATTTGTCGTTCCTAATTAGTCATGATTAATTTACAAATTAGTATTGATAATACGAACAATCCCTATTATTTGCTTAGCTCGATGTTACAGTGAAAAACTCGATGTACTCGATGTACAGGTGATAAATAAATGTATGCTTTCACGTAGAGGTTGTTTGGCTGACAACAATTGTATAAAATTCACATTATACTTTACGTTTCCATACATTATTTACATATTTATTTTTCCACTCGGAGACTCGTGTCTCACATTTGACTGCATTTGTCGAAAAATGCTCGTTTGTTTGGTTCGAAATATATCAAATGACTGTAGCAACAATTCCTTGATTTTTAAAGAATACTTATTGTTTGGTATAGTTGTGGATTGACGGGAAAATGAAACATCGGTGAAAGACATAAAAAAAAAAAATAAGAGTAACCGTTACCAATTTTACAATTAATACAAGTGGATGAATATTTATTTGCCGATAAATTGTATTGGATCGAGCAATCTCTATGAAAAACAAATCAATCTTCTCCTTTTTCTATATTAACCTAACATTTAACCCGACAAGACAAGCGAATAACGTAGCTTATTGTTATTCCTGAGAATGTCGAAACAATTACTTATATATTGATTCCTCATTATTTGCGCCTGCAAAAGCTTAATATTATGCGTTATGCGTTTTTTGGAGTATCAAATAGCTTTTTGTTGTTGTTTACTTTGAAGTTCGCATAGTAAAACACTGTGAAGAAAAAAAAAACGCAAATATTTCACTCGTCTCGGATAACAACATTTCGATTGTGATGTTTGAACAGAACGCGGCTTGTTGTACCACTCGTTTACGAATAAACGCAAGAGGACGTCATTTTTAGGGTTCTCCGAAACTGTCCAAGGCAATAATCCTGTTTCTACGGAAACTATAAGGTCAATAAGATGCTTGTTTTATAAACTGGCGTTGTCGGAAGGTCGCGAATGGAAGAAAATAAATAGATAAATCACATGTATATTTCATGTATATCGATTTGTATACGTTAAATATTTTAGCGGTTGATGAGCTAAATGACTCTATAGAAAAGAGCGTCGTTTCTACAAAGTCGTATAAGCCTTCTGGGTGAATACATTTTTATCGGATGTTTTTCAAGAATGTCATACGTATCTTGTGAATGTGACAATATCTAAACGTGAGCACTAATTTTATTTCGTACATACAGCCTTTAAAGCGTCAAGAACAAAGTGTCGTTGCAAGGATTGATGTCTCAAGACACGTGATTGTTCGCTGCTTTATTTTCTATCCTTTGAGAATTTTCTCCTTAATATTTCATGACTGACTCTGTTATTGTACACTATGCATTCGACGCTCGAGAATAGCGTCACATTTGTACTTGTTACGCAGAAACACATTTCTCTCGAGGATTATCATTTTTTTAAACCGTTAAATCAAGCAAAACATGTATCGACATTGTATGTTTCGTATGTTTGGTATGCTATGGTAGAAAAAAAAATGCAGAGTCGTGTGGTGCGACGATAAAGATGTTTTCATGAGAAATTCTTGTTTTTCTACTATACTCCTATGTACGAAAGTATGAGAATTGATTAATACTCAGCCAGCGGAATGACACGGAGCGCCAAATCGCCAAAAAACGAACTAAGAATATTATTCTATAGATTGTGCAGAAAAATACGGGGGTATCGCACATTTGCCCGGAAGAAATAAAAACGTTTCACTTGTACAAGTCTGTCCGATCCTTTCTGTAAATTTTTAAGAAAATATTGAAAAGAGGCAAAATACCAGAAGCGCGAAAGTGAGACCAGGAAGGTGAGCAATAGAGTGGAGCTCGATCGGGTGGTACGATCCGCGGAAATTTGCTTCAAACCGCCCGTAAAGCTAGCTACACACGTAATGATATATCGTAGCGATTTCAAACTGCCCACTTGAATCGAACCCGCCTAGTCTCTCCACACGCCACCGATATCTACGTCGATCGTCAGTTCTGTGCAAAAGGTCGCGCGAGAAACATGTCATTTACCATTGAAGATGACGAAGCACTTGCGATTTTTAGCTTGATTATGTGCATAAGAAAAACAAATCACGTAGGGTATGGTATAAGGACTGGCTCCTGAAAAGCAAGATATATTCACTCCAAAAGATTGGCATAATTATTTAAGGATGAACAAGGAGACATACTTAAACCTCCGGGCTTTAGTCATTCCGCTAATAAAGACAAGAACACTGTAATGAGAGAAGCAATAAGTCCTCGCAAAAGATTTACTGCTACACTGAGATTTGGATAAACTTCCGAAAAGCGGAAACCAAATTTCGACTTGGAATTTGGCATACACCTTCCTTTTTAATGTTATAAGATATCCCCTAAAAGGATTTTTGGCGACACGCCATAGTTTTCGAGATATCGATTTTTGAACGTTATTTTTTGATGGCGCGCCTGCTATATCTATCGCTGACGGGCTCAGATATGGCTGTACCGATATATCTTATCGCGCTCTCCGCTTTGTGCGGATCTTCGTATGGTGTACCCCCGCCACCAAATCCAGCCGCACTGTCGTTTTTGGTGTAATGCTGGTTTTTTGTTTTTACGTTTGATGGAGAATTTATTGGTACCCAAACAAACCCAAACTCGGATATGTGGAATCGTGGGGTGCGCAGCACACTTGGGTGGGCGCAGGGCACCTCGGATGGATATGTGGAATCGTGGGTTGCGTAAAACACTGCACAGAGCACCTTCCAATTTTTTTTCTTTCATTTTTAGTTTATGTTTTTGGTTTCTTTATTCAATTGTTTTCATTCGAAAATAATTTTTTTTTTTTTCATTTTTTCTTTCATTTTTTTTCGTTTTTTTTCTTTGATTGTTTTGTGTTATTTTATAATGTTCAATTCGTATCATCTGTATCATAAAGCGAAAGTTGGAGTCCCGAGCGCAGGCACGACGAGCGCAGGTACAACGTATCCGTAAAAATGAGAATTCGCTATACGAAGTTTAAGGAGGTACGGTGATTGGAGCGAGTCCAAGATAAAAGCCCGATTTTTTTAAATAACATTGTCGAGAGCTTCGTCCATGCGTATGCGGAGTTTCCGCGAGATTTACCGTACAGTTTCCGAGTTATTAATTGTTAAAGTTGGTCAATTAGTCACACGTAGACGACAAAATGTGCCTGTCCTCTCATATATCGATTTTTTTGTGCTACTTGGAGCCAAGACACGCGTAAAAAAAACTGACGGTTGCGTTCGTTGGTTCGTTGTGATCAATAAGGCAACTTGAATTGGAAAGCTCACCGCAGAAATAAGCAATAAATTTAGAAATAAAGTCGCGAAAAACTGAAGTATTCGGCGAGAGAGACGTCTCGTGACGTAACCGCAGCCATCTTGCTCGAAGTGTGGCAACGCCGGATACCCGCGCAAATTTGATTCGTCTATCGGATATTTTCAACGCGAATTAAAAATATGGTTGTGTGAAGCCGTACGTTTTTTAATCGATTATAAAAGGCCTTTCGTCGATATTTACTCAAAGTTCTTTTATGTATAGCTAAGGCATCTCAATCTTTCTGGCGACATGCATACAACGCATTTATATGTAAATTCAGCATGGAAAAACCGTCATATAAAATGAACGTTCGTTTTTATATCTGCAAATATTGTGAAAATTAGGAAAGGGAAAAATAACATAACAATCGATGAAATATGTTTTGACTTCGGACAGATTGGACATTGGATATTGAGGTTAACGTCAACGCGACGTTTTTCATTTGCATTCGCAATATCATCTTTTCACTCTCTAATTCTTGTCCGACAGAATCTACCTTTGTCTCTAAACTGGACTTCAGGTACAATCCTGTTACTCTCTTGATAAACTTCTACAGTACTTATTTTCATTCTCCATGTTTACCGGCTATCAAAAATAATAAGCCGAGCGCGTGGGACCGATGACAGCTATCGAAAATGCAACGATGCTAAACCTCATATCATATGGCGTACTACTGAAGTCGAGTAGTAGGTTATTATGTTTGTTTTCATATTATAAAAATAATAAGTAGCTTGAAATTCAATACTTAAAAAATATTCCTCGAAATATAGGCCACACACATATGTCTAAAACGTAGCGGTATTATGGCGAAAAATAGACTCTTAGTTTACTAGCGTGGTCATCACCGTACCTCCTTAAGACCATAAGCGCGCCGGCCGTGGAAACGTTGGAGAGGGGGTTTCTCCAAACAAACTCGACGAAGATCCGCACAAAGCGGAGGGCGCGATAAGATATATAGGTATAGCCATAGCTGAGCCCGTCAGGTATGGATATGGTAGGTGCGCGATGAAAACGATTTGCCATACACACATTCGAAAAATTTGCGCAGATCCGGTTGCATAGACAAATTGCTACGATATATCGTTACGTGCGTAGCTAGCTTAAGGCTAGAATAGACGTCCTAGCTAGCTCAAGGCTTAGAATAGATGTCCGATTTTTTCTTTCCGACAATCCGATCCGACTATCGGACGGCACTCGTCCCACACATTTGTTTGAACATGCAATACACATTCGATTTCATAGTCGGATCGGGTGTGTATTGCATGTTCAAACAAATGTATGGCACGAGTGCCTTCCCAGTGTTGCCAGATGGTTCTGGCGGCTTCCCCCCAGACCATCGCTGGTTCCCCCTAAAAATCTCCTCAATAGCCGCCGCCGAGCCAATGGCCTGAACAGTGCTGTAAATGCAGGGTAATTTTTGCGATCGGTCAAATGTTGTCAAATAGCTGTTATTTAAAATGCATTTCCTACTTGTGTATTGAGTATTTTATTTTGAAACTTGATTGCTGCGATATGTGCAAATTATAGATGAAGATGAATACTTTTTTATGGAAATAATTGTTGTAGTTAGGTGAAAAGTACGGTCGGTAAAAACATTTATCATGGTATGGTAATCTACCTTTGAGCCTTGGAGAGATTTATTTCTTTTTGAATTTGCATATTACAAGAATCCCGCTTTTATATTTGTCTATATATTTGTTTATTAGTACAATTTTTACTTATTAGTCGAGTATATACTTTGAGCTATTCTATAGTGTAACTTATACTTTTTGACGACGGTCCATTCCAAGTCCATTTTACGTCTTTTTGCCCCCTGAATACAAATTCACTATTAATTCCCCCGAAACCCTCAATTTTTATTCAAAGAGTGGGGAAAAATTTCCTGTAATCGATGGTTCCTCTTCGAAATTCAGCCAAAAATCGAAAAAAAAACCCGTAGCACGATCGACGAAGCGGCATTTTGAAGCGAAAACGAATAACGAACAGAATGAGCACAGAGTGGATTCCCCATTGGATTTCTATGTATTGCAATGAAGAATTCACTGATGCATGAGTAGCTAAATTTCGGCCCTAATTGTCAGGAAATAAATCGAGGATTCCAACATTGCTGTCATTTATATTATCATAAATATTCTCAGAGCCGAAACGCTTCAACATACGAGCTGTCGGCTTAAAGTCACAGCACTCAACACTGAGTGTGAGTCGAACGTGCATTATAGCCTCGACCATTGTGACCGACATTTTATTTCGCAGCTGGTATCGGTTGGGTTTGAATAATTGTTAGCGTTTGTTCGGGCTCACTTGTTTGTTTGCGTTCACTCGGAATTGGTGCACTTGTGGTTGGTTTTTTACTTGTTTTGAAAAAAAAAACCTCGGAAATTTATAATCCCCTAAAGATACCCTCACGCTTCAGAATTCTCCTACAAATGTTTTCCCCCTATTTCTCTCCTAACCCAGGTAAAATACCCCTAAATCTAGGAAGAAATCTCCTAACCTGGCAACACTGTGCCTTCCGATAGTCGGAAACATGGAAGCTAGAGTGGGAGGAGTCCGATCTGTGCATTTCAAAGTGGCTACAAAAATTTGGTCAAACAGGGATGGCGCCACTATCTCTAAGACCTCGAAAAGTAAGCTGAGTATCGTGTCGTGTAAGAGAGATGGTAGAGGTGTTACGTCCCAGCCATTACCTTTTTTCTCTCTCTTTTTGAAACCACGATGGCAAATACGCACGATAGCAGCACCCTCACTCATCGACCAAAAACCTATATTTCTTGACCGCTAAGCGAGCGATAGCCGAAACGTACCACAAGACCAAAAGCGAAATCGTCGCACGTAGGCCCCCACGCATAAACATAGCCAACGACAGACGAATTTACGAGAGGAGCGTACTCGCAGCCTCGGAAGAGAAACCCTACGCCTAGAGCACTCGAACAAAATGCAGGGACCGAACTACGCCACAATCCTACCTTGTCCAAAAACCCAAACAATCCCACGAGGAAAACTCGCCTGCGCCAGAACACGTCACTTGGTCATATCGCAAGACCCACGAAACCTCGGTCGCTGAACCCGATCCTCGGACATAGAACAATGGCCGCATTCACCATAGCGATGACCTAATAAGTAGACGAACAAAACTATTCCCACGCATGACGCCGACCTATCACTTAAGTCAGCGTATATTCTCACGATTGATTAACCAATCACTAAGAAGCTCTGATCCGAAAATGCATTCCCCCAAATAAGCTCCTTCTCCTACAACCAGACTTTCCTAATTTTCATATCACGAAGGAGCAGACACTCTGTATTCGAACTCCGAACTGAACAGTCGACTTACAAGGCGAAACCCTTTCGCTCTGCGTTTCCGTGTAATCATTGTACGCGTAACTATCTTTGTATCGAAATTATAAGTTTGTAAGAGTTAAACGTAATAAACGTGAACTACGTTAATTAAGACAAAATCTACGTGTCTGAACATTTATTTCATCAACGGTCGATCCATCGGGCGGATCAAACTCTCTTACCAGAATCACGAACCTCAAATTCGTCTCAATCCAAATTGTTATTAAACTGAGTTCGGAACTCACGCGGAAGCGAAACAAAGACTCACTGCGCAATCAAATTCATTTCAAACTTTCGCGCTCTAAATCGGCAACCTCGTGAGTCCCACCTAAATCGCCCTCCGGGACGTAACAGAGGATCGAATACGCATCCTAGCTTCCATGGCAAATACAGTAGAACCTCGCTTATCTGAGGTAAACGTGGGGTGAATGTACCTCGGATTAGTGAAATCTAGTGAAATGTACCTAGGATTAGTGAAATCTCGAAAAATACGGAAAACGGTAGCAATGTAGGACTATTCCACGCATAGGCATAGCAGATTCTTCCGTTTTATCCGAGATTCTGCGTATTATCCAAAGATACACCTCGGATAATACGCAGAAATCGAAGGTCGGATAAACGAGGTTCTACTGTACCAGCGAATACGATAATATACACACAATATTCGAACAATTTGAGAATTCTTAAAATCGAATTTTCGAGACAAACTAGGCTTGATGTTGAGAAGAGGACACAAATATTTTATCTTTTTAACATTGAAGCATGTTTTTATCTTGAAAACATTGGAGCAAGCAATATCAGTTCAACTATACATTGTTATTACGGTGTTTTGCTCAAATCCAAAAATAACTGCTGAATATTTTTCAAATTTCTCACCTCAATGAGTAATTTCAATTTCTCTCGTGTGATTTTTTTTTTATTTTCATTCAAATATGTTATCGTCAGAATAATCGCGTCACCGATTCGCTGATTGCGACTTTTCATACAAACAGATCGCGAAGCAGTGTTCTTTGACTAGGAATAATTTACCATCATATTGACCTGAGTAAAGAATGTATTCAAGAATAAAAAAAATTACTTAAGACGTTTTCCACCGTTCGTTGTACAACAAAACAATACAGGACAATTTTCTAAATTCCTCACGGCACTCAGTAATTGCAATTTCTTGTGTATGATTATCTTATAATTTTTATTTAACCCTTAAACTCATCATTGGGGTCCAGTCGAACCCCAATTTTTATGCAAAAAATGAGCTTTTTTGCCATTTTCAGTCTTTTAATGGATTGTTCACTAATGGAATGTTAGTTTAATTAGATAGCTCGCACACTATTTACTTTCTTATGAAAATACGAAAAAATTGAGGTACGATAAAGTCCATTTATCCCCGTAGGACCGGTTTAATGACAAAGAACAGCACGGAGTGAATATACTACTGTGTCCAAAAAATAAGGTGACATTGTATTTATTTCGAAAATTCTTTATTTATTTTTCCAAATCAATTTCATCCCCTTCAAAGTAATCCCCTCCCGATGCAATGCACTTATGCCAACGGATTTTCCAATCTTCGAAACACTGATTGTAGTCACTTTCCGGGATGGCCTTCAGTTCCGTCTTCGCTGCGGCTTAAATCTCCTCTATCGTATCAAAACGGTGTCCCCGGAGCGATCTTTTGAGCTTGCTGAACAGCCAGAAGTCCCACGGCGCCAAAAACTCAACCCATATCGTTCCGCAACCCATATCGTTCCGTATTCACCTGATCTGGCGCCGTGCGACTTCGGGCTATTCAGCAAGCTCAAAGATCGCTCCGGGGACACCGTTTTGATACGATAGAGGAGATTCAAGCCGCAGCGAAGACGGAACTGAAGGCCATCCCGGAAAGTGACTACAATCAGTGTTTCGAAGATTGGAAAATCCGTTGGCATATGTGCATTGCATCGGGAGGGGATTATTTTGAAGGGGATGAAATTGATTTGGAAAAATAAATAAAGAATTTTCGAAATAAATACAATGTCACCTTATTTTTTGGACACAGTAGTAAATCCCCAGTCATACGTTTAACGGTAAAAAAATATTATGATTTGTTGGGTTAAATATCGTTATTGTAACAATTATCGTGTTACCGTTCGCTGTTTGCGAGTTTTTATATAAGCAGATCGCAAAACATTGTTCTTTGTTAGCGGAGATTAATTTACCGTCGTATTTACCTAAGAAAATACCAATTGATTGAAGAAAAAAGTATCAGTATTATTTAAGACATTTTCTACCGCTCCCTGTACAATTAAACGCTGTTATAAAACAAATATTTTTCTATCACTAGGTATTGCATCATTATTATTTTCGACCTTTTTCATCGTTAATTATGCAACTAATTCATATTGTTCATTGGGCATTGCTATATTAGAAATATTTCTCGATCTTTACGCATTTACGGAGATCTCTCTGGTTCATATCATTTTACATCTCTCTTGCACGCAGCGCACTTCTCAAGTATCATTCTGCCTCATACACAGCTCACTTCTCATTATTTATTTTGTTCCGCCTCTGTCACACGCAGCTCACTTCTCGAGGTCTTAGCAATAGTGGCGCCATCCATGTTTGACCACATTTTTGTAGCCACTTTTTTCAAGTCTCTCCATAACAGAGATTAGTAGGGAGATGCACAACGCTCCCCTTTACGGCGTGCCTCGTAAATGGCGCTAAATCGCGGCGGCGAGTTCGGGAGTATGATTTCGTGATTATCGCCTCTGTCGAGGTTGCAGATTCCCTTGTAGCCGCGCGAGTCCGTGATCACCGCTCAAGTCGATATCGCAGTCAGCAAGAACACGAATTGGTAGCTCGGTGGGGGAAAAGTCTCTGCCCCTCGCAAATCGCGCTCACTCGACAGCCGAACGGAGCGAGGTTTTCCGTCTGATCGAGCTCGACATATATGTGTGGCCGTATTGCAGATTGGAATATGCATTAAATGAATTTCAATGTGAAAAACATGTATCGAGATCATTGTTTTCTCTCGGTTGCCAGTTTATGCCGAAAATGCGGGTTAAAAAAATTAACGACGAACCGCGTTGAAAAATAAAACGCCGTAACGACCGTGGGAGGTTCACAAAGAAATCTTGAGCCTTTGCCGCGATCGTTTCGACATTTTTTTTTAACGGTAACCATAATGGATAAGGGTGTATCATAAATGTTTCTCTATCTACAACGAACGTTGTGGCTGAGTTGGCAGCGTGGCGGATTAACGATGCTTACGGTCCAGGTTCAATCCCCGGTGAATAAATTTTTTTTTCTTCGTTTTATATTCAGAAAATGTCGAACTCACTCTCGCTTTAGCTATTCTCGCCTGTTCAGTCATTATTTATGATATTTAATTCGTATATGCTTAATAAAAAAAACAATACATTGCTACCGGGGATCAGTGCAGCCAGATCGCGCGTAAAAGTTACCCCCTCTCTAGTCTCTTACGCGCCCATCACACAATCATGGTAGCGCGTGTCCGTAAACGAGCGACGCTCGGATATCTTCGGAAAGAGCCGAGCACGGTCGAAGTTTCCCGACCGCACCTTCGGCAGCTACACCAACACATGGATGAGCATGTTCATGTGCGGTCAAGCCGAAATGAAGGCTTCGAGCGAAAAAGCCAGGGAGACTAGAGAGAAGGAGTGGACACAGCATAGGACAATACGTAGTTCCAGCGTCTTGAAAAATCCGACTTGCAATAGTTCCAGATTGTGCCACTAGCAGCTCTCCTGACGAGAACGTCTCAAATAATTATAATAGTCCAAACTTAACGCATGCGCACAAATAATAAAAGAATTTGATTTCGATGTGTCTTTGTGTTCCGCTTTGCGACTCATTTTTAATATTATTGTGGTTTGTAATATTGAGAAAATCTTCACGAAATTGGTTTCTTCGAAGCCCAAGGTAGGATTATTTTCAATATTCCTCCCAATCAATCGTCATTAGGGTTAGCCTTCAGTTTCTTTTTTCTTGCATTTAGCTCAGATAATGAGAAACATAACCTTTACGCTCCATTCTCCCTGCAGTAATAAGCATAAAATTGAGCGTAATTTATAAGTTATTTTTCTTGCAATTACAACCACAATTCTTCGACAAGTTCCTTTTTTTCTCCAGTGCAGTTGCATTTACAAGCCACATAACGAGTAATATTGTCTGCATAGCGCATTTTTTTCAAACTTTCATTCGCATCGGTGAAAAAAATAAATCAACTGAATACCCTTTTCTGAAACATATTTTACTCAGCGGAAAAAGTCAGGGTTGCGGCAGCTTTCACTGTTCACGGTGCCTAAGGTAAATAAAAGTTGTTTTAAATATCTAAACACGTGGCAGCATCATGACTTAAATATGGCAATTTCTGTTATTCAATGGGTATTTTCCAATGACAGCACGCTATGGTACTGTGCGGCATAGTGCGCTGCTCTGAATGTTCCAAATATCTACTGCACTGTGCCAGACTTGTGGACACAGCAAATAGCTGAGTCCGTGCTGCGTGTTGTGCCATCATTTGCATTAACAATTACCCAGGGTGCAGCAATGTGTGGTACCGTGTCTTCTAATTGGAAAATACCCAATTTTGCTGGCCTATGAAGAGGTTCAAAATTGTGAATCTGCCGAGCAACTGACTTTTAAATAAAATAAGCTGAATGGAAATTGAAATATAAGCCCTTTTGGATCACTACTGATATATTTTTTAGTGCAATTGTAATTGTTTGTAAAAAATTTCCAACGTAGTGTAAAGACAGGCTCACCGCCTGGAAGAAAAGTCTCCGATGCAGTCTGGATATTAAGCAGTCTTTGCGAGTGTTTGCGAGCTCCATTTTCTGGAAAAACATATACGGAAGAACGACACACTGCGATTAGTCGATGGTACAATAAGCACCATTCCGCGAATCCATTGGCTACTGGAAGAAGATGCCGTACCATTGGGACCGGATGCTATTTTATTAAATCAAGGAGATGCTGTATCATCGGGTCAAGATGCAGTCCAGAATCACCTGACGGAACATCGTAAGGTAAGCACGGTCCGTTTTCTATTCTTGTGTGCGAAGAATTGATATTATTTTGGGTGGCCTTGCACGAACGTGTGCGTATGCATATATGTATGCACGTGCGCCCGCATGTGCAAATAAATCCGAATGCATGTTCATTGCGTTACATTTAATAAATGTATACTATGCCAAAAGATTACGGAAATTTTCTAATATGTAGCTTTATTTTCAATTCATGTCATTATTTCCAATTCATATGTAGCTTTATTTCCAATCCATTCGTGTGCACCAGAGTGTACGAGCACTTCAAGAACACTTGTCGAGCGTATAGAACATGAAGGAAGGGTTAATAGCGATAGTGTCATTAAATGACGATTACGTCATGGAATGCGAGCCTACGCAGGGAGCATTGTTCGACAATGAGATCGCTCAGCACGATCGACAGGATAGCCGGGGAATCTCAGTTGTCGATATTCAGCGGGAACTAAGTGCAGCGTATTTACCGGAAGGCTGGGCCTGGTGTCAGAAAGGATCTGATATTTTCCTCACTAATTAAACTGCCGGCGATTTTTCAGTTCGTCAACACCTCGTCCTTTCTCCAGATATGTCATTAAATGTATTTATGTCACAGCCTCCATAGAAAATTCCGTACTCGTTCATAGTATACATTTTAGTAATAATAATATATGTGTTTCCAGCTTCATCTGAATACCGGTGCCGTCATTCTCTTGGATACTATTATCTCTCTTGCTGATGTAATTGGATACATGAAAACGATGAAAAATTTTACTATTTGCACCGGGACAGGCATCGAAAGCAAAAGGTATTTTTGCATTTCTGCATTCCTACGTTCCGGAACAAACTCTTACCGTACTTCCCGGTACAGAAATAAATGTTGAATCTATTTTTTTTATGTTGGTTTGATCGTCGATGCGGAGGTATTCTCGAACCCGATGAAGAATACAAGCGGAATCAGAGAAACCCGAGGTGCTTGCTCTGTCAACAACTTCGGAAGAAGCTGTTACAACCACGGAAACAAAAAAAACTGGAAGAAAAATAGGCAGCTTCTAAAGTTGCTGCAGAATTAGCCCGACGGAAATGTATTCGGTTGCAAAAAAAGGTAATGTGAACAGTTTAAATCTTACGTATTCTTTGCTTAAGGGGTAAGGCCACTGTAAATTTTTTGAAAAATCGATTTTTTTTATTGGCTTAAAAAATAGTTTAAACCCTCTAGAATAAGAAAAAAAAGGTCCTGTGCGAACAAAAATTTGTTGTCCTTAGGAAATGAAGGTCGCCGCCAAGCGTGTCAAAACCCAAACAAACTTTAAACGCGTTTTTCTCGAAACATGGTTTTTCAAAATGGCACGCAGCATAACTCGAACAATTTTCATTTTTTTTACTTGAAATTTTAACCAGATGTGAACATTTACATTATCTTGAGAATGTCGATCGGAATTTTCAAGAACTTTATTTATTGATTTTTTATTAACAAAAAACTTGCCGTTTTTTTCGTCAAAAATCAATTTTTTTTTTCAAACGCACGCCAAATCCACAAAAATTGATACTTTTTAAAATCCGATCGACATTCTCTAGCTATATAGCCCTCTAGATTAATGGTTTTTTTTGTTCTAGATTCAAAAGTGCACCAGTGGTGCTGCGTGCCGCGGAGCCCTGGAAGCAAAACATGTCCCGGGAAGATAGCTGTGGAACCGCCATTTTGTTTTTTTTTTACTGTAAAAAATTTTATAATAAAGTTTAATGTATGCCCGATAACACCATTAAAAGTTTTTTTTCAAATACCTTCAATTTCGGGAGCAAAAAATTAGTGAAAAAACCTTTTTTTTTGGGCCGTTACAGTGGCCTTACCCCTTAACCCATTAACGCCCAAACATCGCAATTTTTTCCTTCATTTTCAAGCCAGATTTTTATTATATAAAAAAAATCATAAAAAATGAAGAGATACGTTCCCTAGTATTTTCGAGGGTGCTCTTTCAGAATCTGGGGTCAAAATCGGATTTTGTCCATTAGGAAAAAAAATATGGCGGCTTTTAAACAAAAAAAACAGCAAAAATCGATGACACTTTTTTTTCAAAATTTTTTTTCACCTCGAAGCCGTTGAAAAGTCCAGTTTTTTTTCCAACCATGGGTGCATAGAATAGTGACGATTGAACAATCAATTTGTTTAATTCGTCGTTGTCAACATTTTCACCCTCAAAATGGCGCTTTTCACCCCCTGAGTGACACGAAAAATTCCACGCTCGGTGTCCCAAATGAAAAGTAGTTGGATTTGGACGAAAATTGGTACTCAGAGGTTTTTGAGGTCGCTGATTACGATTCTGTTCTCAAAATTCCGAAATTAAAAATGGCCGATCCAATATGGCGGACACAAATGCAAAAGTTCATTTAAATTGGATAAAACGTGGCACTCGGGGGTTTTCGTGGTCGCTGATTATGATTCTGCTCTCAAAATTGCGAAATTCAAAATGGCGGATCCAATATGGCGGACACAAATGCAAAAGGTCATTTGGATTGGATAAAACATGGCATTCGGGAGTTTTCGAGGTCGCTGGTTATGATTCTGCTCTCAAAATTCCGAAATTAAAAATGGCGGATCCAACATGGCGGACACAAATGCAAAAGTTCATTTGAATTCGATAAAACGTGGCACTCGGGGGTTTTCGAGGTCGCTGATTATGATTCTACTCTCAAAATTCCGAAATTCAAAATGGCGGATCCAACATGGCGGACACAAATGCAAAAGTTCATTTGAATTGGATAAAACGTGACACTCGGGGGTTTTCGAGGTCGCTGATTGTGATTCTGCTCTCAAAATTCCGAAATTCAAAATGGCGGATCCAATATGGTGGACACAAATGCAAAAGTTCATTTGAATTGGATAAAACGTGACACTCGGGGGTTTTCGAGGTCGCTGATTATGATGCTGCTCTCAAAATTCCGAAATTAAAAATGGCGGATCTAATATGGCGGACACAAATGCAAAAGTTCATTTGAATTGGATAAAACGTGGCACTCGAGGGCTTTCTAGGTCACTTATTATATTTCTGCTCTCAAAATTCGAAAGCCTTTGGGTATTTAAATACCTGGTATTTTCAGGTATTTGAATACCCAAAGGCTTTCAAATTTATCCAATTCAAATGAACTTTTGCATTTGTGTCCGCCATATTGGATCCGCCATTTTTAATTTCGGAATTTTGAGAGCAGAATCATAATCAGCGACCTCGCAAATCCCCGAGTGCCACATTCCATCCGATACAAATGAACTTTTGCATTTTTGTCCGCCATATTGGATCCGCCATTTTTAATTTCGGAACTTTGGGAGCAGAATCATAATCAGCGACGTCGAAAACCCCCGAGTGTCACGTTTTATCCAATTCAAATGAACTTTTGCTTTTGTGTCCGCCACATTGCATCCGCCATTTTGAATTTCGGAATTTTAAGAGCAGAATCATAATCAGCGACCTCGAAATCCCCCGAGTGCCACGTTTTATCCAATTCAAATGAACTTTTGCATTTGTGTCCGCCATATTGGATCCGCCATTTTTAATTTCGGAATTTTGAGAGCAGAATCACAATCAGTGACCTCGAAAACCCCTGATTACCACGTTTTATCCAATTCAAATGAACTTTTGCATTTGTGCCCGCCATATTGGATCGGCCATTTTGAATTTCGGAATTTTGAGAACAGAAACGTAATCAGCGACCTCAAAAACCTCCGAGTACCAATTTTCGTCCAAATCCAACTACTTTCATTTGGGACACCGAGCGTGAAATTTTTCGTGTCACTCAGGGGGTGAAAAGCGCCATTTTGGGGGTGAACATGTTGACAACGACGAATTTAAAAAATAGATTGTTTAATCGTCACTATTCTATGCACCCGTGGTTGAAAAAAAACGGACTTTTCAACGGCTTCGAGGTGAAAAAAAAATTTGAAAAAAAAAGTATCTTCGATTTTTCCTGTTTTTTTTTGTTTAAAAGCCGCCATATTTTTTTTCCTAATGGACAAAACCCGATTTTGACCCCAGATTCTGAAAGAGCACGCCTGAAAATACTAGGGAACGTATTTCTTCATTTTTTATGATTTTTTTTATATAATAAAAATCTGGCTTGAAACTGAAGGGAAAAATCGCGATTCTTGGGCGTTAATGGGTTAACAAGGTTGGCAAACTTGCTGATTTCTACATTTTCAACTGATTTTGCTTTATGAATTGACATAAAACTAATGCCATATAAATTTCATTTCTTAATAGGCTGCAAATTTGACGGCAAATGTTGCTCGGCTGCAAAAAAAATGTTGCGCAATAAAGGAGCATACTCTTGAAGGAAAAATCGCCAGCCTTCCGGAAACGCAACAGCAGGCAGTGCGAGCTTGTTTCGAAGCCGCGAAGGTTAAGTCTGGCAACAGGCATCGGTACACGACTCGATGGACGTATGCGTGTCTATTGATGCGAATTAAAAATGCCTCGTTGTACAAGCACCTTCGCGACAGAGAAATTTTGCCGCTACCCGCCCGAAAAACGTTCAATAGATATATTCAAAAAATCAGCGCGTCAACCTATGGGTTTCACCAGTCCGTTTTCGAGTGCTTGAAGAGAAAAGCAGAACGGATGGACAATGCTTCAAACCGAGGCATGATTAATTTATGATATTTTTGTGAATCGACAGTAGTACGGTTTATTCTTATAGTTGTGTACAGTATTTTTCCGCTTTATGCTCTTCATAATCATTCGTTCCATTTTCAGAGATCCTTTTACATTTGACTATGTTCCTGAAACCGTTGTTTATCGCAGGGGCTGTCCTCAATTTAATTCTTTTCCCTCGCAGTCCTTTATTGTGCACGCTCGGTATTGTACAATTATCCACGGTTTGAGGAGTTGTTTTGATTTCTAACACAAATTACATATTTTTAAGATAAGAGCAAAGATAAAAGTCAGCTATTTGATCTTCAGGTGTTCTCCTAGTCGATGAAATGAAGCTGAGTGAAGGGATTTCTTTCGATCGACAAACAATGCAGTTCGGTAGTTTCGTTGACCTCGGAAAGCATACTCCAGAGAACGCGAAAAATACGAGAGCAGATCACGCACTCGTTTTCATGTACCAACCATTTCGAGGCAAATGGGTCCAAGCTTTGGCGTGTTTCCTCAGCAAGGATTCGGTCACGAATGCGGTGCTCCACAAGCTCATTTTGGAGTGTGTGGTTCTACTATCCAATTCCGGATTCCATGTAGACGCGATAACAACGGACGGCGCACAATGGAATCGTGGTGTGTGGAACATTTTCGGCATTAACGACACCAAATTCAGTTGCGAACATCCTTGCAACGAAAAGAAGCGGCTGTGGATGATTTCAGATTTTCCGCATTTGCTGAAATGTTTCCGAACTGGGGTGATCAAGAATTCTTTTTTTAAGGTAAGAAATTCGAAAACTAATAGCCCACTTGCGATGAAAGCACAAAAATGTGTCTTCAGCCCGCAATCTATATGACCACTATTTTCTTTCTAGACGCCAGATGGAGAGGTCAAAAAAGCGCACTGGGAAGCGCTTTTACGATGCGAGAACTTCGCTAAACCCAATTTAAAATTGGCATATCACTTAACGCCAGCGCACCTGAATCCGATTGGATATCAGAAGATGAACGTGCCGCTAGCATTCCAGGTAAATTGTATTCAATAAAAAAAGAATGCAATGACTGTGATAGCTATGGGCAATAATAGTTATTATATATCTATATATATAAAAGAAAGTGGTGTTAGTTACACCACTTATAACTCAAGAACGGCTGAACGGATTTAGCTGAAAATTGGTGGGGAGGTAGCTTAGAACCAGGAGACGGCCATAGGATACTTTTTATCCCGTTCGACCGCGTTTCAGAACTCGAGCATGTGAAGAACTCAATTTACTAGAAAACGATACTCATTGGGATACGACAATCGTTGAAGCCATTATCTCTGCATCTCCAAGTCAGATACGCACATTATTTGCTATCATAATTTCGACATGCTTTCCATCGAACCCATCTAACATGTGGCATAAATACAAGGATAATATGTCAGAAGATATTTTACATCAAAATCGTCTCAGTTCAAGAAATCCAGATCTTGAGATGAATGAAGAGATACATAATCGGGCTTTACTCTTGATCGAAGACATGTGTTACCTTATGTGCGGCAGTTTATTAGTCAAATTAGGAATGCCAGCGCCAAATCGTGAAATGAATGACGCATTAGATCGAGAATTGGAACGGGAACGTGGATATGATCACCATGAATTAGATTTAGTAGTTCAAACGAATGTACCACTGTTGAATCCCCAACAAAAGCAAGTTTATGATACATTAATGAAGGCAATTGATGATGGAAATGGTGGCTTATATTTCCTGGATGCCCCTGGTGGAACTGGTAAGACATTCCTGATGTCATTAGTTTTAGCCACTGTTCGTGCGAGATCCAACATTGCGCTTGCAGTTGCTTCTTCTGGAATAGCAGCCACATTGTTAGAAGGATGCCGTACGGCTCATTCAGCATTAAAATTGCCATTCAATTTTCAAACTATTGAAGAACCAATATGTAATATTTCAAAAAATTCCGCAATGGCCAAAGTTTTATCAGCATCGAAAATCATAATATGGGACGAATGCACAATGGCGCATAAACGTGCATTAGAAGCACTCAACCGAACATTGAAAGATCTACGCAATGACTCAAGATGTTTTGGAGGCGCAATGATTTTACTGTCTGGCGATTTCCGCCAAACACTGCCAGTAATTCCAAGATCAACTGCTGCCGACGAAATAAACGCTTGCCTCAAATCATCGAATCTATGGCGCTATGTAAAGAAACTTGAGCTAACAACAAACATGAGAGTTGCATTGCTTAATGATACATCTGCTAAAGATTTCTCTGAGCAATTGCTTACTATCGGTAATGGTCGAGTACCGGTCGACGAATCAAGCGGATTGATTTCTTTTCCTCAGAATTTCTGTAACTTTGTCTCATCGAAAGACGAACTTATCAACAAAGTATTTCCAAACATCATTACTAACTATAAAAATAATGAATGGTTGAGTGAACGAGCAATTTTAGCGGCTAAGAATAAAGATGTAGATGACCTAAACTACATAATTCAGAATGATATCATTGGAACATTGCATTTATTCAAATCAATTGACTGTGTAACAAACGAAGATGAAGCCACCAACTATCCAATTGAATTTTTAAACTCTTTGGATGTGCCTGGCTTACAACCGCACAATTTACGCCTCAAGGTTGGCTCCCTAGTAATTATGCTTCGAAACATAAACCCACCAAAACTTTGCAACGGTACGCGTTTGGTGGTAAGTAAATTAATGAACAATGTGATTTACGCGACGATACTCAAAGGAAAATTCGAAGGTGAGGAAGTTCTCATTCCGAGGATCCCGATGATCCCAACCGATATGCCGTTTGAGTTTAAAAGACTTCAATTTCCGATCCGTCTTGCATTCGCCATGATCGTTAACAAATCACAAGGACAATCTTTGAAAGTTTGTGGTCTGAATCTTGAAAATAAATGTTTTTCACATGGGCAATTATATGTGGCATGTTCACGGGTCGGAAGCCCATCTGCGTTGTTTGTATTTGCGCCTGATAATAAAACAAAAAATGTCGTGTATCACAAGGTGCTTAACTGAAGAGTAGAACCGATGCACCAAAATACATAAACAATAAAGAATCATTAAAATACTTGATTGTTTATATTTATATTTTTCCTAATAAAAAATTGAATTGAATAAAATCCAAAATCTGCTTATTTATTGCATCTAAGGCGGAACAGAGTTCGCCGGGTCAGCTAGTTTTTATATATTTAAATAATACATGTTATTAGATACTAGCTGACCCGGCGAACTCTGTTCCGCCTTAGATGCAATAAATAAGCAGATTTTGGATTTTATTCAATTCAATTTTTTATTAGGAAAAATATAAATATAAACAATCAAGTATTTTAATGATTCTTTATTGTTTATGTATTTTGGTGCATCGGTTCTACTCTTCAGTTAAGCACCTTGTGATACACGACATTTTTTGTTTTATTATCAGGCGCAAATACAAACAACGCAGATGGGCTTCCGACCCGTGAACATGCCACATATAATTGCCCATGTGAAAAACATTTATTTTCAAGATTCAGACCACAAACTTTCAAAGATTGTCCTTGTGATTTGTTAACGGTCATGGCGAATGCAAGACGGATCGGAAATTGAAGTCTTTTAAACTCAAACGGCATATCGGTTGGGATCATCGGGATCCTCGGAATGAGAACTTCCTCACCTTCGAATTTTCCTTTGAGTATCGTCGCGTAAATCACATTGTTCATTAATTTACTTACCACCAAACGCGTACCGTTGCAAAGTTTTGGTGGGTTTATGTTTCGAAGCATAATTACTACGGAGCCAACCTTGAGGCGTAAATTGTGCGGTTGTAAGCCAGGCACATCCAAAGAGTTTAAAAATTCAATTGGATAGTTGGTGGCTTCATCTTCGTTTGTTACACAGTCAATTGATTTGAATAAATGCAATGTTCCAATGATATCATTCTGAATTATGTAGTTTAGGTCATCTACATCTTTATTCTTAGCCGCTAAAATTGCTCGTTCACTCAACCATTCATTATTTTTGTAGTTAGTAATGATGTTTGGAAATACTTTGTTGATAAGTTCGTCTTTCGATGAGACAAAGTTACAGAAATTCTGAGGAAAAGAAATCAATCCGCTTGATTCGTCGACCGGTACTCGACCATTACCGATAGTAAGCAATTGCTCAGAGAAATCTTTAGCAGATGTATCATTAAGCAATGCAACTCTCATGTTTGTTGTTAGCTCAAGTTTCTTTACATAGCGCCATAGATTCGATGATTTGAGGCAAGCGTTTATTTCGTCGGTAGCAGTTGATCTTGGAATTACTGGCAGTGTTTGGCGGAAATCGCCAGACAGTAAAATCATTGCGCCTCCAAAACATCTTGAGTCATTGCGTAGATCTTTCAATGTTCGGTTGAGTGCTTCTAATGCACGTTTATGCGCCATTGTGCATTCGTCCCATATTATGATTTTCGATGCTGATAAAACTTTGGCCATTGCGGAATTTTTTGAAATATTACATATTGGTTCTTCAATAGTTTGAAAATTGAATGGCAATTTTAATGCTGAATGAGCCGTACGGCATCCTTCTAACAATGTGGCTGCTATTCCAGAAGAAGCAACTGCAAGCGCAATGTTGGATCTCGCACGAACAGTGGCTAAAACTAATGACATCAGGAATGTCTTACCAGTTCCACCAGGGGCATCCAGGAAATATAAGCCACCATTTCCATCATCAATTGCCTTCATTAATGTATCATAAACTTGCTTTTGTTGGGGATTCAACAGTGGTACATTCGTTTGAACTACTAAATCTAATTCATGGTGATCATATTCACGTTCCCGTTCCAATTCTCGATCTAATGCGTCATTCATTTCACGATTTGGCGCTGGCATTCCTAATTTGACTAATAAACTGCCGCGCATAAGGTAACACATGTCTTCGATCAAGAGTAAAGCCCGATTATGTATCTCTTCATTCATCTCAAGATCTGGATTTCTTGAACTGAGACGATTTTGATGTAAAATATCTTCTGACATATTATCCTTGTATTTATGCCACATGTTAGATGGGTTCGATGGAAAGCATGTCGAAATTATGATAGCAAATAATGTGCGTATCTGACTTGGAGATGCAGAGATAATGGCTTCAACGATTGTCGTATCCCAATGAGTATCGTTTTCTAGTAAATTGAGTTCTTCACATGCTCGAGTTCTGAAACGCGGTCGAACGGGATAAAAAGTATCCTATGGCCGTCTCCTGGTTCTAAGCTACCTCCCCACCAATTTTCAGCTAAATCCGTTCAGCCGTTCTTGAGTTATAAGTGGTGTAACTAACACCACTTTCTTTTATATATATAGATATATACACATATAGACCGCGTTTAGTCACAGGTGAGTGCGTAGAATTGCGATGCTATAAGCGGGGTTGATAACCTTTTGTTCCGACCACCCTGCATATACATATAATTGTCACTTGCATGAAAAGAAAGTACTGCAGGCTATAGATAAACTAACGAACATGTACGAAATATTTTCAGTTGTTCTCGCCTTGCGTTTAAACTGCTATGCAGATGTACGAAACTTCCGATCCACAGTTGAAGGACTCAAAATCCACCAGGAGTTTTTGCAAAAAAGTCGACGATTTAATTACCGCCATGATGTCGCGGACTCCGCAAATTGCGCTCCGTTCATCAGAGAGCTGTCCGCAAAGAAAGGTGTTTGGAAAAACTGCATTATGTTTCTATTTCCTTTTATTCTAAGCACCACTACTTTTTTGTGTACATGTATTAATTGCTTGTTTTATTTCGCTGTTCCTGATGTTTTGCACCAATAACTATTTGCTCGTTATGCCTGCCATAAAAACTAGGCAATTTCAAGCTTCGTTCAATATTTGAAAAATTGGGAGAATTCTCTACCAAGTATAGAGATACCCGTTTCATCAAGTACTATAAAAGGTTTGAAAGTCACCTTGGGAGCAATCCTCGAAATAATGGATGCCCTCCACCTCGAGTCCAATTTCGAATACGTCATGACGGGCACGTTTAAATCAAGACGCTTTGGCGGCAAGTTGCATGTTTTATTTTTTACAACTAAATAGTTCATCTGTATTTATTTTGAAATGCATTACTGAAAAATAGAGTCCCTATTCGAAGAAAATTATGCTTTTATTGATGCAGCAATAGTTTTATAGTAATCCTTTTCTTGGTTAGCGGAGATTCGTGCAATTAAGTATCATCTTTTTTTGCAGAGATTTTTCGGCATGATGCGGAATTCAGGCGGTAGCAATGATCATCCCGATCCAAAATTTTTCGCCCAAGCATTCCAACTGCTTTGCAGTTACTCCTGGGTGAAACCGTCGAGAGGATCTAATGTTAGTGGATCTGAATTATGGAAAGCCTCATGCAGACGAAAGATTCGTTGGCCACTGCGGTTAAACCTCGGTGCGAGTGGTTCGCAGCCATCGATAATATGCTTGAAAAAGCATGGACCGATGAAGTCCCCGTGGAGAGCCACCAGCGTGACCATAATTACGAAGAGTCCGTTGCCATGAGCTGGTCAACTTGGAACGACAGCGTTCATGATCACACGTACGATGTGACGCGAACCAGCCCAGAAGTACAAACGTACATAGCTGGTTTTGTAGTACGGGCGATTATGAAGAAGCTGAAATGTCAGGAGTGCATCAAGACTTTGAAATCAGGCGAAGGAGACGAGAATCCACACGAAACAGCAATAAATTTGCTAGAACAGTTTGGAGGATTGATTCGACCCAGCGGAGCGTTACTCCGTTTGACCGAATTCATGGAATCAGCCGTTTTGGATGTCATCGGTAAATTCGGTATCCAGATCGATTCTATTCACAGAATTTTGGAGCGGATTTTGGAATTAACGACTCTACCAGTAATCGGATGTACCGATCACTCCACTGAAACTATGCGCAAAATAATCGATTTTTACGTAGTTATGCGCGCAAACTTTTTGACGCACTCGTTCAATGCAAATGAGAATAAAAAGCGCACCAAAACTAAAAGATTGTGCAAAAATGCGAAACTTTAAGTTGCTTGGCATCAAAAATTCAAGGTAAGAGAAAAAAGATCTAATAATCAGCAAATATTAAAAATCCAATAGTGAAAAAAGAAAACAATCTAATTTATTGATAATCTTGTTCCAGGGAGTACTTTGAAATAGATTCATTGTGATACGTGGCAATGCCAATGCTCTCCAATGTTGTTGCTCAAATTTTTCGCCATGATGTCTGGCATTAAATTACCTACCTTCTGACCTCGTTGTCAACGACAAGGGTCAGGCATCGAATTTACCGGGTCACGGGAACAAATTGAAAAAGAGAGACTGTTGCTCGTAGCAAGTACGTTTTTTCCCCTTTTTTCTTGAATTTTTCAATTTTTATTCTACTCTGATTATCTTGTCATTGTATCACTTTAATTTCCCGTTTTTTTCTAGCTCACACAAGCCGCTCTCAACGAGATTCAACGTCTAAAGGTGGAGGGAACGCTCAGGCCGGCCGTGCCAGGTTCCTCAGAAAAACAGGAGAGCGGCTCGCTCACGATATCGGCCCTGACGCTGCCCCTCAAGCACGACTACTTCAGAAACGTCGACATCGACGTCTGCTTCCACTTCGTCCGTCTCATTATCGTTACTTGGAAAACGTCCTCGTGACACACACGTTTCTTCTGTTTTTGTCTCTCAATTCTAATTAATTTTGGAGATTAATGATTATTGGATTTCTTTTCGGTCGGTTATATTCCGCGAGCAAGACGCTGCCGCAGATCGTGGCAGTGATTCGTCGAGCTGTACTCTCTTCCGTTGGTCCCATCTCTATCGAGTATTTCGCTTGGCTGCTTATTTCTTGATTTCCATTGTCTAATCTCGCCGAGAAGCTCTGAATGAAACAAAAAATCGTACTGGTCACACAGACCGCAGCTATAAAGCAACTGACCGATGCGATCGACCTGCAAACGAGTCACTAGGAATTTTGAGCCTATGAAGTGTGATCGACAATGAAATATATAAATTACTTTTTATTTTCTTTTCATGGCTGACAGGTATATTCATTACAGCAAGAAATAATAATAATAATAATAATAATAATAATAATAATATTTTTTTTATAATACAATAAAAAATAATGAAGACGAAAGAAAAAAGAAGATTATGAAATGAGATCAATGCTGCCCATTCTGCACAAGAAATGCTAGTAACACGTCAGTTTATCCTAAAGCCTTTTTTAAATTATTTATTACTGTGATGAAAATAAAATAAAAAAATACGAGACACTTGAAAAATAGTCCTTGTTGTATTGTTTGTTCTGTACTCATGGGTCAGTTTTTGGATCGCAAACCTCGATGATTTGTAACAACGTCGAGCTATCTCATCCTCCGCAAACGTAAAGGTAACCAAAGAGTGTGGCAACGTGGATTCTGCATTTTTTTCGAGCTGTTCTCTCTTCCGTTGGTTCCATCTTCATTGGGTATTTCTTCTGTTTTGTTTGCTTCTCAATTCTGATTAATTCTGATTTATGGTATTATTTATCAATAGAATCGTTGAAAGATATCAGAAACGGTCATATGCGTATATAAGAAATAAAGATAAAAATTAAAAATTCAACCTCGCTGTTTACCGTTCAAAGACGTTTTCGATTTATTATTTTCACGATATAAGTGAAAAATAAAGTACAGAATTCATGCATACAATAATTGTATAAGGGGAAAAAAGTTTGTAAGAAAAAAAAAAGTTCCACGACGAAGATTTGAACACCGGTATCCTCGTGTATTATCCCAGCGCGCTACCCACGGAGCTATCATGTCCATAATAATAAGATGTAGGTTTCCATTATTTAAGGTGTAACTACGCTTGGGGTTTATATTCGTTTTGGCGGTTTATCCAGTGGGTTCACCGCTTAATTTCATTAATTATTAGTTGCTATTATGAGTTTGCAACGATAAGAAAGACAGCGATTAGGAGAGGTAGACGCAACAGTTAGGTCCCCCACCACGAATGTGCTGTCAACAGCAACCGAGAGCGGACAAATACGATCGCAGCGCCTCCTTGTTTGCTGCGTTTTTGCGGACGTTTCGTAAGCACTGTGTGTCCACTCCTTCTCTCTAGTCTCCCTGGAAAAAGCAATCTGAGCACGACTCGCGAGTGAAGTCATCACCTGACGGCACGCGCGAGGCTTTTAGATGATTTCAATGCTCATTTAGCTCTTGATTCTCTGCGTTATTATTGTATAGAAAAAATGTATCGCGCGCTCTGATTGCTTATTTTTTAGTTTATACGTTAATTTAAATATGATAATAAATATAAATTACAACTTATTTATCTTATGTAAAATTGTTTACGCTTTACTCACACCCGTCCTTATGCCAAATAAAATATAATTCATAAAAGTAAGCGGAAATATATTTATATTCGTATTATTATATTAATTCTCGTACTTTCATCAAGCGATAAAGCATTATCCCCTAAAACAAGCCAATTATTCATCCGGCCGCGAATCGTAAGTACCCGAAAGTGCACATATTCTACAAGCGATGAGATGGTCCCGTTGGTAGCGTTCCTGGCTTCGGTCCGCAGGGGACCGTGCTGCAAATTTTTCTCCAAATTTTTCATAATTTCTCATATTTTAATCATATTTGAGATTTTCGGAGAAATAATGATTTAAAACAGATTCAAGTTCTGGTCTATTTCCCAAAAACACATTTTTTTTCACTGAAAATTCATGATTTCTCATTTTTTTCACGGAAATTTCTCTTTTTCCTATGACCTGAGTGAACGGCTGCGGAGATAATCGGAATGAAGTTAAAGATGAAAAGAAATGAGATTTTCGTAAAAAAAACTGATTATTATTAGTTTTTTCCGGAAGTTTTCCTTTTTCCTATTACCTGAGTGAACAGCTGCGAAGATATTCGGAGAAAATTTAAAGATGAAAAAAATTAGATTTTCGTAAAAAAAACTTATTCTTATTTTTTTTCGGAACTTTTTCTTTTTCCTATTGAGTGAAAGGCTGCGGAGATATTCGGAGAAAAGTTATAGATGAAAAAAATGAGATTTTCGTAAAAAAACTTATTACACTTTTTATCCCTCATAATTCTGAGAAATAATGAATTTCCGAAATTTTTGCTAACATTGTTTCCCTTAAGGGGTAACACCACTGTAACGGCCTGCCACGAAGCGTTTTAGACAAATAATACTTGGGGTAATTATTAAACAGTAATTATTAAGCATAAATATAATAATACATCTAAATTACAACTTATTAGGTGTACAAATAAGTTTTAGGACACTTCGATTTTGTATCATAATAGCTATTCTAAATTAATTCAAAGGTCCCGCTCACTTATCATAGATGGCGCTTAATATGTAGTATCGAAACGTAAAGGAGTCATAAACATAACCTATAAATTCTGTAAATTAAACATGCAGACCGATAAGCTATTTATTAGACACTGCATTCGCTATGAATTACATCAAGGAAAAAGTGTTAGGAAAGCGTGTGAATCGATATGTTCTGCTCTTGGAGACACCATTGTATCTAAAAGTACATATGAGTATTGGTATAAGCGATTCAAAGAAGGTGATTTCGACGTTAGTGACCGTGAACGCACGGGGCCTCCTGTAAAGGTGGACGATCAGGAACTGCAAGCGTTGCTGGATGAAAACTCTTGTCAGACGGAGAAACAACTTTCGGAACAGCTTGGAGTAACTCAACAAACTGTTTCTTATCGTTTAAAAGCAATGGGTAAGATTCGAAAAGGAACAAAGTGGGTACCACACTTTCTGACTCAAGAAAATAAAAACAGCCGTCTTAACATTTGTGTGAGTCTTTACAACAAGCAACATAGAAAGTCTTTCTTGTGGAAAATTGTGACCGGCGATGAAAAGTGGATTTATTTTGATAATCCGAAACGCCAATATCATTGGGTTGACGCCGACGAGCCGACAACATCCACGCCCAAGCGCAATGTTCATTGTAACAAAGTCATGCTGTGCATATGGTGGGATATGAAAAGCGTACTGTATTATGAACTTCTCAAACCTGGTCAAACAGTTACTACCGATCGCTATTGTCATCAATTGATGCAAGTGAATCAAGAAATTGAGAAGAAACGTCCATTTTCTGGTAAAGGAAAACGTCCAGTAAAACTGCTCCATGACAACGCGCGGCCTCATGTGGGTAAACCGGTCAAGGATACGTTACTAGCGCTTGGATGGGAAGCTGTACCACACCCGGCGTATTCACCAGACTTAGCCCCATCCGATTATCATTTATTCCGGAAAATGCAGAACGATTTGTCTGACGTGCGATTCAAAACATTTGAAGAAGTGGAAAAATGGGTCGCTAAATTTCTCACCTCGCAAGACGAAAGTTTCTTTGCGAAAGGCATCCGCGAGTTACCTGAGAGATGGCTGAAGGTCATTCAGTGCGATGGAGATTACTTCGATGAATAACTGTGTTTCACTTCGTTTTTAATAAATCTTGAATTTTTTGAAAACTGTCCTAAAACTTATTTGTACACCTAATATTTATCTTTTAAAAAATTGTTTGCGCTTTACTCACACCCGTCCCTATGCCAAATAAATTGTAATTCATAAAACTAAGCGGAAATTCATTTATACTCGTAGTATTATATTCATTCTCATATACTTTCGTCAAGCCATAAAGCATTATGATAATGCTTTATCGCTTGATGAAAGTCTATGAGCGTATAGTATATGAAAGTAGTATATGAAAGAAGTATATAGTATATGAGCGTAAGTATATGAAAGTATTTGATTAGTTATTGAATGAATGTAATAATACGAATATAAATATATTTCCGCTCATATACTTTCATCAAGCGATAAAGCATTATGATAATGCTTTATCGCTTGATGAAAGTATATGAGCGGAAATATATTTATATTCGTATTATTATATTCATTCAATAACTAATCAAATAAGAATTAATAGTAATAATAATTAAAAAAAAAGCACTCAGCGCTGGGACCGATCCCGCGCCCCTGCGGACCGAAGCCAGGAACGCTACCAACGGGACCATCTCATCGCTTGTAAATATGTGCACTTTCTGGTACTTACAATTCGCGGCCGGATACATTATGATAATGCTTTATCGCTTGCTGAAAGTATATGAGAATGAATATAATAATACGAATATATTTCCGCTTACTTTTATGAATTACAATTTATTTAGCATGGGGACGGGTGTGAGTAAAGCGCAAAAAAAAAATTCAGAAGTAAAATAAGTTGTAATTTAGATTTATTATTATATTTAAATTAACATATAAACTAATAAAATAAGCGGTCGGAGTGCGCGATAAATTTTTCGACATTAAAAGATAACCAAGTAAAATAATAATGATAACTAATAAAAATAACTAATCAAATAAGAATTAATAGTAATAATAATTTTAAAAGAAGCACTGAGCGCGGGGAACGATCCCGCGCCCCTAGTGCAAATTTTTTTCCGAAAAACTCCGATTTTTTCCGGAAAATTTTTCCGAATTTTTCTATGAATTGGAACAAATATGAAGAATTCGGAGTTTTGCGGACAATTATTTTTACGCAAACATCCGAGTTTCTCCGAACATTTCATCATTTTTATTACAATCACGGAAAAATCTCGGAAATTATATGCAGACTTTAAGGGGTAACACCACTGTAACGGCCTTACAGGAAGCGCATTTTTTAATATTTTATTTTGGCGGAAGAAAATGTGATACACAAATAATACTTGCGGTATTTATTGAGCATATATTTAAGTATATTGCTATAAATTTTTCATCCGAAAATATTACAAAATGGCGACACTGCAACAATTCTTCCGAAGCATGTCGAACCTCTGTAGCACGCAGTATAACTGTGCCATTTTTAATCTAAAAAAAAAGAATTTTGTTTTATTAAGTCTACATGAGTGTAGCTACTGAAACACGTAGGGGATTTTCGATAAGTTAATTAAAACAATATTTATTAACCAATAAGTGTCTTAAAAAAATGGAACATTTTTAGTCAAATACTCGGCAATTACTCAAAAATCAATATTTCTAAAAATCCCCTACATGGTTCACTTGCAACACTCAACTAGATTTAATTTAAAAAAAATTATTTTGTCCAGATTTAAATTGGCACAAGTTATACTGCGTGCCGCAGAGCACCTTAAGTTCAACATGCCTCGGAAGAATTTGCTGCAGTGTCGCCATTTTGTAATATTTTCCCATACATTTTTTTGCAATATACTTCAATATATGCTTAATAATTACCCCAAGTATTATTTGTCTAAAACCCTTCGTAGCAGGCCGTTACAGTGGTGTTACCCTTAAGGAAAATGTTTGCAAAAATTTCGGAAATTCATTATTTCTCAGAATTATGAGGGATAAAAAATGTAATAAGTTTTTTTTACGAAAATCTCATTTTTTTCATCTATAACTTTTTTCCGAATATCTCCGCAGCCTTTCACTCAATAGGAAAAAGAAAAAGTTCCGAAAAAAAATACGAACAAGTTTTTTTTACGAAAATCTAATTTTTTCATCTTTAAATTTTCTCCGAATATCTTCGCAGCTGTTCACTCAGGTAAAAGGAAAAAGGAAAATTTCCGGAAAAGAAACTAATAATAATCAATTTTTTTTACGAAAATCGCATTTCTTTTCATCTTTAACTTTTCTCCGAATATCTTCGCAGCCGTTCACTCAGGTCATAGGAAAAAGAGAAATCATGAATTTTCAGTGAAAAAATGTGTTTTTGGGAAATAGACCAGAACTTGAATCTGTTCTAAATCATTTTTTCTCCGAAAATCTCAAATATGACTAAAATATGAGAAATTATGAAAAATTTGCACTGCGGGCCCCTGCGGACCAAAGCCAGGAACGCTACCAACGGGACCATCTCATCGCTTGTAGAATATGTGCACTTTCTGGTACTTAAGATTCGCGGCCGGATAGATGATTGGCTTGTTTTTGGGGATAATGCTTTATCGCTTGATGAAAGTATGAGAATTAATATAATAATACGAATATAAATATATTTCCGCTTACGTTTATAAATTATAATTTATTTGGCATAAGGACGGGTGTGAGTAAAGCGTAAACAATTTCATATAAGATAAATACGTTGTGATTTAGATTTATTATTATATTTAAATTAACGTATAAACTAAAAAAATAAGCGATCAGAGTACGCGATACATTTTTTTTTATACATTAATAACGCAGAGAATCAAGAGCTAAACAAGCATTAAAATCATCTAAAAGCCTCGCGCGTGCCGTCGGGTGACGTCACGCGCGAGTCGTGCTCAGATTGCTTTTTCCCTCGAAGCCTTCGTTTTGGCTTGGCCGCACATGAACGTGCTCAGCGTCCATGGATTGGTGGAGCTGCCGAAGGCGAGGTCGGAAATCTTCGACCGTCATCGGCTCTTTCCGAAGATCCGAGCCATAGAGCATGGAGCCTAGATACCAGGAGGTTCAGCGAGGCCTTTCAACTCGTCCCCAAAACGAGAGCAAAAAATGATGGCGCTGGGCTGCTCCGGCACCTACATGTATATAGATATACGCTAAACATGGGTGCGATCTAGGACAGATCACAGATGATGTACCTAACCCTCATTAGTGTTAAGGGATAATACCACTCTAGGATTTTGAAAAGACGTTTTCTTGCCTAAAAATACTTTGGTGTCATAAAAACAATATGCAATTGGTCCTGTAGCATTTTTTATTTATTTAAAGGTTCAATTATCGATTTGGCCGCAGCGCCTTGGAGCGCGCGCTGAGTTGCTCGTACAACTTTAAACGCGTTTTTCTCGAAACCACTTTTTTCGATCTCGGAAGACGGATTCCTCGACCACCTTTGCATGCATCGATTTGAACTTTTGATAGCAGCTTCACAATTATATTCTTTATGGGAGTACGTAGCCGTTTTTTGATTAAATGTACACTTCTTTTTATAAACAATTTACTGCTTTTTTGGCAAAAAATCGATTTATTTCCTTCAAAGTGCGTTATTTTTGCAAAATTTGAAAGCAAATTTCTAGGTAGTCTTACAGCTAATAATATATAAATTATCATTTTTTTGGTTTTTGTTTCAGATCTTATATTTTACGAGAAAACCGTTCTCTCGTGAAGCTATATGTAAAAAAACACGTTTTTCTTATGGGCTGTATCTTCGCCATTTTGAGTTTGAGATCTGTTCTCGCTTTTGCGTTTTTTTTTCTGAACCGTCATGAGGAAATAATGAATCGGCGGATATTTCGACGTTTGATGTCACGATCGGTCTGTCGTAAGGTTAGAAACTCATCCGATCACTTTCACCTCGTTGACCAATATATTACTATATATGTAGGTGCCGCTGCACCCCAGCGCCATCACTTCGGGTCATTTTCGGGGACGCTTTTTTCAGCGCCTTTGCATTGCCGCTGAACCTCCTGATATCTAGGCTCCATGATCCGAGCGTCACTCGCTCACGGACACGCGCTACCATGATTGTGTGATGGGCGCGTAAGAGACTAGAGAGGGGGTAACTTTTACGCGCGATCCGGCTGCACTGGACGCGGGTTCGATCCCCGGTAGCAATGTCTTGTTTTTCTTATTAAGCATATACGAATTAAATATCATAAATAATGCCTGAACAGGCGAGAATAGCTAAAGTGAGAGTGTGTTCGACATTTTCTGAATATAAAATGAAAAAAGAAAAGTTGATTCACCGGGGATTGAACCCGGACCGTAAGCATCGTTAATCCGCCACGCTGCCAACTCAGCCACGACGCTCATTGCGGATAGAGAAACATTTATGATACACGCTTATCCATAATGTTTACTGTTGAAAAAAATGTCTAAACGATCGCGGTAAAGGCTCAAGATTTCTTTTTGAACCTTCCACGGTCATTTCGGCGTATTATTTTTCAACGCGGTTCGTCGTTAATTTTTTTAACCCGCATTTTCAGCATAAACGGGCGACCGAGAGAAAACAATGATCTCGATACATGTTTTTCACTTTGATATTCATTTAATGCATATTCCAACCCGCAGTATGGCCACACATATATGCCGAGCTCGATCAGACGGAAAACCTCGCTCCGTTCGCCTGGCGAGCGAGCGCGATTTGCGAGGGGCAGAGACTTTTCCCCCTCCGAGCTACCCATTCGTGCTCACGCTGACTGCGATACCGACTTGAGCGGTGATCACGGACTCGCGCGGCTACAAGGGAATCTGCAACCTCGACAGAGGCGATGATCACGAAATCATACTCCCGAAATCACCGCCGCGATTTAGCGCCATTTACGAGGCACGCCGAAAAGGGGTGCGTTATGCATCTCCCCACTAATCTCTGCTTTGAAATGCACAGATCGGACTCCTTCCACTCTAGCCTCCGTGGTCGGAAGGAAAAAATGGGTCGTCCATATGACTTTCGGATGTGGTGGCCTTCCTGGTCTCTAGTGGCGCTTCCTGGTGGCAGATCACGTAATTCGTGAACGTTCGACTGCGGTCAGCTGTACGCGGGCCGTATTAATTTCATTGAAAAGCGCAGTGTGAAATAAATAATAAATGGGTAGTACTAGGTATTGTTGTGGTGTGGGGTGCAAAAATTCCCAACCTCGAAATCAGGGATTGACCTTTTATTTGTTTCCGAGACGAAATTGGGTAATCAACAAGAGAAATGTTAACGAAAAGCTCTCCTAGCGCGCGGGGGGAGCTCTCGTTTTCATGAGGGCGTCCGTAAAGCACAAAAAGGACCGCACACTCGCGGCTCGGCGGTGCCAAAGACTCGATGCGGGGGCGGAGAGGTGTTTCGTTTGGCGCGAACAGTGAGTCCCGGGGGTTTGAAGACTTGTAGGAAAGAATCACTCCCATTTTAATGCGACAAAGTTCGTATTTATTTATTGTTAGCACTATTAATATATATATACATATATATATATATATATATATATATATATATATATATATATCAAAACTTATGACTAGGCTCGATAACAAAACATCAAAAAATAAATCAAAATGGCCATTACGTGGAGCAAGGAGAGCATTAAAAATTTGATATTTTTTGTGGAAGGACTGCCTGAACTTTGGCAAATATGTTGTGCTGATTATAAAAATAGAGTAAAAAAACAGGCAGCACTTCAATGTTCGGCTGAACAGTTTGGCACAATATCGGCTAAAGTCGGCAGAAAAATTCATAATTTAAGACCACAGCTTAAGGGGCTATACCAGTGTGAACGCTGGAAATTTGGGTGATTTGCAGGATTTTTTTGGACGAAAAGTACTCAGTTAAATCTTTTGGAAAATTAAAAATATATTTGACCTATATTAAACAATTTTTTCATAAATAAATATTGAGATCCTAGCGACTTATGCGCTGCCTTCGCAGGTACAAAAAAAGTTCCTCCACTGCTGACATGATTCCGGCTGATTGAGTAGCTGAAACCGAAAACGGAAAAAAATGCCGTTACACTAGAAGGTATTTCCTGTACAATGACGTAGGATTTTTGAAAAATATCAAAATCTAACAAAATGGCGTAGTTATGAAAAAAGTCTCTTTTCTTGCCTATAATGTGGTCCTTTTTTCAATGACAAATCGTCAATTTTCATCAAATCAAAAATATCCTACGTCATTGTAGAGTAAATATATTCAAGAGTACTCAGTTCAAATTTCAAGTCAATCGGATCTCTTTGAGTTACAATGTCAGCATATTTGAAAAATCTCATTTCGAGAAAAATGCGTTTAGAGATTTAACTATCGATTTTTAAATCGATAAAATGATATTGACATATATAATATAAATGATAATAATATTCTTGAAAGAATAAACTGTCGAAAAAGGCAAAAAACTTCGATCTTTTTAAAGTGTCACACTGGTATAACCCCTTAATAACAGCGCACAAAATCACGGCTGCCGCCGCACGGCGTTTCTCCATAGCGTCCGAGTGGGTGCTGCAGACGTGTCAGTAGTTTTGTGTGTGAACACCTGAGACACTTGTGTAGCGACATCACAGTACAGACACTTTCTGGGACACCGAAACCGTCTTATGTGTGAACAGAACGGACATTAGTGTTAGACATTTGTGTCGCAATAAGTGTC
The DNA here is from genome assembly GCA_964007375.1 of Ophion obscuratus. Taxonomy (NCBI): domain Eukaryota; kingdom Metazoa; phylum Arthropoda; class Insecta; order Hymenoptera; family Ichneumonidae; genus Ophion; species Ophion obscuratus. The sequence continues at coordinate 3,270,011 of OZ023316.1, read as the reverse complement.
GTGGTCTATGCAGACCTTAAGCGGCACCTGTAAATAACCATGCGCCAAATCCAGCGTGATGAAGAGGCGCGCGTCTCCGATTGCAGCGAGGTGGTCATCTATCTCCGGCAGTGGGAAATGGATCCTCTCAGTTTGTTGATTTAAGCGGCGGAAATCAACCACGAGACGTGATTCCCCCGTTTTTTTCTTAACGAGCAGAACGGGACTCGCGTATGGCGAGCTGGTTTCAGTCACAATCCCTTCTCGTTTCCACTCGTCCAAAATTTTTTTTATTTCCGCTCGTTCAGAGCTGCTCGCCTTATAAGGTTTCGCATACACCGGCTTACTGTTTGGTACTTCCGTTATATCCATCTCGAGGACGTTGGTGCAGCCGAGGTCGCTAATACCGGTTGATACGCAGTCCCGGTACCGATTTAGCATACTCAGCAAATCTTCAACTTCCTCTTCTCGCCGATCGATTCCTACGATGAGTTCTTCGCGCTTAATTGGCGGGAGTGAAGGCGGTGCATCGCGCACGGGGACAGAGACAAATTCCCCGTGTATTACCGTGCGCCCTTTCCGTAAACGTTGCTCGGTTGGGCCGATATTCATCACAGGCAAAGTGCATGCAGTGCCTCGTCCAACGACTCGAATGCAGTTCATTGTATGCGGCGGAATTGTTACTGATTCGGCCACATTTAAATAGTCCGAGTCATTTTCCTCCAATTCCATACCCCGAAACGGGTCGTCCTCAGCCACAGTGAACGTCAGTAAACCTCCGACCTTATGATAATTCACGTGAGGAGCATCGGTGAATGTGCGCCCCACTAGTACCGGAGTAGCCTGGGCATTATCGGGTACTACCCTCATCGGGACATTGTGCACTGTCACTCCGTCGAGCGTGATATCAGTCGTCACTACCCCTGGCGAGCTCACCTTGTAATGGTCCGGTCCAAAACTGCGAAGCTCCGTTGGTGCCGGTTCCATGTGCAGTCCTTCCCGCAGTACCGTGAACGCGGTTATCGTACAATCAGAGCTACCTTGATTCACGAATGCTTGTAACGAGCGTCCTCCGACGCACGCCGTCTTGATGTATTTAGCCACGGCATCTTGGCGGGACCCATCGATTATGTGCATCGTCGCAGGGCCCGGTGCAGAGGATGCTGTACAGTGGCGCTGGGTGTGCCCTGTCTGCCCGCAGATTCTACAAGTCAGTGGACGTTTAGGTTCGGGACAACTCCTCGACAGATGTCCATACCCGTTGCAATTTTAACATTTGTATTCGCCCGTCTCGTTCTTGACGGGTAGGCGAGTATCTGGGTTTTTGAGTGGGCTTGGTGAAACCGAAGCGGGGGGAATGCGTGTTTGACTTACTGTTTGAGCATTCCTACTTTTCTCTGTGTTTGCAGGTTGTTGTCCACCTTGAATTCGGTTTACCCGTCGTTCCTCGAGTCGCTCGTACGCCACAATGTCGTGGTATAAAGATTCGAGACCGTAATGGTCCCGTGACGCCATCGTGTTGCAAAGGTCTTTAGACCATAGTCCAACGAGGATTTGCTCCTTCGTGTCTCTGGGGCCTAAATCCAGGTCCGCGCATAGCCGAACCTTGGCGTGGTAATAAGCTTGGGTCGATTCGCCTCTTTTCTGGATCCTCTCCGTCATCCGTTGTCACTTCGCTGTACGACTCTCGTACACGGTGAAAGTCCTATGGAACCCCGTCTGAAAAGTATCCCACGAAACGTATTCCGCGGAGCGCATACGATACCAATCTTTTGCTCCTCCTACGAGATGCATTCGGGCGGTCTCCAAGGCGATGCTGTCGGGCCACTTGTGCAGGGTTCTCATGCCTTCAAGCGTTTTAATCCACTCGTGCGCTTTTCGTCCGCCACCCTCGCCGTCGTATGATTCGATATGTTTTGACAGGTCCGGCATGACCTGATAACACATATCCTGTTGTGGCGAGGAACGAGCTCTTTCGGACTGTGCTGCCGCCAGTGTGTCGACAACTCTTTCCAGCATCGAATCTCGGCGTCGGTTATCCTCCATTATCATGTGAATGATATCGGTTATAGCGGTTCTGGTGACGGGTCAGACGGGGCGACATTTGGCGGTGGATGCCCGTATGGTACATATCCACTCGGGTTACCGACGGGTGGTGGTTGAGGAGCGCCCACGTTTCCAAAGTTGGTCGCCATCGGCGGCCGCCCTGGTAGCGGGTAAAGCAGAGTTTGCTCAAATCCGCCGGCTCCCAACCGTCGGTTAAGTCGGGATCGGGGTTGATTCCGGTTATGCATGGGTTACCACGACGGATGGTACTGCCCTTCTAAACTCTGCGTATATGTCGGTGTAAACTGGTTAACCGTAATTCGTGGCACGGCCTCACGTTGCTCCGGTACTCCCCTCATTAGCACGTTCTCTTGTTCATTGGCGGGTCGGTTGCTGGCGGCGCCAATGGGCAGATTTGAACTCGTACGGGCTTCGTTAAATTGCAGTAAGGCTGGTGGCGCGGTGGTGGCCGCGGCGGACTCCGCGGGATCGCTCGGTGGGGACGCGAATCCTCGGAGCCCTTCTTGGTCTTCTATAGCCGTTCTACTAGCCATTTCGCTGAACTATCAAATGTTTACCTTAGCAGCGGCCTTGGATTCATAACACCGGGCACGTAGAGAAGGAAAACAAACACACACAGAGAAAAAAAATGTGCCCAAAGCTTACTTGCGCACGACACCTCACTAAACGTACTTTTATGTTCAAATGTTTGCGGTTAATCCCACTTCTGAAGTGTTAACGAAAAGCTTTCCTAGCGCGCGGGGGAGCTCTCGTTTTCATGAGGGCGTCCGTAAAGCACAAAAAGAACCGCACACTCGCGGCTCGGCGGTCCCAAAGGCGCGACGCGGGGGCGGAGAGGTATTTCGTTTGGCGCGAACAGTGAGTCCCGGGGGATTGAGGACTTGTAGGAAAGAATCACTTCCGTTTTAATGCGACAAAGTTCGTATTTATTTATTGTTAGCACTATTAATATATATATATATATATATATATATATATATATAAGTAGTGTACCTATGCCGGTTCCCCCTCATGTAGGAATCTACTTTACCGACGGTCGGTAAGGTAGATTTCAGCAAGTCCCCAGGAATTTACCGACGGCAGATTCTGACCCAAACATGATACCTGTGGGAATCTACCTTACCGACGGTAAATTCTGACCCAAACATGGTTCATGTGGGAATCTACCTTACCGACATACCGACAGGAAATCGGCGGGAAATTCAAAAAACCTTTTGGCGGAAAATTCAAAAGACCGGGGGGGGGGGAATATCTTTTGGCGGGAAATTCAAAAGCGAAGACCTTTCGGCGGTTGATTCAAAGCGGATACTTTTCAGCGGGAAGTTCGAGAAAAACGACGCTCTTGGCGGGGGAAATTGAAAAGACCGCGCGGAGACCTTTTGGCGGGAAATTCAAAAGAGGGGGGAGACCTTTTTCGGCGGGAAATTCAAAAGGGGGGAGACCTTTCGGCGGTTGATTCAAAGCGCGCGGATACTTTTCAGCGGGAAGTTCGAAAAAAAACCTCTTGGCGGGAAATTCAAAAGTGGGGGCCTTTTTCGGCGAGAAATTCAAAAGCGGAGACCTTTCGGCGGGAAATTCAAAGCGCGGAGACCTTTCGACGGTTGATTCAAAGCGCGCCCGCGGATACTTTTCAGCGGGAAGTTCGAGAAAAAAACCGCTTGGCGGGAAATTGAAAGACCGCGCGCGCGCGAAAGTTTCAAAAGCGGAGACCTTTCGGCGGGAAATTCAAACGGGGAGACCTTTCGGCGCGGGAAATTCAAACGGGGAGACCTTTCGGCGGGAAATTCAAACGCGCGCGGTCCGTGATACCGGCGATCAGGATACTTGACAATCGGGATTGCTGTGACACTCACGCTTGAGATGTTTTTTATTAAGAATTCAAGATACATTGTTTACATTCTCTTTTGAGTGGCAAAATTTTGTCCGCGTGTTCGCGGCATCGTTGACACTCGCCGACTTCGGGGTCATTTTTGAGGAATTCGGGTAATTTGTCCCAGGCGAGATTGACGCTGTGTGCAGCGAAGGTGACGATGAATTCCTTGGGTAGCTGGGCGATTTCGATGGGTTCCATGGCAGAGAGGGATCCAACTTGATGAAACAGTTTGAGCGATCGTCCAACGGACGGGAGGCTCTCTTGAAGAAACTTCCTCAACAGCAGGACATTTCGAAGTGCGCAATTGGGTGAATCGTGGTAAGGGCAGAATGCCGCCACTTTGTTGGCTCTCCTCAGCGAGGGACACGCCACGACGTCTCGTGCATCGAATCCGAAACGTTCGAGCCACTGCTGCTTCTGCTGTCCCTTCACGTAGATGGCGCTGGCGTTGTGCAGAACCGATCGGAGCACGTTTTCCACTTCGCAGTAGGGTACTTCTCCCGTGCTCCAGTCGAGATGATGGTAGTTGCGTTCGAGCCAGGAATTTATGCTTTTGTACCTGGCCGGAAGATCGTACTATGGGATCGGTGGTTTGAAGAGGAAAATCAGCGGCTGCACGTCCGCATTGAGCGGAGTCACTGCCAGTTTGCGATTAATGATGACGATGAACGCTTGACTCGAGCCGCATTTATAGGCGGATTCTTTATCCCCTCCACTCTAGAGGCGTTTCCTCACATCCCCACTTATGGGATCGTAGTCGACGATGCGATCGTGCAAGATCAGGCAGTAGGCTGTAGTTCCCGCGGGAAAATTGGATTGGATTGGATTGGATTGAGCCTCTAGTTCGATACGAACGTCAACCGGTGCCTGCTTGAGGGCGTCGTTCTGTCTCGAGCAGTCAATCACAATGAGTGGAGCATGCGCGATGAAGTCTGTCTTTGTCAGCATGGGTTCCGCCTCCTTGGCGTAGTACGTAGTCTGGAAGCTGGCGTACATCTCGTACAACTGAGTGTACTGGTTGCGCGACACGTCAAGATTGAGGTTACCGTAAGGGTAGCACTGCGAATTGAGGAACAGTTTCACATTGGTTATTGCGCAGTGATCGAAGCGGCTAGCGTTTGCCGTTCGAACGCCTCGTCGATTCGTTTGCAGCGCGAGAATGACGAAGCGCGGTTTCTCCAGCTGATTCGACGTCTTGACCGTCCAAACGTGTTTCGTCGTGATTAGGAGCATGGGGTATTCGTACAACTCCCACATGCGAAACGACATAGTGATGTCCTTCTCAATGTGACTGAGCAGACGTATCTTGTGCTTAGTTGACAGCATCACGTAAGGCATCAGCCACTCTATTTTAGCGATCTCAATCTTGAATTCCTCGGTGGCGCCATTCTCGAGGGCTGTTTGAATAACTGCATTCGTGTAGTTCCTCGATCGCGTGAGAATCAGCTCGTGCTTCGTGTTGATGACGATCTTGCGGTAGTCCTCGGCGAAGCCGAGAATCATGGCGAGCGGTATGCACACATCGAAGTATCCCCTGTCGTCCGTCAGTTGCTTCGGCTCTTCGAACCAGCCAGAGTTTTCAACGCTGAACATCTGACCGGGGCTCCGTGATGCGTAGCCCTACATGAGACTCGTCAGACCAACGTTCTTGCTTCTGTCCACCTCTATGGCATTGATTTCGTAGCGAATTTCCTCAAACAGATGCAAGATGGCGTTGTTAACGAACTGTGTCACCGTGACGGCATTTCCGTTCGTTTTGCTGAGTCTACCGCAGACGTGTAGGGAGCTTCGCGCCGGTAGAACGCACAGGTCCTGATGCTGAATGGATATGCGAATCTCATCGCTGTTGGCGAAACTCGATGAAGTATAGGGTTGATGCGCGTGAATCTCGTAATGCGTTACGGACTCGTCGAAAACGACGGGCGAGTGCACGTTCAAGGCCTCTTCCATTCCAGCAGCAAAATATCACGCAGGTTACTCTCTTCCACCAACGACAACTTTGAGTCTGAGACTTCTCAGGAACTGAATGTTCCGACGTGTTAGCGTTTTCGACACTCGTCGACGACTGATGCTTGGGCGACATGGTAACGCGCTTTTATAGCCGACCTTGTTGTAGACGATACCCATGTCTACTTGGCTTCCTTGATGTGCAGTCTGATAGTGATGATTTCACCGCGAAAATTCACCAGTTCTCCGTCCTGATCGACTATGCGCAATTGCACGTGGTCAATGACTTTGACGGTGATCGGCAGGTAAATGACTTGCGAGGGAACTTCGATGATCTTATATCCTGGCGGTACTGCCGGGAAGAATTCGTGGATCGTGTGCGCTCTGTGCTCGTTGATGTACGCCCCGGACGTGATGTGGCACTCGACTCGCAGCGCGTTGACTCTGAGAATAGCTACCGGCAAGTCCGGCTCTTGAACACGGACTGGAGATCATGAGGCGTGACATCGAGAGGTTCGATACTTCGGACTACCCACAACACAACCAGTTTGGCATGCCACGTGCCAACAAGAAGGTGGTCGGTCTCATGAAGGACGAGTGCAACGGCAGCATCATGACGGAATTCGTTGGCTTGCGCAGCAAAATGTACAGCGTCCGAGTCGAGGGCCGTGATCGTGTGAAGCGGGTGAAGGGCGAGCATCACCTTCGACGACTTTGTGCACTGCTTGCGGGAGAAATTGACGCAGGCAGCAGTGCGTGATCAGATCGCGCTTGCAAAAAGTGTTTACCGAGAGGCAAGTGAAGGTGGCGCTCAGCGCTCACGACGACAAACGTATCCTCCCCCCGACACCACGGATACGTTGCCGTGGGGGCACTTCAGAGCCCCACCGCGCGCAGTGGAGGGGATAGCGGGTATATGAGCGTCGCGCTTGCGGCCGTTTGCCTCATCAGCACGATGGACAGCATCGAGGAGCTCAACAAAATCGCTCTGCTCGAGGATTTCTTGCCCACGAAGAAACTGGCAGCGCTGAGTATAAACAGCGTCTACCGTGTCACCGACCTGAGACAAATCACAACAAAATACGGCCTGAGAACCGTAGCCACCCTCGACGACGAGTGCCAAGTCTTTCTGCCTAAACGCATCGCGGACGCGTTCGTGAAGGATCCGAAGATGTACGAGCACATGGTGCAAACAGCCACGGACGGGCAATTGCTCCTGAAGTACTTGGGCGGCAGCGAGGCCAAGATGAATCAAATAGAATTCAGCATCGATCATAAATAACGTGAAATGTTTTTTATTGCAATAAATGTTCAAACCCATTTACAAATCGGTCTTGTTTATCCAGCTATTGTGCGAACTATCGAATCCCAGCCACTTGACGTAGACTCTGTCGCCACGCTTCCTCAACACCTTTTCCACGAGATACATGTCGGGGTACTTGACTCTCAGAAGCTCCTCCTCGTAGAAACCACCGGCAATGGGCTTGTCTCGGTAGTCCTTCAGCCTGTATGTCACCGGAACGGTCGACTCCATCACTCGACTCACCGTGAAAATTTCCGTCGTCCAGTTGGGCGTGTAGCCTTTCTCGAAAACGTGCTTATTCTTGCTGACTCGCACCTTGTCGCCGATTCGGAACTTGGGCGCTTTGCGCTTTTGACAATCACGCGGTTGCAGCAACACAGCTTCGGCGTCGACCACCTCGTTCGGCTTCATTCCGATAGTGCGATGTTTGCTGCTGTTGTATGTAGCTACGAGATCGGGCAAAATATCGAGCCACTTGTAGGAACCGCGCAAACTGAACTGCAGCCACATCTTGTTCTTGAGTGTGCGATTGAACCGCTCGACGATGGATGCCTTGAGGTTGCTGTACGTCGAGTAGTGATTGATGCGATATCGACTCATGAGGCTCCTGAAGGACGCGTTGTAGAATTCTCTGCCTCGGTCAGTCTGCAAATTCCTCGGTACTCGACCATGTCGTAGCACGAGTTCCATGGCCGCAGTGACGCCGTTGCCGGTCTTCCGCTTCACGGGAATGGCCCAGACAAACTTGGACAGCACGTCGATGATTGTGAGCAGATACCTGACACCCCGGTTTTCCCGAGCGTACGGTTGCATCTCCACGAGGTCGGCCTGCCACGTCTCATCCAGTCCTCGCACGTCAAACTTGCGTCGTGCCGCGTGTCCAACGTTTTAATGGCCTCGGAGTTGCGCGTGGCCAACTCCAGAGTCGTTTCAACGTTTACCTCGATAATTCTCAGCCTGTCGTTCACTTGATTCTGCAGAATCTGTATGTTCAGTTGCAGATCGTCAAAATCCTCTCTCAGCCGAGTTGTGATGTGAAACAATTCGCTCAGAGTGCTTTGAACAAGACGTCTCGCGAGACTCAGGTTGACCCCGTCACGAGGTTCACTCGCGTCGATAACGTTGCACAATCTTTTGCCCTCTACGTCGTACTGTCCGTCGGTAGTGAGCTTGAATCCGAATCCGGGAGGACCTCGCGTACCGCCCTCAGTTCGTCCTAGCTGACGTCCGAACACGTCGATGCTCATTGTTCAAGTGTGGTTGCAACGCCCCTTGTGCCCCGCTTATATGACAATACCGGCCTCACGCAGCTCCTCGATGATCGAGATGATCTCGTTGACGTGACTCGAATTGCCGGCCGATCGCTCAGCCATCAGCAGACGCAGTCGATCAACGAGCTCATTCGGGTCGTCCCAGTACACGTAGTCCATTCGCGTGTTCCTTGGCGCGATCTTGTACCGAGGCAATACACTACTACCGGTGGATGTACCACCACCGACCAAGGGCGCCACCCAGTCCCTGTACTTGCCGTTTCTTTGCCTGTGGATGACCTCGTCCGACCTGTAGTGTTTCTTGTGTGCGTTCGTCGTTTGCAGGATTTTCCCATAGACATTCTTGTCTTCCGCGCTCACGTGATGCGCACTGGGTTCCTTTCTGAAGAGCAGTTCGAGCAAGCCGACGCTCGATCGATACTTCCTGTCACCCACAATCACGTCGTCGTTCACGAAACGTATGGGTGAGTCGCCGATCATCATGCTACCGTCTGGCAACTTTCGAACACCATAAGTCACATCGAGATACTTTTTCCGATTCGTGTTGAGCATGTGAAGATATTTGTCGAGCGCCGGCACTTCCGGCATGTCATAATATTCGTCGGGACTCTGCTGCTGCACGTAGTCGTCGGGGCTCGTTTTTTGCTGCTGCTGCACGCATTCGTCGGGTGTCATTTTCGGCCATTCTTCCTCCGCGTCGTACGCAATTTTGAAGGAGCTTTCCATCTCATCATCATCACCACGAGACACCTCCTCCTTCTTAGGCAACGTGTGCCTGGCGTTCACGAGGCGTTCGAGAGGTTTGACGATTGGTTTGAAAGTTTCGTCCAGAGCTTTCTCCATCGTTTGCTTGTCCGCCTTGAGAAGCATGTACTTGCGCTTAATCGCATCTCTCATTTTCTCCATCTGGCTGAGCGTCTGTTTCTCGCGACGGAACTCAGCCGTCACACTGTCGCTTCGACCATCCATAATGCACTGCGGGGATCACGTCGCGCACGATATATTTATGGCAAAGCTGTCGAAGCCCTTTCTGTACCTGCCACAGTCGAGTCCACTGTTGATTACGAGAAATCCGTGACTGGAGTCGTTCCAGCACACAGTGGGGCAGAATCCCAAAAAGCTGGCCAAAATTCGGAAAGTGTCCATAATGATCTCCAATTCTCTTCTCGGGGGTTTTCGGGGTCGCTGAATATGAATCTGTTATCAGAATTACGATTTTCAAAATGGCGGACCCAAAATGGCGGACATAATTCAACCAATTAGTCAAATAATTCAGTAAAAAATACCCGATCATATTTCTTAAGGGTTTTTGGGATCGCTGATTACGAATTTGTTATAGGAATGTTAATTTTTAAAATAGCAGACGCGATATATAGACGATTCCACAAAAATTTTCAATTTTTAAATATTTTTTAACAGAAAATGTTTCATATTTTTAGGTTTAAATGAGTAGAAAATCTCTTGAGCCATGTTTTTATTTTTGAACAATTTCTTGAGTACAAAATTTGCAATAAATCAAATATCTGTTATTTACTTCTAGTAACAAAAATCTTGTATGTCATCTTCAATGTTGGAATCATTCGATTCTGATTCTGATGTTGACCCACTTGTATCCAAATCGGAATCGTTCCTTATCTCTTGTCTGGTGACTTCAGGTTGTGTTAACATTTCTATAGCTTCTTTATGTAAAGATTTCGCCGGTCTCTGGGGCAATTTCCTGATGCTTGAGAGAAATGGATCTGATGATACTAAGAGCCTATAGAAAATGTCTCTCATATTCGATTCTCGAGAGCATTTTCTTGAATGATGTAACCTGTAGTTCTTTATGTCCTTATTGCGTGACTCTTGGGCCTCTTCAGAAAGTTGTCCGATCGGTAAAAGGGCATATTTTACAATTTCTGCTCCGTGCATTAACACTTTGTGCACAGATGTTGGCATGTAATACCATGGATATAAAGCAACGAATAAACGGGCAGTATTTACACAATAGTCTTTGAATTTTTCTTCGTCTATATCATACCCGCTCGAAATTGCCTGCAAAATAACATGAAATCGGTGAATTAAATTTTCATTGACTCCTGTTATTTCAGCAGATATATTAGCATTTTCGAAAAAGCGGCGGGCGGTATTTCCATCGTTTGAGCTGCCATATCCTGGCTTTGGTCGATCAACGATAAGCCCCAGTGTTGTCTTAAATTGAGTCTGTATGTCTTCCTTGCGTGCTTTCACAATCTTTTTCACTTCCTCTTCACGAGCTTGCCACTTTTGAGTTGTGAGCTTATACGACAAATGCAAACAGCACTCGAAAAAACGAATCCACGCATGTAATGTAGATATGCCAAATCTTAAATTATCTGTAGTAATGTCCATTTTTATAATTTTGTCGATGTTATTAAAATCTTTAGAGGTGGCTTTGCACAGGAAGCAGCGTTGTGCAAAAGTGGTACCGGTTACAGCGTTACAGACTTTGACGTCTATCATCGTAAACGACATACAATAGGTTACTGAAATTGATTTTTCATTTTGTTCAGTAGTGTATGGTGCAAGACCCGCAATCTGCTGTTCAATGTCGGTAACTTCTTTCAATGTTGATTGTACATCTTAATGTACAAACTGCAATCGTATTGGTCTGCAGAATCGAGGAGATGAAGGTCTAGGATTTTTCCACACAATAGTTCCTTCATCCGTCTCGTGATTGTTGTAGATTAATTGCAAAGGTACCAGAGAAGTATAAAAAATGCTTTCATCAGATTTTCCAGCCTCATCAAATTTTTGCTTATAAACACTTTGACCGCTGCTTCCATCACATCCCCATTTACAGTGAAGTACTAATTTTTGCAGAATTTCAGAATTTAGAGTATCGATGACATCAGCCTGAAGTTGTATAATTCTGTATGTGGTATGATCAAGTAAAGCCTGTAGTTTAATTTGTGCGCACGACTCAGTAATATTCATGTACACAACTGATGGATAACAACGATTTTTTGCTTTTTCTACTTCATGGTATGATGGGTATAATTTGCAATTACGTGCTCTAGCTGCATTTCTTGATAGCTGATAACAGCGCTTTGATTCTCCTTTCTCGATCATCAAAGAAAGTGCTTCGTCTGGGGTTAAAGGTGTCTCATTTTTTGACCGAACAGCAACTATATATTTTGAGGCTCTTGTTGGGCTGGTTAATGTGACATCTTTAAGAACTTGAGCAGCATCCACTTGACCAGAAGTCCTTAAACTCATTTGAGCAGCATACGTCAATTCTTCTGTAGATAAAGTAGAACGTATTTCTTCAGTCTTTCGCCTCTTAGATCTATCGCTGGATGAAGCAAAGGATTTCGAAGGTCGTCCAGATGTTCCTTTTTCATCATTCTTTACAATCTTCTCAGATGTTGATGTTGTGCATTCAGTATCGGATAATGTTGAAAAACATACGGTGCCATTCAACCATTCTTCATTATTTTTTAGAAACTTTTCTTGGCCTCTATATGCTGCTTTCCATCTGGATCGAAAATTTGCAAATAACAGTCCTAATGACTTTTCATCCTCGTCTACTTGTATCACATGTTCTGTTTTCTTGAAAATTGCATCTTTCAAAACTCCAATAACGAATTTCTGTTCGTTTTTTAAACTGTCTTTTACCATGAAAAAAACATCTCTTCTTGATAATTCCATATTTGAAGATTGGGAAGACTCTGTAAAATACCAATATAAACATGTACAAAATTGAATGACATTATTTTGAAATCATTTTATACTTAACAAAACTATATACGGTGTTCTGACTCGAAATGTACAAAAATAATTTATTACTACTAAAAATGATTTTATATTTATAAAGAAAACGAATATTTATGATATAAATGATTAACAAATATATTTACATACATTCTGCACGAAAAAAAACCGAAATTACATGAAATCTGTCTTTACGAGAATCACCTCTGTGTCAGTATACAACAGGTATAATAAAGCCTGAACAGCAGGCGGGCTCCTTTCTTTCATACATGGCTGCTCTAGGAGCCCCTCGTCAGTCCTTGCCGAATCGCCGTCTACACTACGTATACACTATGTACGTATACACTAATACACCTTTACTGCCGAAAACCGTTACGCCGTACAAACATGGGGGAAACACAGTTCTAGCTACTGAGAGTTCTTGCAGGAATATTTTATAAAATGTTGAGATTTTCGTAAAGCGTACATTTAGAATAATAAATTACTGTATTAAAATTTAAATGATCTATGAATATTAATCAATAAATGAACATACTACAAATGGAATTGATAAATAAATATTAATCTATGTTAATAGACAGAAATTATACCAACGCGCTGTAACGTAATAATCAATGGATTACATTCACACGTCCGTTAATGTCGCGCCACGTATTTCTCCCTATAAATTGGTCTAACTATTCGTTGAGCACTCCTGAGCTGCCAGTTTTTTAGTATATTATATTTAGTACTGTACACTATCAGTTTCTTGTTGAAACAAGGTCGAGACTCGCGAAGACATTTTTAAAACTACTTTAGAAAATCGATTCTCGAAAAAAAATGTATAATTTTTTATGTTTACTTGTTGCAAAATTTAGATATTTCAAACATAAAATAAGCAATAACTGTGCATAATTATATTTTCTGCATACCTTCAGAAAGTTTTTCCATTTTGCAGAATTAAAATTGAGACAGTTTCGTCCGTTTCACAGCACTTCGAAACAGGCAAGAATTTTTCGACGCGTACGCTTGTTTAATGCGTACCGAACGGCGGCTGAATGTCGACTGATGTCGAGGCGACCCTAGAGCAGGTATAAACCTGCCCGGTCCGGAATTTCGTCCTAGGACTATCAGTAAACAAGATCTGAACATATATAGACGAATATATACAACTCAAAAATTTGACTTTTGGCCAGCTTTTTGGGATTCTGCCCCACTGTGCAAGGGTGAAATCGTGTGTAGGGAAGTCCGAACTGGGAGGGGACAGACGTTGGGACAGACGTTATATTGAATATCTTTTATAGTAAATAAAAGCACAGTTATATAGGTGATAGTTATATTCCCAAATAATCTTTGAATGGAGAGGAATAACGTAACAATTATATTTTACAGATGTCGAAGATTTGATCGAACTCGCTGACGAGTCTGATGACGTGGAACCCAATGCAAAGAGACCTAAGAAAGAAGTTTTGTCGCTATCGAATGTGAAGTTGCAATTTGTAGCGAAAACGTCGGAAGAAGAAAAGCAGAAAATAGATGCGCAAATAGCGAAATACTTCTATGCCACTAACTCTGCATTTTGGCACGTTGAACATCCAGAATTCATTAAGTTACTGAAAAATGTAAGACCCGGCTATGCCCCACCAAATCGAAAACTGATTGGAGGGAAATTTATAGATGACTTGCACAGAGATGTGGAAAGAGAAATGGAAAATCATTTGAAAGGAAAAGTTGTGTGTATGGCACTAGATGTTGTGAATGTTACTAGCTAAAGTAACATTCACAACGAGCCTATCGTTTGTTTCAGTGCAACCACAACTGATGATGGCGGTAAAGTCCATCGCATTTATACCATAGATACGGCAGATATCAGTCATACCGGTGATTACCTTCTGCATCTGGCGGTAGACAGTATACAAAAATGTCAAAATTTTGGTTGTCATGTACGCAACTTCGTAACAGACAACGCCGCTAATATGGCAGAGATGAAAAGACAACTGGCAGAGTGGGAAGACAGTCAGATTGGTGACATAATTACATATGGTTGCTCAGCACATATCCTACATTTAGTCGCAAAAGACATTCAACAACAACGTTTAAAATCAAAAGTGAAAAATATCACGAAATATTTCAAATATCACCATTTCCCTGGAGCAAAGTACAAGGAAGCTGGTGGAAAAAACTGGTGCTGCTACAAGATGTTAGGTGGGACACTTTGGCTGACTGTCTTGAGTCATACGTTACCAACTGGCACTAACTTGCTAAAGTGTGCAGCGAACATAGAGCCGTATTGGACTTATCTGTCGTAAGAGAAGTTCATTCAATTCAGAAAATGTAGAAAACTACTTTCAAAAACTTAAGGGACAACACCACTGTGGAGGCTTCAAAAAATCGATTTTTTGAAAACCATCTAGAAAAATCGAAAATACATTTAAGATTAAGATGCCGTTGGACCCAGGTCGAAAAAATAATTATTTTCGGAGATATTGAATATTTTGTGGAGCGGTGCAGCGCTCCGTGACGCTCGGGGTCCCGCGCAGCTGCGCGCCTCAGGGTCGGCAGGTATATCGGGCCTTTCCCAGGTCCTGCGGGTTTTTCCCAGGTATTCTTTTGTCTCCCTTCACAAAAACCGGCTATTGTTATAAATATAGTTTCGAAAAAAAGCCATAGGTAGCGATAATTGAAAAATTTTCAAGGCAGGTATAGGGATAGCGTCATAGCGTCAGTTTGCGAATAGAAGCGACGCTACTCGTGTCTAAACGCTCCGAATCGCTTCGTTTATAAATATCGAACGCTCAGAATTATTCTTTGTACATCGAAATGGATAATCCGAAAGTGTACGCGGGGAAAAAGGGAACAAAACGGAGCTATGTGACGAGGAGTCGAACGAAAATTTCGAATCGAAAACCTCCGAACCGTTATAGCTCCGAAAATAGTTCTGCAGAGTATGTGAGCACGTCGGCGAAAAAGTTAAAATCGTCGGACGATTTAGAGGTGGGTGTTACTAACGATTTCGGTTATCGTATAGTACACCTCGTCAATGCATTGAACATTATATCGACGTTAGTGAAGTGCAAAGTGTGTGATCGCGATATAAAGTTTACTGAAAAAAGTTTGCGTGGACTCGGATTCAAAATCGAGGTCGATTGCGGCCATTGTGAAAAAGTGCAAATCAATTCGTGTCCTATGATTGACAATGCATACGAAATAAATCGTCGGATCGTATTCAGTATGCGTCTTCTTGGCGTCGGTTTGAATGGCCTGATGAAGTTTTGTGCATTTATGGACCTACCGCGCCCCATATTTCAGTCTTTCTACGATCGAATCTTAAATTCGATTTCGATTGCCACTAAAGCTGTGAGCACAGTGAGCAAACAAAAGGCTGCACTTGAGGAGGAGACAATTTCGTTGGAAAATGGGTGGAGGACGGAATTATCGTTTCAGGCGACGGATCGTGGCGTAAGCGCGGTTTCAGCTCGCTTTTCGACATAACATCGCTAATCGGCTGGTGCACTAAAAAATGTGACCGACGTTATGGTGAAATCGAAATATTGCAAAGCTTGCGAGCATTGGGGAAAAAAAGAAAGCACCGCGGAGTACTGGGAATGGAAAAGTACCCAGTACGATGAGTGCCAGGCGAACCATAGCGGCTCCTCCGGAAAAATGGAAGTCGACTCAGCTGTCGAAATGTTTCAACGGTCTGAAGAGCTCTATGGCATAAAATATAAATATTATATTGGTGACGGCGATTCTAAAACGTTTCTGGGCATATCGAATAGCGATCCATACGACGGTTTCGTGATAAAAAAAAGAGTGCATCGATCATGTCCAAAAACGTATGGGGACGCGCCTCCGCGAAATCGTGAAAAAACAAAAAGGATTGTCTGGCAGAGGAAAGCTCACCGGAAAATTGATTGACGAGTTGAGCACATATTACGGCTTGGCTATTCGAAGGAACAGCGATGATGTTGAAAAAATGAGGAAGGAAATTTGGGCAACTATCAAACAAAATATCCACAGATAGTGAGCCACAACGTGACGATTGCCCAGAGGGAGCCGAGTCGTGGTGTTCATGGCAGCGAGCGGTCGCAAGCGGTAATATTTCTGAATATCGCCATAAGCCCCCTTTTCCTGAGGTAGTATTGGAGGCAATTACGCCAGTCTTCGAAAATTTGAGCAGAGACGATTTGCTGCAGCGTTGTTTGGGCGGCTTCACGCAAAACAACAACGAAAGCTACAACAAATCAGTTTAGCCAATAGCCCCCAAGTGTCAGTCCGGGAGCAAAAAAATCGTCGATATTGCAGCTGATATCGCGGTATTATTATTCAATGATGGCCTGAGAAGCCTCATGAAAGTTTTGGAGACGTTGGGGATAACTGTCGGCCCAAATTGTTTTAATTTTTGCGTTGAAACCGACGCAGCGCGGATCGAGCTGGCGGAGCGCTCGCTCACAGACGCTGCAAAAGAGGCAAGAAGAGCCTCTACAAGTTCGAGAAAAGATGCTAGGGACAATGATTTGCTTCTTGAAGGCCAGCTATATGGTGCCGGCATCGCTGATTAAAGGTAAAAAATTTTTTTTCAATTTATCGCATAAATTAACAAACCTAAAACTTTGAACGCGTTTTTCTCAAAACCACTTTTTTGAGTGCGGCACGCAGCAGAACTCGAGCAATTTTTAGCCGAACGACTTCAAATTTGGTCTGCATCAATAAAACTAGATTATCTAAAGAAGTACGTAGGATTTTTTCGATATCTTAATAATAAAAAAAGTTATAGCCTATTTTCGACGAGAAATTTTGCTCGAAAATCGTCCTTTAATTTCAAAAGCGTGCCTATTTTTTAAAAATCAATATTTTTTACAAATCCCTGTGTACTTCTCTTCAAAATATCATATTATTAACGAAAACACTCGGTATTTTTTTTCAGATCGACTTTGAAGATTTCTGCTGCGTGCCACGAACCACTGCAGAGGCAACAGTACCTGACGCGGGAGCTTCCCCAGCGTCACCATGGGGGAAGAAAAATTTGAATTTTTTTTTATGTATCTTTAATAAACAACGAAGAAAACAAAAAAAATTTTTTCGAATATCTCTTTTTATTCCCACAAAAAAATTCTTGAAAAATGGAAAAAAAGGGGGTCACAGTGGTATTGTCCCTTAAAAAAGTAGTGATTGCTCTTGATCACGTTCAAAAGGATATCTGCGTCTTAAGCGAATCTGTTTATATCTGGAAGTCTCCCTTCTCATTGGATTGGTCATCGGAAGAAAGAAGCAACCTGAAAGGCAGGTACGACCTCGCCATGACCCCAGCACATTTTGCCGCTTTCATTTTGGACCTCAAATAGAAAGGTGAAGAATTATCGGAAGAAGAGGACACATGAGGCATGGAGTTCATAGATTCTCGTTCTCCACAGGCGATGAAAGATATGCTCACGTATCGTGCAATGGCCTATCCCTTCAAAGAATATATGTTTAAAGAAGAACTTCTGCAGAAAACACATGTGCCATTGTGGTGCAAATCCTTAGAAAAAAAAATACATTCGGAGACAACAGAATTAACAACTCAGTTATTTACAGCCACTGCTTCTTCTGCTGGAATTGAAACATTATTTTCTACTTTTGGATGAGTGCATTCCAAATTACGAAATCGTCTTGGGACGGAAAAAGCCGCTAAATTGGTTGCAATTATGACACCACTAAACAGAAATCAGTCTAAGGAGATGAGTGATGAGATGAGTGAATGAGCCATACCGATGTAAAAAATGTTAACTTTAACATACGTATTGTATTGAATTTGTATTGAATTGTTCATGCGGCTACAAATTATAAGCCAAAGAGTAAAGAAGTAAAAGACATTATGTAAGCGGCTTCAAATTATTTAATGTAATTAATACATAAATATTAATATAATACGATCTCATCCACAGTCCACGTTATACCTCATACTGTTTTAAACCTGTTTAAAATATGTTTAAAACCTGGTTTAAACGGCTCATGAAAAACTTTTAGGTATAATTGATTTAAAACATGTTTTCTTTGATTCCTAAATAAATCATGGTGTTTTGTTCTTTTTGAAATAAAACTGTTTTTATTCCAACCCTAGACCCAATGAACACGACCATTATTGTACATATGCTGCCACTTTTGAATCAAGGGGCCTACAAGAGTTCGGTCTCCTTTACTATTACTTCGTGGGCCGGCATTTGGGTTAGGGGTTGTTCATTAATCACGTGAGGCTCAAATAGGGGGGGGGGGGGGGGGGGGGTTGGATAACATTACGATTGATCACGCTGGGCGGGCGGGTGGGGGGGGGGGGGGGGTGTTGTGAGATATCACTTATATTTTTGTTTTGTAACTGCGCGGACAATGCTATTAAAATTTGCTGACAATACTTATCTATTATTTCGTTTTTCATAATAAAATACTGGACTCTTTATCGCTTGTGTCAGGCGTTTCTTAACAAAAAAAATACACGCGATGTGGCGGAGGGGGGGGAGGGTTGGCTAGAAACCTCATGACATATCACCGTGGGGGAGGGGGGGTTCAAAAAGTGGCGTAAAAACCTCACGTGATTAAGGCAGTCTTCTAGTTTCTCTTGTCGAAAAAATCGATTTTGTTCACAAATCACATCTACAACATGTGTAGAACATGTGTGCCAAAGGATTTTTCTATATTCGAAGTGGTTCACAAGTTACGGCCCTGGAACGGAGCAGGTATACGGACCGCGCGCCGAGCTGCTCCGAAAGCCGAGCAATTCAAATACAATAAACCGCCTCTTTCTGAAGCAGTTCAAAAAGTTATAAAGCCAATTTATGAGGATTTATCCAAAGAAGAACTGTTAAGCAGATGCCTGGGAGCGGGAACTCAAAATAATAACGAGTCGCTCAATTCGTTAATCTGGACATTTGCTCCGAAGCACCTCCATTCTGGGCCAAAAGTGGTTGAAATCGCCACATTTCTCGCTGTCATAATCTTCAACGAAGGTTTCACATCTATCCTGAAGACCTTGGAAACCATGGGAGGGAAAGTCGGCCCACAAGCTAAAGGATATGTTCAACAGCGTGATAGCTCTCGGATCGACCGTTCAGAAAGGCGCACGAGTGATGTTGTAAAATAAGCCCGAATCGCGAAAAGGGAAGACGGAGCAGATCTGCGTGACTTCCAAGAAGAAGAGGAAGGCCTATTGTATGGTCCAGGCATAGCAGATTGACGGTGAAATGAAATTTTTAGTATAAATCACATGCGCGAACTTTCAAACGCGTTTTTCTCGAAACATCATTTTTCGAAACGGTGACCACGATATTTCAGAAACTACTGCACGGATTTTGTTCAAATTTATACAGCATCTTTAATATGTTATAAGCCAGCGATTGAAATAGGATTATCATGATTGCTTCGATAGTTTTTTTTTGTACGAGCGAAGAAATTAAGAAAAAATGAGAAAAAAATAGAATGTAATTTTCAAAAGTGTATAAAAAAGTTAATTTTTGTAATTTAGAATTCACTTTAGTTCAATCGCTAGTCTTAAATATGAAGATTAAAATGCCGTTTGGTTTTTTGATTTCAGATAAGCAGAACAGCCGCAATCTTGGTCACCGTCAAGCACCTCTTTTACTTGATGTCTTCCTGTCGGCCGCTATAACTTTTATTCTATTATATATTTTGACTTAAAAAATTTGTAAAGCTTATTTAAATGTTAATAAAGATTATGCAAAAACAATGAGATTGATTATTTCGATGCTTTGCCTGTAAAAAGTTATTGAAAAAGCCGTAAAAAAACATCCGAGAAACTAGAGGACCGCATTAATGGACGACCCCTTATGAACCGAGCGCATATGTCACTAACATCGTTACACTTCTGCCAACCTGGGCATTATGATATATACCAGGATTTATGACATTGTCAATTCATTTCGCGTTAACCCCAGTGCAATTTTTGTTCCGAAAAACTCCGATTTTTTTCCGGTAAATTTATCTTCCGGAATTTTTTCCGAAATTTTTTTTCCGGAATTTTTTTCTATGAATTGGAACAAAAATGAAGAATTCGGAGTTTTGCGGACAATTATTTTGAAGCATACGTCCGAGTTTCTCCGAATTTCTCCGAATTTTTTCGAATATTTCATCATTTTAATTACGATCACGGGAAAATCTCGGAAATTCTATTTTAAAATGGATGAATACACGCTCCGAGGACCGGGTAAAACCTACCGATTCCCAAGAATTGAGCGACAAAGTTGTCGATTTCATATCAACAACTGCCTCTCCTTCTTCAAAATTATTGTTGGGGGTATAAGATACACTACTCAGTTTTATAATTTAAAAAAATTGCAATAAAACGAACGATTCCATTGTAGAACTGGTTGACACATTTTCACGGCCTTTGCGCATATTTAATAGCCGCGCATTTTCGCGGCAATTAATTATAAATTATCTTACGAATTACTATTTTGATTAAAATGCTTAAGTCATCATACGATCCTTGCGTAAACGTTACGCAATTTAATATTAATTTTCGCCATCACGTAAACGTAATGTATACTAACCGTATAAAAAATTAAATATTACAATTATGTTTTTCTTCTATCTTATTGTGTTGTATAATTGATATTTTTTAAATAAATATGCATAAAAAGCGTTATTTTACAGAGATTTCGTATTTCTTGTTTGATATATATATATATATACATATTGGCACGAATATATATAGTAACTGCATGGGATACAATTTTTTTAATGCACCTTTCTATAATCGTCTATAATCTAGAATCTGCATTTATTATTATATCACTGCATTTTTTATAAATATTATGGCCAACGAATTTAAAAGAAACAAAGACTTTAAGGGGTAACACCCCTGTAACGGCCTTACAGGAAGCGTATTTTTTGATATTTTTTTTGGCGGAAGAAAATGTGATAAACAAATAATACTTGCGGTATTTATTGAGCATATATTTAAGTATATTGCTATAAATTTTCATCCGAAAATATTACAAAATAGTGACACTGCAGCAATTCTTCCGAAGCATGTCGAACTTCTGCGGCACACAATATAACTGTGCCAATTTTAATCTAAAAAAAAAGAATGTCGTTTTATTAAGTCTACATAAGTGTAGCTACTGAACCACATAGGGGATTTTCGATAAGTTAATTTAAACAATATTTATTAACAATACAAATGTCTTTAAAAAATGAACATTTTTAGTCAAATACTCGGCAATCACTCAAAAATCAATATTTCTAAAATCCCCTACGTGGTTCACTAGCTACACTCATCTAGATTTAATTTAAAAAAAAAATTTTTGTCCAGACTAAAATTGGCACAAGTTATACTGCGTGCCGCAGAGCACAGAGTTCAACATGCCTCGGAAGAATTTGCTGCAGTGTCGTCATTTTGTAATATTTTCCCATAATTTTTTTTGCAATATACTTCAATATATGCTTAATAATTACCCCAAGTATTATTTGTCTCAAACGCTTCGTGGCAGGCCGTTACAGTGGTGTTACCCCTTAAGGAAAATAATGTTTAAGGATAAAAAAATGTAATCAGTTTTTTTTTACGAGAACCTCATTTTTTTTAATCTATAACTTTTCTCCGAATATCTCCGCAGCCGCTTACTCAATAGGAAAAAGAAAAAGTTCTTTAATCTTTAAATTTTCTCCGAATATCTTCGCAGCCTATGACTTCACTCAGGTCATAGGACAAAGGAGAAATTTCCGAGAAAAAAATGAGAAATCATGAATTTTCAGTAAAAAAAAATCTGTTTTTGGGAAATAGACCAGTACTTGAATCTGTTTTTGGGAAATAGACCAGTACTTAAATCTGTTTTAAATCATTTTTTCTCCGAAAATCTTAAATATGAGAAATTATGAAAAATTTGGAGAAAAAGTTGCACTAGGGAATTGAGCGAGAAAAAGTTATAGAAAACAATTATACAAAGTAATGAAAACACTTCGAATCACACACCATCGAATGTTCAAAAATGCATATTTTCGAAAATAGATGTAGAAAAATAGTTCGAAAACGTACGATAATTTGAAAGCTAACAGTTGGTAACAGTCAATCGGCTCCGCGCATAAGCATAGTACCCGCTCCCCTCGTACTTCACCACCGACGGCTAAACCCCATAACCACCTTAACACCTTGAAACGAGTATTCTCAAGGCTGTTCATGTTTACTTGAATGTTCGCAGGGGATACAGGACTGTGCGCAGTAAAAGTAACTCTACTTATCAAATAATCACTAAACGTAGCTTTTTCAAAAGTCCTCATGGAAGGGTTAGATAAGCAGAAGCGAAAGGAGAATTCGTTATCTACCTATCTGTTTGTGCGTCGGTTTTTTAAGCATTGACGTTCGCGCGCTGCCCGCGAGTCCGTGGCCAGCGGATTGTAGATGAAAACTTCGGTGCTTGCTTTCTCTTGTGAACTCTTCTCAGCTTATTTGGAAATATTCATTTTTAATTTGAACCGTTAATAGGTTCGAGAGCTCGAATCTCCGGTCGCGATTCGGTTACACCAACGTAGGTTATTTTAGAAATATATATATATATATATATATATATATGTAATGTATGATTTTTTAACTGGTCATTAAAAATTTTAAGTTTTTATTGGATCGGTTAATGGATCGAGAGCTTGACCGATCTGGATACTTCAGACTTCAGACGGTCCGCGCGAGACTCCGACACGTCATCCCTCCCTAGGAGAACATTGTCTTCAAGAGACGTCAGCGCCGTCCTTCGTGCAATGTTGGGAACCGCTTTCCCTCCAGTCTCCATCCTCTGTGTACAAGACCGAGCGTCTGTGACAGTCGGCGATATATGACCTCCTCCGACCCCTGCGCCCTCCAACACAGCTGACATAAAATCCAAACATTTGACGAAAGAAGGCTTGTTTCGACCGGCTGGTCTAGTGAAAAAAGTCAATCTCGTATCGTCCGACGAAATAAATAAATGTCGTTCTGATGACGATTGAGAGGTCAAGGTACGCATCTTGCACCGTAGATAGCAGTTATTTGCGCGGATATAGCAGCGCCTGGATTCATCGAGTATCAGTGAGCGTATAATCGTCGTGCTTTTGTAAGTGCATTATTTTGTGTTGTTGTTTTTCCATCGGCTCGATTGCCCGTACACCAAGTTGCCGCGTCGCTTTCTTCGTCTTGCCCTTTTTTTTTCGCGAGTACGGATAATTTGAAAATAAAAAACAAATTTCCCGGGATTCGTTAGAAAGGATTTGATCGAAGAGAATACATATCTATACGAGGAAAATCCGGCGGCTAACGATATGGAGAAAGAAGCGCGCCAAGAATTCTACAAAATCCGTGCAATAGATAGAGCCCTGGGAATACCGAACGTCGGCTACTTTTGGGATAAATCTACCAAAGCTTACACCAGGCTCAAGGCTACCAATTCCTTTGTACATTGGGCCTTGGACACCATGGAAAATGCCGTCGTCGCTGTTCTCGTCCGATCTTTACCGCTCGCTCGCCTCGTCGAACAACCCATCTCCGATCTGGATAAAAGCCTGTGCAACGGATTGGACTTTATCCAAGCTACGTTGCCCGTTATCAAGGAAAAGCCCAAAGTAGTAAGACTCTCGAGCGTGTACAAAAATACACTCGGATATTCGCATTAATTGTCCATTGTCTTTCTCGCAACGGCGTTTGCGTCCAAAAACATGCTATCGCCATGAATAATCAGAGTTTCATTCGGAACGATAAAATCATTGCACGAGAGACTAAATATAGGTGTATAGATGGGACACGGATCTTGCGATATTTTCTTTTTGGAGTGTTTTACCACATCGACACACTCTTTTCCTTCTATACATTTTTACAACACAGGCATACCGAAATAAAGCTCCCAGTCGGACGCTCTAGCGCTAAATGCCACCGTGTAAAATTAATTCCGCAATTTGTGGCGGAGTATCGCTCCTCTCCCCCTCTCGATCTTGTTAAAAAACAACGCTGAATGCTCCATGCAGGTGTTGGAGCGTACGAGATCCTTGGTGACTGGTAGTTGCATACGACCGGCGTTTGAGACTATCATGGATCTGAAAGAGGAAACGTGCCAGAGGGTTAAAATCATAAGGTTGCATGCTTATTACAAGGTTCATTATCTGCGAGTTTACAGCTGGCGCCAGGCCGACAGAGTTATGTCCACCGACGCTGGAATAAATATTCTGAGAAGCGTAGACACCACCGCATTTCTTGCCGAATCCATGCTGGACAAGTATCTACCGGCCTCCGAGGAGCAGGAGGAGGACAGGGAGTACGCGATTGAGGAAAACAACGAGAAGAAGAAGAAAAGTTACGTCACGGAGGGTCAGTGTATTCTTCCGCAGTGAATGAACGCCTAGCTTCTATAAGGAGCACGCTCCTCCGTCTTGACCTATTCTTTCTTTTTTCCAGCGGTTACAAATTTTGTTCTTCCTTCAAATGTCCCCAAGTATTGAGGATTTAATTTTTCGTCTCTGACAAACAAGTCGTTGAGAATTCTTGGGCTTTTCGGTTCACGACAATTCACAATAGCGTCATCATTTTAGTGAAGCTTACATTTTCTACGCGAAAAAATATTTGGTTGTGTTTTTCCATTTTAATGAATATTATCAAAAAAATGGTAAAATATCCCTGAATGCTCGTTCCCAATGCTATTTTTTACTTTTAATCTTCGGATAAGATAACGCTAGCTGCTTTTTTTTTACATTGAGGCTTTGATGAATTAAAGTTTTTGTTCAAGAATGCCCTTTTCTCAGAAGAAAAATCGTTGAAGCTCAAATGGAGATTTTTAAAAACACATCACTCTCTACGTTTACTTACAGAAGATCATTGCTGCGAGCATGACAGGCTTCATCACACGGTGATAAGACTAAGTGAATTTGGAAGCAGAGCTACCCGTCGTATATACTTTGCGCTCGTCGATCGCTTCCGACACATGTACACAATTGAAATACTCATTGTATTAATTAATGTTCTCGTGGTGATACGGCTGATCAAGATATTCGAAATACCATTCAATTTTATTCTCAAACTTGTCGACGACTGCTTCGCTGCCTATTCTGACCAACAATAGCACATACTCTAATGATTTTAAGATATATTTATCGTATTGTCATGTTTATCGAATATTGAAGCACAAGAGAGAGAGAGGGTCTTTTAAAAAAATTGACACCGTCTTTTGACACTCAACCGTTTCAAGTTTCTCATACTCGTGCTGCTTACAACCCTTCGTTTCCAAATACTTTGAAATAGTTTTTAATGATTGGAAGGTAATACAAAGACGCCTGGTGACGATCGTGCTTCGATAAATGGTCGACTTTTGCAATATCTATTGTCTGATCTATTTGTCAAAGTACGCCATGTGTAATGTGGGCCCTTCAATGTTGACTTGCATAGTTTCAGCACCGGCTGCCCTCTCCCTCTCTCTCTCTCTCTCTCTCTCTCTCTCTCTCTCGCTCTCTCTCTCTCGCTCTCGCTCTCTAGTTATCCTATTGATTTTTACACTCTTCCGTTGGCCTTGAACCTTTTTTTTCCCATATTACGATGCTTCACCTTTTTTCGCGCTACGATGCTCAACATATGGGAAACAATGTCGACCATCGCTCATTTTTTAAAATCAAATGCATAACTAATTTGTGGCGATAATTGTGTCGAACCCCAAACTTTGAGTCATGTTTTTGCAACTTTCTATGTCAATAATCTTCAATGTTGGTGATTGTTTGGGAAAGAAGATACGAGCAGGAACAAAAAATAAAAAAGTCGTGTTTCCAATGTGGAAGGTCATAGGTATAGCGACAAAAAATGGCATTCTTCGACAAGTATATTTTGAGAACAAGAAAGAGAACGCGAGAAAAAGAAAAGGAAAAAACACAATGAGCTTTCGCTATAAAATCCATAAGAGGAGTGATGCGACATAAAAGGGTGGCGAGGCTCAACACTGTCTCGTCAGTTAGGACGGCATACCACTTATATACGTGTATACAATACTTTTTCCTTCGTGCATTTTTCATACCAGCCATCACGATCTAGCATAATTAACGTCTTTCGACAAAAATTCTTGTCATTTTATGTTTATATTGAACGTAAAAAAGAGTAACTGTGACGCGCTAGCCCTACCGAGATAACGAATTAATTTCTTGGCGAGTTACTTGAAGCGTTAAGGTCGCGAAACACATGCTGGTTCGTATATTTACATAAGTACATATATGTATCTACGAATATATTGACAATTGTCTTCGGACATTGAATCAACAACATTCTGAAGTTCTACTTGTAATAAACCTGCAAGTGTTCTCAATGGCAACATTATGTTTTTGAATCGTTTACGATTACCCCTCATATATGCATACGATCATTTTAATACAGATGTGAATGTTTTTTTTTGTCCTTCATTTCTCGAATAAACTAATCGAGGAGCTCAACTTTTACGACTCAAGCTTTCCTTTATTCGTGCATATAAGAAACTTTACAATAAACACAATAAAAACTCGCAAGCAGAGAGTCTTTATGAACTAGGCTTGGAGAATCTTCCTCCCCTCACTTTTCAGCCGCATTTTATAAACTATAATGGATTGCAAAGGCGTCTGCTACGTGTATAATAACGTCCGAGATGTCCGTGCCTCGAGAAAGATCAACGAGCCAAGAGCCAGAGATAAGCTCTGCCTCATAAGCAGAGATTTTATCATTTCGGTTATAGCGGAGCTGCGGGATGTCGGAGCGCCGATCTTGGCCGAGGTCGATGCTTCCCAGCACTATCATCGCGGCTGTACCAAGTCGAGGTTGATTGATGTGCTGAAAAAAAAGTATACACACTCAAGACTGACCAGAGTTGAAAAACGTTAAGACTAGTACTCACCAAAACCACAATCAGTTGTCAACCGAACTGCCCGTTTATCGTCACGATTTTTACAATTAGCATTTTCTCTTTGACACGCACCATTTTTTCTCTTGCTGTGCTCTCCATGTAGGCAACATGTAACACGATTCACCTCCCCCACCGCGTTATGCGATTTTGAATAATCCTTTGGCGATGGAGCGTGTCACTTCCCATTGAGGTCTCATAATTTTCTCACTCGCTGGAACATGGTGGAGAATCGGAATCTGATTGAAGCATGCTGCTTTGTCGATGAATCCTTCCTGAATACCATTGAATAGAAGTTGGAGCTTGCATACCGGTTTTCGATGATATCGAAAAAACGAAATATCAGACCAAAAATCCGATATTGAAAAACGAATTTTGAACTCGTAGAATACTGATAACTCGATATCAAAGTTAAAAAAGGGAAAACATTATAATGGTTATTATTTTCATTCAAATTACTGTTACTATGTTTTTTTTACTACGTTTAACAGCCTTTAAATATTATTACCCATATTAAATATATCCGAAGTGTCAACTTATTTATCAACGAGTGCGGAATCGCAAAGGGCCTTCCGCGGCTCACACCTGCAATAGGGTGAAATCATCTCCGAAGGACGAATGTTTAGATGCCCTCTGTTTTTTGCGGCAATTTTTTCAACAATCTCTACCTCGTTAATAAAAGTGACCATGCGTTTGCCTGCCTGCCACAAGCTATGGCATTTGCATTGTGCTTGCTAATACTACGCTGACTTACATCATAGTTTCTAATTTTTATTTTGCACGTCGACTACCTATTTTATTTGCATAAAAGTTCTTATTTTTTGTTTTCGTCTATTTATTTTTTGTGAGGTATGCTACATTTAAGGGAAGGTACCTGAGTAAACGGCGAGAAGAAAAGGTAAAATGGGGATTTTGTATCTCAAAAACTAATTTTTCGACTGGATCCGGGTTTCTTAAATTGGAAAATATGTACTTTGAGGTATGTTTAGGAATTTTAAAAAATAAATTCGTTGACTGGAAGCGCCGTGGTTGTGGTCGGCGTCAGACGTTATTCGTTGACATGGCTTGTGGTGTCAAGGATTCCGGGCAGTCGGTTGATCTAAAACATGAAAACGCAACGGATTCTTGAAATATAATATGCAAAGGAATTCGCCTCGTAGGATTTTTTTGAAAATGTAATTTTCGACGGAATTGCGACCGTTTTAATTTAACATTCGTTTTTCGAGGGTAACTTCTGACGATTTTGGTTGCATAAAAAAGCAATGGTTCGATCAAATGAAAAACCCCTACGTGGCGAACGAGAAAAACTGTTGAATAATATTGTATCCAAATTTGGACGAAATCGGACAAGCCGTTTTCGAGATACACCTGGCACCTACTTTGAAAACTATGTTTCCAGATAATCACGTGTGAAAAGTGGGTAAAGAGATGACGGGCCCGGCTTTTGGGCCGCTGCACGATCTTTAGGTAAATTCTCAGTATAACTTGCCGATTGCGGAATTTCAACATGAAATGTTCACACAATATTTTTCGTACTTCAAACATTAAAAAAAAGTTAAAATCGATTTTTCAAAAAGTGTACTTCAATGCTGTTTCGAAGTTTTTCAGAAAAATGACTCGCAGGATAGAGATATTTTTTACCTCGCCGTTAATCAGCAATCCCAGGGCCATACACATTGGTCCCTTTGAAGTACCCGATGCTTGGTCAGCTGCAATTCTCAATTGTGCTGAATTCTCCCTTCACGGGTCGCGTTTCGAGTTTGAATTTCAGCCTTTGCAGTGTGGTCCGCATCCTCGATCTCACATTGCTTGTCACTATTTATCCCGACTTGAATTCCTAAGGCATCCATCACTTGGAGATAGGATTTTGCCCCACAGTTAAAAACGCATGTGGCAATATTGATAGCATTGTGACAATATTTGAACCGTTGTGGAATATTTTGGGAGCTATTCTCCAAATGACGTTGTTGAAGCTTTCGTGAATCGTGAATCCGCCGACGCAGCGTTGTAGCAAATCATCAGAACTTAGGTCCCTAAATATTGGTTCAATGGCTTTAGCCACATCCGAATGTAGAGCGGGCTCATGGTGATAGTCCTTCAATGTTTTGGTAGCTTTCGCTTGCTGCCAAGAACACCAGGAGCCAATTCCTGTTGGATACGGGTCGTGCCGTGGCTTATCATCCGTTGAAATCTGTGGAAAAACGTGGCCATGATAGTTTTTTTCATGTTTTCGGCAGAATCACTATTGCACCTGATGGCGAGGCCATAATAAATTGTGAGCTTATGAACCAATTTGCGCGTTAATTTCCCCTTTCCTCCCAATCCTTTCGTATTCTTTTTACAGTACCTGAGCCTGGTACCCATTCGTTTTTGAACATGTCCTACGCACTTTTTTTTATTATTCTCGTATCCCCGTAAGGTGCGCTATCGACTATGTTCTTATAAATTTTTGAGTATCCGTCGCCTATGTAGTTTGTGTACTTCACTCCGTATTTTTCCTCGGATCTTGCAAATTTTTCGCACATTGCATCTATCTTTATTTTCCCCGGAGAATCCTCATGGTTTACTTTACATTGATCAGCATGATCCTGTACCCACTCTTCATACTCACTAGTTTTTCTCTTCTTTTGCCAATTCGCACATGCCTGGCAAAATTTTCAATTGCCGTTTATATTAAGTACTTTACCAGTGTAATGACCGATGACACTTGATACACCCACCAACTAATTGAAACCCTGTTTCCGCCATATCCCATCGCCAGACACGGTCAACCCTTCATTGGGCCGTTCTGTTGCTTCAGTCGTCCTTTCCTTCTCTTCTTGCACACTCGAGATACAAATAATCTCACGTACTGATTCTGACGCAGTTAGAATATTCTTCACAATTATGCAGAATAGCCCACAACTTCTTCAATATTGCGAATTTCTACATGAAATTTATACACAATATTCTTTGAACTTCAAACTACAAGAAAAGAAATCGATTTTTTCGAAAAATTTATTCAGGTACCTCCCCTTAAGAACATAACAGATTATGTTCAGGTGTATATAATAAATGAAGATCTCAAGAGAAGACTATGCTATGATACAGCTCAACTTTTTAGAAAGGCGCACGATAAGTTGACATGAAATTGAAATTTTCACAAACACTATCGTCAAATACCAGTAGTGGAGCTAGGGTTAACTGATCGGAAGACCAAAATATCTGGAAAAAAATTCAAAATCCGGGATCCTGGGGTTGTTGTCGGGAGAAATAAATATTAAAATCAAAATGTGATTTTTTATTTTTAAGACCAGTAGTCTACACAAAGACTTAACATTATTGGTACATCATTCATTTACACTGAACTTTTACGTTGCTACATGTATTTGGCATTGGATTTTACTGAGTCCACCAATTTGAATCCAATGTAAATAGTATTCAGAAAAGATTTAAAATTCAACAACAATTTACGTCAAAGTTCAGTCTAATTATCAGCATTTATTTCAGTCTAAGTGAACTTTTGCATTTATTGCATTTATTAAATCCAAGGCCATACGATTTTTCTCTTTGGTATATAAAATATTTAGCAGGCTAAACACCCTTTCACAGTAAGCATTGTTTACAGGAATAAACAACAAAAATGATTTTTATTTATTATCGAGGTCATTTGGGTCGCACTTTTTAAAAAATATGCCCAAATTTTGTCTTTTGGAAGATGTTCAAAAATATGACATGTCCTTGTCTTTTGGAAGATGTTCAAATACTTCTCGAAGACAACAGTAATCGGTATATAAGGCATCATTCTCAATATCATTTGAAATATTAAGTACGTCGGGCAATTGGGAGAGCCCTTCCCATGTAAATAAATGTGCGCCTTTCAGACATAATACAGCGAGCTTCTTATATAAACAGTTCTCAGAAAAGTCATAGCGTTCTTGCAAGTATCGAATGGCTCGCTTTAAAAACTGTTCAGCTTCGACGCAAAAAAGTTTTCTCATTATCGGAAACATTCCTCAATACGGTTCTATTTTTGCTTCCGAAGAATTTGTCATCCAATCTGTCTTTAAGGTGGTTCATTAGTTTTCTCATTACACTGTCAATTTCTATGACTATGTTATTTCCAATGTTAAAATTGCTGCTTGAAACTCTAACATTAGATTGTCTACAAACTACAAATAAGCTTCTGAAATCCCTCCTTGCTGACATTCGTCGATGTCTTCAATGTTATCAAAATGGGTTAGACTTTTAGATACAAATAAGTATCTAAGATAACCTAACATTCTGTTAGGTTCTCGGTTTTTCTAGATGAGCTGAACTCATTGAATGTTTTTATCACGATGCTTTCGATGTCTACTGACAAAGCTTTAATGGCGTATTTGAGGCAATTGTTAATTACATGACAGTTACAGTTTGCTTTAATCCGATGATCGTTTGTCTGTCGACATTTTTGGAATGCTGAATTGTTTACGCTATAATTTCCGGAAGCGTTATCCGCGCTGTAAGCAGTTAACTGAGTCCATTTTAAATCATTTTTTTCTGTCACTGTTTTGATTTTTCCAAATATATCCTTGGACGACTCAAATGGATTTTCATAAAAATCCACCAGCTTTTAAGATATCCCTGTCTGTTTCCGTAAACTTATCACGTCTCCGTAAACTTTTAATGTTTTGTTTAATAATATCAATAATTGGGTTTTTATTAACGGGTTTAACTTTCATTATTTTCCGACGACTTCGTCGCCTCGTGTCTCTAGGCGGTGTCGGATGTGGGATATTGAGACCGGATGTACCCGATCGAATTCCGCTGATCAAGCATCGCGGAGTTCGACCGTGGGACTTCGGGAGCGAGCGACTTTCCGTGGACGTTATCAAAAACCCCCACCGAAGTGATAGCTACCGTGCTCACATTGGTCGGTGGCGGTGAATATTTTCAGTTCTCATCTAGCCACGGAAGTAACCTGGTGTTGGGGTATAACTCTGGCCGAAAGCAAGTCGCGATCCCAGACTCCCGCCTCTTCACGGGTTTGCGTCCGTCAGTCTTCGGTCGTTAAAACGGTGTCGCGAGTACCGCGTTCCTTGGTTGTTTCTTGGGCACGGATTCTTACTCGCGCATAAAGCGTTTTGCGGCAACCATAATTCTCTTGCATTTGGGAGGTGGATAGTATCCCCTAGTGAACCCGGCGCAAAAAGTGGTTACACAGGATTGTAACTGTACCGACGCGATAAAGACGCAATAATTATTACATCTTATTCCATTCTATCAAATAGCAAACATAACACAAGTCGCGCCGGGCAATCACTGTGTATCGCTACAGGTTCTACATTGTTAAAATTAGTGAGTGTGTATGCATGTGGTGTCTGTGTGTTTACTCGTTCAGGCGTCAACAACATTGTAAGTCGGCTACTATTAATAAATAAATAATATTATAATCGGAAGCACCAAAGTATTCTGGTATCCTCCCCTTTATCCTCCCAGAGAACTCATGCCCGTATGGGACGAGCAGAGCAGCTCACAAAATAATAATAATTCACTTGGGAAACCCGGGGTACCGTTCGGTACGTAACACGGTATATTAAAATATTGCACAGTGTACAGATAAGTTTTGATGTTTCCAACATTAGAAACATCGCATCTGTTAAAAGGACGCACGGATTTGCAGGTAAGTATATCAATATATATATTTATACGTATTTATATTTAAACATTGGTGGAAAGCGCAATTTACATTTGTATCTAACGATGATTTAATTCTTATAGTCTAATTGGAGTATTCTCGTTTGGACGGGGGGCTTATGGCAGAAATGGCCTACGAAGTCATTTGAGCTGTAATTAACGAGAACTATAATTATTGAAGGGCCCGTCACACAGTCTGGGCTTTAATAGAGTTTTGTGATATTCGACTCGCGTATTACTGAGACCGACGCGCGACTCTCCGTTCCGGAGCCGTTAACGCGACCAATTTGATTCTCTCGCACTCGTACACTCGAGCATACGCGCTGGCCTCTCCACACAGACTGCCATGCGCGGCTTCCAGATCCGCTTCGCCTCGTGCTCCCGCGCTCCGGGTTCGCCCGCACGGCCTCTCGCCACGTGGCCATAAAGAGGTCGCCTCGCGCGTTTCCTCCTTCGCCAACGCCCTCTCTAGCCGCGCGGAATTTGAACGTGGTCAACTGGGGTGCTTTATCAGTTCGGCCACCCTATTATCGCTCGTCCTCGAGCGACCCTTGTCTGTAGTTCCCTCCCTTTTTTTCTCTGTAACATGCTTTTCGCCCGCGAGAGCAT
Organism: Ophion obscuratus; assembly: GCA_964007375.1. NCBI lineage: Eukaryota > Metazoa > Arthropoda > Insecta > Hymenoptera > Ichneumonidae > Ophion > Ophion obscuratus. The sequence continues at coordinate 3,236,741 of OZ023316.1, read as the reverse complement.
TATTACGAAGTCATAATTTAACACGAACATTCATCACAGACTAACATGTTTACTAGACTTTACTTGACATGCAATTTACTGGCTAGACATCACTCGCCTTATGGTGTGTGTGTGTATGGAGGCCTGGCGGTTCCCTCAGTTTCCTCCGTTTCGTACTCGGGCAACCACCTTGAGAGACGTTTGTTCCGGACCGGTTTTCTCCCTGGATCTTCCCGCGGCACGCTTCCCTCCTCGAGCGGAAGTTCCCCTTCCATCCCAGTATCCGGAGGTGGCAGACCTTCATCCAGGTCTTCGTTGCCGGAACTCGCATCCTCGCCGTCGCTCGTGTTCATCGGTTTCCAGGGTTTAAGTTGGGAAGCATGAGCGGTGGAGGCGTAATGTCGTCCTCCGCTGTCACACTAATCGGCCACCCGAAATGTGTCATTTGGCAGTGCTGCCAGTACCACCAACGGCCCGCGATATCGGGGCTGCAATTTGGTTGACTTTCCAGCTGACTGCGTTGCTGTCTTCATGAACACCACATTCCCCACTCGGAAATCGTGATTTCTCTGCGTCGTCTCATCGTAGCATTGTGTCCTTCTGTCCTGGGCCGCTCGAATCTTCGTCCGTGCTTCATCCTGTAGACTGCTGGGATCTCGGTATTCTTATTGTTCTGGGTCGAGCACTTGGCGCAGTAAACCCTCTCCTCTTCGCGGGATATATCCCTTTCGACTGCGTGTACCCCTCAACGCAGCTCTCCTCATACGGCGTACGAGCCGCCGTCGACTTTTCGAGGATGAGTTGTTTTTGCCGTATCCGTTCGTCTCCGTGCTGGTACATCGCTACTAGGTCCTCATTACTGACCAGTTGACGGACGTTGATCGTAACTGCCTCCTCGGTTGGCGTCGGCGGTGCTCGGCTCATCGCGTCAACATGGGCCATTTTAGATCCTGCTCGATGAACTATCTGATGGTCGTATTCACTTAGCACATCGTTCCACCGGATGAACTGTGGGTTGAGCGACCTCTGCGTGCTTAGGTAGCACAGCGCCTGGCAGTCGGAAACCACGGTGAACCATATATTGGCGAGCATGGCCCTCAGCCTGGTTACGGCCCAAACAATCGCCAACAGATCCAATTTACTGGAGTGATATCGACTCTCGGGTTCGGTGGTGCGCCGACTAACTGCATATACGAGGCGCCATACTCCTGCCGGGTCACGTTCCATGAGCAGCCCCGCTAATCCCACCGCACTGGCATCCGTGTGTAACTCCGTCCGAGCATCTGGATCAAAAGTCTGCGAAATTGGAGGTTTCGTTAAATGGTTTTTAAGGGCCTCATACGCCTCTTGTTGTCGAGAGCCCCACTCGAAGTCTACTTGTTTCCTTAGCAAGGACGTTAAAGGTTCCGCCAATTGTGCGAAGCGCGGCACAAATTTTCGAACGTAGCCAACCAGGCCTAGGTAGCGCCTCACTTCATGCACCGACCGCGGCACAGGCATGTCCCGAATGGCTGTCACTTTTATTTTTTCAGGTTCGATCCCAGCACTCGTCAGCTCGTATCCCAGGTACGACACGCCATCGTGCAGAAACTTGCACTTCGCCAAGTTCAGTGTAAGTCCAGCCTTGCGGAGAGCATCTAGCACTTGGCACAACTTCAATTTGAGGTCGGACCACCTCACCCCTGGAATTAAAATATCATCCAAGTAATATAAGGCGATATTGTCCCGTAACGGCCCCGATGCGCGGTGTAGCGCTTTGCTAAAGTAAGCCGGGCCGTTCATGAGCCCGAAAATCATTCGCGTAAACTGGACGGTCTCTTCCGACGTGATGATCGCAGTCTTTTCCCGAGCTCCTTCCGCCAATGGGACCTGCAGATATCCCTGTGCCAAGGCCAGTACTATGAACAGTTTACTACCCTCGATTTTTGCGAGATGATCGTCGACATTTGGTAGGGGGAAATGTCCTCGCTCGGTGACAGCGTTTAACCGGCGAAAATCCACATACAGTCTGGATTTTCCGCTCTTTTTCTTCACCAGCAAAACGGGACTCGCGTACGGGGATTGCGTGTCCTTCACAATCCCGGCCTCCCTCCACTCGGTGAGTATTTCCCGGATCTGCTCACGTTCTTTGTCGGTGATACGGTAGGGTTTTGCATGTACAGGCTATGCTCCCGGTTTCAGGTGGATGTCCATCACGACGTCTCTTGCGCATCCCAGTTCTTCCGTGGTTAACGCCACACAATCGCGAAATTCATTTAATACGGTAGTTAACTCGGTTCCGATGCTCGGCGGTTGTGCTTGTCCGATGTCCAAATCCTCTTCACTCACCGGCTTTCCGGAGGGTACGCGTCGGCTCACGGGAAGGGTCGATATTTCTCCTCTCTCAGCTTCTCCCGGCCCCAAAGCTGCTCATCTTCGACCCCCAGTTGATTATGGGCAGAGCTATTTCCGTCGTTGGTCCTTGTACACCAATGAATGAGATAGGCCTTGGCGGTAACAGCGATGTTCGAGATGCTTCCATTGACGTTGAAGGGACCGCACAATCGCTGGGAATCTCGACCGATTTAAAGAAAATATGCCGGCTTTTCTCCTTCCGGAAGGTGGTTGGAGTGCTCCGTGTCGGTCCTCCCTACGAGCATCTCTACTGTTTGGACGTTGTCTGGTACAATGTGGATCCTCACGTCCGGAACCTCTACTCCGTCGATTGAAATCTCTGCGGTGATAATTCCTCGACTCCGTACGATGTATTCCGGTGGCCTAAAAGGTTTTAGCGGCGTTTCAAGTATTTCCACTCGAAATCCACCCTTCCGAGCACATGACTCTTTCATTGTGCATTCGGAACTTCCGGTATCCACAAAGGCAGGTATTTCATACCGCCGACGCACGCTGTTTTCAGATATTTGGCCGCTGCATGATTTTCGTGGGTCATCACCGTCGATACTGGACGCTTCTCCGCTTTGGGTACGGTTCCGCATTGACTTCTTACGTGCCCTGGTTGATTAAATTTGTAGCAGGTGAGGCCTCTGTTCCCTTTCAGACAATCTCGCGCCAGATGGCCCGTTTTCCGACAACGATAGCACAGTCGGTCGCACTCGTGTCTCCGACTCGGTTGTCCCTTGCGAAGCGAGGCGGTCGATTCTCTACGGCCTCGTTGCTTCGACGCCTATTATACGCATCCAGGTCACGACCTCTTTGATTCGTGAGCGTTTTCTCAAAAAATGTTAAATCGTGGAGTACACCGTCCAAATCATATTGTGCCGAAGGCATGACGAGGTTAAATAAATCACGCGACCACAACCCAGCCGATATCTCCGCTCTCTCCTCTCGGAACGTAAGGCCCAGCGGCGCACACAAACGTGTTTTCGCATGAAAATATTTTGAAAGTGGTTCGCTTTTACCTTGACGCCGATTCTTCATGCGCTCCCAGCGCGTTGACAGGTCGTCTCTGACCGCGAAGGTCGTGGCGAATGCGTCCCTGAATTCCGACCATGACGTTAGCTCACCCATGCGCGACCTGAACCAATGCCTGGCTCCCTCCCGCAGGTGCATCCTTGCGGCTGCGAGAACGTAGTCGTCGGGCCATCGATGGAGTTGACCCAGCGACTCAAGATTTTCAAGCCACTCCTGGGCTCGAATTCCGTCGGACTCTCCGTAGAAGTATTCTATGTCACCCGACAGGTCCGGCATGACGTGGAAAGCAGGCACAGCCGAGGTTTCACGAGGCGGCGGTGTCGCGGTACGCGGCGGTGATACGGCACGAGGCGGCGAAACGGTACGCGGCGGCGATACGACACGCGGCGGTGATACGACACGAGGCGCCCGCGTAATCGGATTTGTGAGTAATCCGGCCAATAATTGAATAACTGTCTCGCTCGAATCTGAATTAAATGCCGTTTTTAAAGCACTCACGATCGTCGCACTCGACGATTCTTGAATTTCCGACGACTGTCCTGTCGGTTGTCCCCGCAGTTCTACCGGCACCGAATTATCTTGCGACAGGTCGCGATGCTGGCTTTGGCCCTCGCACGATAGCCCGAAAACTGTTCTAGCACCTTCCACGCGAACCTCATAATTTTTCTCACTGGCGGGATGACTCGCGCACTCGGCTCGACCGCCATCTTGGCTCGCGGCGCGACTCTCACTTCCGACCGATCGAGTTTTTTCTCGCCCGCGTCGGATCGAGTGTTTCAACGGCATTGTATCCCGAATTTGTTGCGCGAATTGTCCGAATTCACTTTCTTCTACGGCGATCCGATTCCTTTTTACACGCTCCGTTTTGATCAGAGTAATTTACACGACGCGACACGCCACTTCCAGTTCGACGCGCGCACCTTTGAGAGACGCTCTCACGTGGTCCTCGTAGAAGCTGTGATTGCTCCTATAATTAATTTTTTTTTATAGTCTATCCCACTTTTGAATGTTAAAACGACGCACGGATTTGCAGGTAAATATATCAATATATATATTTATACGTATTTATATTTAAACACGGGTGGAAAGCGTAATTTACATTTGTATTTAACGATGATTTAATTCTTATAGTCTAATGGGAGTATATTCTCGTTTGGACGGGGGGGGGGGGGGGGGGGCTTATGGCGCTAATGACCTACGAAGCCATTTGGGCTGTAATTAACGAGAACTATAATTATTGAAGGGCCCGTCACACAGTCTGGGCTTTAATAGAGTTTTGTGATATTCGACTCGCGTATCACTGAGACCGACGCGCGACTCTCCGTTCCGGAGCCGTTAACGCGACCAATTTGATTCTCTCTCGCACTCGTACACTCGAGCATACGCGCTGGCCTCTCCACACAGACTGCCATGCGCGGCTTCCAGATCCGCTTCGCCTCGTGCTTCCGCGCTCCGGGTTCGCCCGCACGGCCTCTCGCCACGTGGCCATAAAGAGGTCGCCTCGCGCGTTTCCTCCTTCGCCAACGCCCGCTCTAGCCGCGCGGAATTTGAACGTGGTCAACTGGGGTGCTTTATCACTTCCTACCGAAAAATACTTAGCGTCCTTAAGTTCAGTAACGACATGTTCCACTGCATATGGGACGAGCACATTTCGTGCTATTGCTGCAGCCACAAGACATTTTAGCGGCAATTTTGCTATCAGAATACACAGCAGGAACTAGTTTCATCGGGCAGTCGAGACTGTTATAATTTATGCCATGAATTACGTTGTTAAATACACACATCAATTCAGCTTTTAAGATCACGATTTCCTCATTGCTATCTTTCTTAACCAAGAAATTTTGGAGATTACATGATATTTTCTGCGACGCTACAAGTTTACTGTGTTTTTTTTCTGCTTGTGTTTGTCGAAATCACGACGATCATCATACGTGATTGAAGAATCAGTTTGACACAATTTGCATATAGCGGTACAACCATCTTTTTTTGTATCCATTTCGAGTAGTCAGAATGATTTTTCCAGTAATTATAATTTACCGTATAAAACGTTTTTTTTTTCTTAGATGGCCGGGTCCGGTCTTCTTCTCTATCTCTTTTGATGGTTAAGATGCCGACATTATCTGAAACAAAAACAGTATTACCGCCACCGACCGCCACACCACCAAAAACTGCACTACACCATGCCAAGTGTTGCTGAGCCCTCCCCCAACCCATAATAAAACAAATATATAAATCGACCAAAGAGGTAGTGCGTAGCATAATTATTAAAGAAAAAAATCAAAAACATAGGGTTCTCTGATCTGACTGCTATAGTATGTTTAGGAGCATTATATTCATTGATTATAAATTTAGAGCAGTGATAAAGGACAAATTTCCAACAAAGAAACAAATACAGGTATTTGAGAACAATTCCTTTGTAGTTAGACCGTAAGATCGTCCGACAATATGACATGCTTTAAACTTGAAATCATAACACAAACACCCGCCACAAATAAACTTACCTATTTCAATTTAGTGCCCCTCAGCCAATATTCTTGGGAGATTCAATAAAGTATGTAAATACGAATAGACGATAGTAGTTATTGCTTGCAGTTCATGCGCGAAGAACTGAACAGCATAACTACGTGTGAGCCAATGTGACCAGTAGCGAGATTCTGTAATTCGGTAGCAGCAGTTTTCGTTGTCGCCGGCTAGCGACAGCCAATTGCATGCACGACCACAGAAGAAATGGAGCCTCTTATTGGCTGTTGCTAGCTACGATAACAAGAACCGTCGCTCCCGCTCGATGGCCTCGTTCGTTCCATTCGACAGTGAAGTGATAAGATCGTCGCTCACTTATCAACCCAGCACCCGACCAGCACCGCCTCGTCTCGGGCGGTTGTCGTTTCTTATATGGACTTTCTATACATATGCACTCACATGTCAACTCCGTAGCATCACCCGATCGCCTCGCTCGCAAGAGTTGACAAGTGCGTGCATATGTATGGAAAGCTCATCTAAGAAATGACAACTGCTCGAGGCAAGGTGGTGCTGGTCGGGTGCCGGGTTGATAAGTGAGCGCCGACCTATATGACTGTGAAAGCGCGCGGCAATTTCAAATTATTATTTTGCGTAGAACTTAACGAGAAACTGTTTGTCGGGAGATTTTGTATTTTGGGGGGCAGAGGGCGGGGAGTCCAGGGGTGTCCATGGGGGGTCCATGATGGGGGGGGGGGTGCCCAGCGCGGGGAAGCCGAGTGCGGGGGTACGACGGGGGGGTCGCCGGACGCATGTGACGCCACAGAGGGGCATCTGTGGAGGGGGGCCATGTAGTCCATGGAGCAACTGGCGGGGAAGCCGCCGTCGGTAAGTGTTGTGTGTGTGAAGGGTCGCCTTTCAAAGACCATTATTTATGACATGTAGCTGTTTCAATTCCGAAAAATAATGTCAATTGCATCCACCCCGTCTCAAAGCTCGCCGACAGACAGGTCCTGACAGGTTTCTTGGAAAAGCGTGTGTGTGTGACAACCATATATGGGTTGGAAAATTTTCGGTCATATGGAAATGATAGGCGCCACATGAAGGGCGACCTGTCAAAGCCCATTATTTATGACATGCAGCTGGTTCCATTCCGAAGGACAATGTCAATTGCATCCGCCTCGTCTCCAAGCTTGCCGACACTCGAGACAGGTCCTGACAGGTTCCTCGGAAAAAACTACAGTAGAACCTCGATTATCCGAACCTCGATCATCCGAACCCTCAATTATCCGAACGATGGCTTAGTTTATCCGAACGCTCAATTATCCGAACGTTGGCGCGGAAGATACATTGTTGCTCGCTGCCACTGCCGTGAGCAACAATGAGCTACCCAACACAACTTCTCTTTCTCAAACGGCTGCGAGACTTAGCCGCTCAAAAACGCGTTACGGCCGTTCGTCAATTAAAAATGGACGATTTTATTAAAAAAATATTAAAAAAGGCATTCGACTTTTTTCAGGTGTTTAATATTAAAATATATATATATATATATATATATATATATATATATATTAAACACCTGATGTAATATATATATATATATATATATATATATTAAACACCTGATATATGTATGTACATAAGAACAGTACACACATATATATTAAAATTTGACATGTACTGTACTGTTTTTATGTAAAAAGTTGTTGTTTATGATCTCGTCCCAGAAAACCCAAAAGTCGAATGCCTTTTTAAATATTTTTTTTATAAAATCGTTCGGATAATCGAAGCGTGGGTTTTTTGTATGTACCCTAAAGGTACATACATATATGTATGTACTGTTTTTATGTAAAAAGGTGTTGTTTATGATCCCTTCCCGAATAACCCACGTTTCGATTATCCGAACTAGTCTCGGTCCCAATTGGTTCGCATAATCGAGGTTCTACTGTATAATCTTTAGGGATCAAAGGCTGTGACCCCGGATAGACCACTTGAGCGCAGCTCTTGAAAAGTCGAGGTCTCCATTTCGAGATAGAACGTCAAGATGTTTGTATGCGTGTCCACTCCTGTCACGAGTCTCGCCAACACTTTAGACAGGTCTCGACAAGTCAGGATTTCTTGGAAAAACTATCAACTTTAGGGATCAAGGGCCGTTGGCGCCGATGGACCACTTGAGCTGCAGGACCCATCAAATCTTTTGACCCGATGCATTCCGACTTCCTGTTCTTTGTCTCATGTTCCTCGAGCAATGTACGCGTTATCGGAAAACTCTGTTTTCCCGAGAGAGAGGGCCGATTTTTTTTCTCGAAGAACCTTTTTAATGATTTGCTCCGTTCAAATCTGACCGCACTTTGCATCAAGCAGTCAGTCTGTTGACATCGTGGAAGTTTTTTCGTACTCGTCAACATGAAACAAATCTTGCATGACCAAGCCTTTTACACTCGTTCACAGATTTTGCTGTGTGGGAGCAACGATGTGTTGAGTTCATCAGAGGGCTGGAAACGCAAAGCTGGATTGAGCACCCGCGATTGTTAATTGGACATCAACAGTCGCTAATAGCTCAAATAGCGCGTCTGGAAGGATTGAGGAATTGTGTGCGGAGTCGTTTCACACACACGGGCGCAGGACATGGTCATCATGAGTTAATCTGGCGAGAGATTGATACATCCTTCGAGAGTCGGATATTGACAGGTTCCATCATCAATCGCAGCCACATCGAGCCGGGACACTCAAAATGATGCTTGCGTCCTAGTGCTCCATCATGTGCAAAATATCATCGACAAGCACAACAGCAGTAACACCAATACAGTGTTTAATGGCGAATTCGCGAGTGGCAATAAACATGCGAATAAAAGTATCAACACGCGAAACTGCGAACTATTTAGCACAAGCGATTTGGGTGAGTGGTATGAACAGCGAGTTATGGAGCCCACTTTAACCTTACTCGATGAATTTCAAGAACGTGATAGTGGCTGGGCTCTGCAGAAAATACTTAACCTCACGATAAATGTGAATAAGTATAATCCGATGCGTGCCGGGTGCTCCATATCATTGCCGCGGGAAATAATGTTGAAGAAGGCTGTGGTTAACGTCCAATCGGGTGGTAATGCATGTTTCGCATGGGCAGTTGTCGCTGCTCTATACCTATACCTATACATATACCTATACCTGCTTCATACATGGGATTATAAAATGTCCGTTTCTTTATTTACAGCAAATATCCATTCTTCACGATGTAATATTTACAACAACAAACATAATTTTAACATCAAGTGAACAAAATGAATACATAACTTTCAAGAGTTTTATACATCGACATTCACAAAAATGTACACAATTGTACATCAAGGATGTAGAAAAAAATTGTACAAAACTTTTTACGACTGTATTCTATAATGCCCCAATGGTAGGGTATCAGAGGTCCCAGGTATGATATATCGCTTATCGTCATGAGGACTCAGAGCAATTTTCGTCTCGCGTATGGTGTAGAACTTATGCAACTTTGATCGAATGCACGTTTGACTACGTTCCACTTCTACTTCTTCCCTCAATCATCGAGCATAATCGTCAAACGTGATTGTCCTAGTCACAACGCTACTCTTGACAACTTTAACTTTATCCGTGTCCTTCTTACCCTCGACACGTGTCGCGTACATTTTCGATCGAAGTCCAATAAATTCGGTCATAATTGCTCCATTACCATTACATTCGTCCTATATGAGACCGGGCACCTTCTTGTTGGCGAGCGATATACCATACCTATTGTCCGCCGAATAATCGCTTGTATCAAATTTTGAAATGTCGCGCTTCATGTCGGCATATTTATCATCGCTCTCAATGTCATATATGAGACTATCCGTATCGGTATACATGACTTTACATTTATCTCGATACAGAGGTACCATATACTCGTGATGAAATCCATACAAGCACGTTTTGGATATATCGAGTATGCACATGCCCACATATATCCGCTTGTTGAATTTCACCTCGAGATTGCGCAATTCCACGGCAACGAGGTTTTCGAAAAAAACACTTCGGCTGTGGAAGTTTGGCTTTGCAATCATTGCCTCTGCGCCATATCTGCCCTTCCATTTTGTTGAAAGCTTTATATCTACATGATTGCGCACATTCTCCATCGTTTTGCCAAAGACCGCATTATTCATTAATTTGAATAAATTGTTTTCGAAATCGTTTTTGGCAAGCGTTCGAAACTGGGTATTTAACTCAATATACGAACGCAGCCATGGGGATTGTGTAAACTGAAGGACTCTATGGATTTTCGTGAGGTGAAGCCCATGGCGTAAGCAATATTGTAAATTCCGGTAGTGTATGATGTAGCGATTTTTATCGCAGACGGTTGCTAACAGCTTTTCCCCCTGCTTACCCGGCGGTGTTTCATGTATTGGACAAAACGGTAAGTCTTTGTGCGCATCATGTAGAGATTGCGGATATTCCAAGTCGACTTCAAAGACGTAGCCTTGAAGTCTAGCGCGATGCATGATGGATCAAAATTGGACACGTCGTTGACCCATCGAAAATCTGCATATGGCAAGGGTTGAAACATTGCCCATCCATACAAATTGTTGACATCAAAATACATCAAGTATGATGATGCTTTCGATGGATCAAACGGCTCCATGTACTTGTTATTAGCGTGTGCATATCGGTTTGAGCATTGACTCAGACCACCGCGTATACCCCGCTCAATGAATAAAACCATGTCGATGTCGATGTCAGTTAGTAATTCAAACTTGACATTCGAGTGTTTTAACATTGCATCCCAGGTATATCCGGGCAATGTGTAGTAATACGTGGGATCTAGGCCATAGCTCTCAACGCATGTATTTCGAAAGTTTTAGAAAATATCGGCGAATAACAAGACATCTGTCTTCAGATACAAATCGCTATAGTCGCCCAGCGTTCGAATGGAGAACCGCTCCCAAACGTTCTCAGCATGTGCGTACTCGCTCTCTCATACTGTAGCATTTGTCAGGGAACTGTAAAATGCGTCACGTGGTGGTAGGCAAGTGTCGTATAGCTTGGTCACGTCATCAATATAATCATAAGGGAAGACCCCTTTTCGCGTCAGCAAGTTGAAATCGTCTGTCGAGAGAGTTGGAAATTGTGTGGGTAAAATTTTGAGTTTGTCCTCGGTCAAAAATGAGGCTAATTTGTCGAGACTGGTGTTGAGAAATTCGTATGAGTCGATAAAGCGCAATTGGATCTTGTGCTTTGAATCGTCTCTAATTTCAACATGCTTCGTGGAGATGTATTTCTCCTTTGTGATTGCAAGCACATTGGTTCTTCCTTCGAACGCTGTGGCTACTTCCTTGATTATAAAATGTGCATCATAGCCGGATAAATTGTGGAAAACTACAGGAATGAAAAATGACTGTACTTTAAGTTGCAGTTGGAATAGGCAGGGCCTCTATAGCGCCCAGTCAGATGGCAAAGATCTCGAACGCGTGCATCTTCTTGCGCAAATGATTTCTGACATATGTGACATTGAGTCGCTAGACTCAATGTCGCAGTGCTAGATTTTTTAGGTCTTCAACAAACCACGATACACAATCGGCATTGCGACGCGAGTGATATGAAGATAACGAATCGTCATACGAGCAACACACGTAATATCCGATATTAAACACTTCATGGTGTTGATACCTATCCTTCGCTAGGTTCACCCCATCGGTCTTTGCCAGCACACACTCCAAATCAGCATACACAATGAAGAGATGTCGCTCTTTCCGTCTAAAGTTGCTGAACTGGAGCCACTTATTGGTGTCACCTGGTAGTCGAATTGCACAGTCATTTATTGCTCCACAATCGACCTCGTGTAATTGCAATTTTTCCTCTGACCCGAAGTAGTGCAAACACCTGCAAATAAAGGGGATTTTTTTTTCACTCACTGTGAAACACATCGTTGCTCCCACACAGCAAAATCTTCGAACGAGCGTAAAAGCACGGCTTGGTCATGCAAGATTTGTTCCATGTTAACGAGTACGAAAAAACTTTCATGATGTTAACAGACTGACTGCTTGATGCAAAGTGCGGTCAGATTTGAGCGGAGCGGATCATTAAAAAGGCTCTTCGAGAAAAAAAAATCGGCCCTCTCTCTCGGGAAAACAGAGTTTTCCGATAACGCGTAGATTGCTCGAGGAACATGAGACAAAGAACAGGAAGTCGGAATGCATCGGGTCAAAAGATTTGATGGGTCCTGCAGCTCAAGTGGTCCATTGGCGCCGACGGCCCTTGATCCCTAAAGTTTATAGTTTGTCCAAGAAATCCTGACTTTTCGATACCTGTCTAAAGTGTTGGCGAGACTCGTGACAGGAGTGGACACGCATGTAAACATCTTGACGTTCTATTTCGGAATGGAGACCTCGACTTTTCAAGAGCTGCGCTCAAGTGGTCCATTCGCGGTCACAGCCTTTGATCCCTAAAGATTATAGTTTTTTCCGAGGAACCTGTCAGGACCTGTCTCGAGTGTCGGCGAGCTTGGAGACGAGGCGGATGCAATAGACATTGTCTTTCGGAATGGAACCAGCTGCCTGTCATAAATAATGGGCTTTGACAGGTCGCCCCTCATGTGGCGTCTAGCATTTCCATATAACCGAAAATTTTCCGACCGATATATGGTTGTCACACCCACGCTTTTCCAATAAATTTGTCACCCCGCCCTCTGGACCCCCCTGGACAACCCGCCCTCTGCCCCCCCCCCTCCACGGACACCCCCTGGACCCCCCCTCCCGCCTGAGATGCCACCACTTGTGTCAGAACCGCCCTAGCCCTACTACTAGCACTGCAGATCGTTTGTTTAAATGTCTTTACTAAATTCCGAGGCGGCACTCGACACTGCTGATCGTTTGCTTAAATGTCTTTACTCACTTTACCGCCTTTTCTGTCGATGACGATTTTACTTGTTTTATTTTGCTGCACGTCGTCCTGGGTGACGCCGAACTGCTCCGAACCCGGGTAGGTCAACGACCCGCCCGCCTGCTGACCTCTCTGGATATGATGTCGAGGACCTTCGAGGACGAGAATCGAGGACGTTTCATCCGGGCCGTGCGTCGACGTCTTTTTAGTCGATTTTTTGCCGGGAACGATTCGGACGCGCGATGCCTCTCTTCCGCGTAGTCCGATCATCCAAGATAGCCGGCGCCACTCACCATGTGGCGACCGGTATGGACCCGTGGCGGTTGTTCGGGCTAATCGACAGGCATCCTTGTAGGTGCATCCTTCAGCCCTTTTTGACACCGATATGGACCCGTGGCGGTTTCGTGATTGACCGCGATCCTTATTTTGCACCCCTTTTTGGGTCGTGAATAACGGTCGTTTTCCTTTTCGCCCGCGGGGAATGGCCGTCACCACAGCCGGCGTCAAGCGTGACCAGACAACGAGTGATCAGTCGAGTTCACCTCTCGTACCAAATCGGTACTATCTTTTTTGATCGAGAAGGCTGTGTCCGCCTCGGACGGTGGCGCCGCCTCGATAGGTTCGCACGACATTACAGGATATTATTCGGCGCGAGATCGCGGACAATTTAAAAAACGCACTAGGGACGCAAATGCGACCCTGCAATACGGATCAGCATTTGTAATGAGCTCTTTCCATTCGCTCACGACGTAGGCAGTGAATGCCGTCCTTCGCTCCACTACCGAGTCGACAAGTAAACAATTTGGAACTTCGTTTTCAGTCGGCTAAATAAATTCAATTGCGTTTATTTATAATTTCTATCACAACAATTATATTCTTTCTCCCATCTCTCGCATGATATGATAAATTATCAAATTCGCTATCTTTCTCCCATCTCTTCGATTTTTTGTAATACATGATAACAATTCACAGTTTTTCTCCCATCTCGTGTACATATTCTTTCTCCAATCTCTCACATGAATATAATAAAGTATAACGATAATGTTCTTTTTCCCATCTCCTCAACCTTCATTCATTCTCCAGTCTCTCGATTTCTTTGGATATAAATTATGATAGTGTATTCCACCCACAAATTCGCCATCTCAATTCCGGAAGTCAATATACATTAAAAAATTCAATTAAATCAATCGTCTCTCGCATTTTTAACATAAATGAGGCCTATTATAGTCGTTCTCTCATCTCTTGTCATCTGAAGATGCACCGAATCGAATGTTCATGGAGGATCGGCAGAACGTGGCCAAGATGGCCGATCAAACGACGCCGACCGTTAAATTTGACCCATATTTTATTGTTTATTGTTCCCCTTCCCTTGCCAATTAGCCATCATTCCCTTTATTGTTAACTTTTTTCTCCATTTAAATAAATTTATGCTTCCTTTGTTTTTACGAGATGTTGAGGAATCGGCTTCGATTCGGCCCGTGAGATTTCCAAGGTCGTGGTGGAAAGAAAAAAGGGGAGTTTTTTCCGCTCGTTTACGTTTCGATCCTTGGTTCGGATCCTCTTCAGAAACTTTATTTGTTCTACAAATTTCGCGATACAAATTATATTAATATAGTTTACAGATTTTTTCATTTGTATTTTGTGTAATGAATAATTTTTAGATGTGATATAATGATATGTGTAAATTTTGTGTTAGTTTTTTCACATAATTTTTCAATCGTGGTGATATTGTATGAGTGATTATTTTAACAAGTTAATTTTTTCTTAAGTAACTAGGGTGGTGTGTGAGAGTGTGATGTTGTAAGAAACGATGAGAATTATGTTAGATAACGAACCTGAATATTGCCGATATTTCTAGTTTTCTTTTTGGTTTGTGCTTGGAGGATGGTTGATGTAGACAGTATATTTGATGATGAAATACTCTCTCGTGAGGTTGATTCGCAAAATTGATTCAGAGCCGTTTTTTTAAATTAAATTCAATTGATAGGATGTAACCGTTTTTTGGCGATTGTACTATCTGTGAAAAATTGGTATGGCGAAAGAGACTTTATCCCGATCTATTGTCATGATTAATGAGGTTAATGAGCTGTTGTGTGAAAATGGTAATTACCTATTGAAGTAAACTAAATATATCCTCGCAAGCACAAAAAAAGAAAATTAGAAAAAAATTTCTTTGCTCTACATGTCGAGTAGTGACGTCCAAGAGGGTTCAAGAAAGACTAAGTGGCGAATTAATGTTTCTGGAGAGAGGGAGAATGATCCTTTGTCAGTGCTGTGTCAAGAGTTTGAGGTTGCCCGTGTCATGTTAAAAGGTTAAGTGTTATGTCAAGAGTTTTAAAATTTAGTCACGAGTTTAAAAATTGATGTTTGTGGTTATGGATGATAAAATATTATTATGATTATATTATTGAGTTGTATATTGAGCTTAGATTATTTATGTCAGTTCTAAAATTGATGGCATTGGGATGCGCTTTGATTTGAATCATTTCTAGGATCACTCTTTTTTAAGCCATTTTTCATTGTTTAAAATTTTAACATCATCAAATTTGAAATCGTGCTTTTGTTCTATTGCGTGCTGTGCTAGAGCTGTGTGTATTTCGTTGGTGTGTTTTAGGCTATTTTTGTGCTCATTGATTTCGTTTTTAAGGTATCAAACTCTTGACACAGCACTGACAAAGGATCATTCTCCCTCTCCTCAGAAACATCAATTCGCCACTTAGTCTTTCTTGAACTCTCTTGGACGTCACTACTCGACATGTAGAGCAAAGAAATTTTTTTCTAATTTTCTTTTTTTGTGCTTGCGAGGATATATTTAATTTACTTCAATAGGTAATTACCATTTTCACACAACAGCTCATTAACCTCATTAATCATGACAATAGATCGGAATAAAGTCTCTTTCGCCATACCAATTTTTCACAGATAGTACAATCGCCAAAAAACGGTTGCATCCTATCAATTGAATTTAATTTAAAAAAACGGCTCTGAATCAATTTTGCGAATCAACCTCACGAGACAGTATTTCATCATCAAATATACTGTCTACATCAACCATCCTCCAAGCACAAACCAAAAAGAAAACTAGAAATATCGACAATATTCAGGTTCGTTATCTAACATAATTCTCATCGTTTCTTACAACATCACATTCTCACACACCACCCCTAGTTACTCAAGAAAAAATTAACTTGTTAAAATAATCACTCATACAATATCACCACGATTGAAAAATTATGTGAAAAAGCTAACACAAAATTTACACATATTATACCACATCTAAAAATTATTCATTACACAAAATACAAATGAAAAAATCTGTAAACTATATTAATATAATTTGTATCGCGAAATTTGTAGAACAAATAAAGTTTCTGAAGAGGATCCGAACCAAGGATCGAAACGTAAACGAACGGAAAAAACTCCCCTTTTTTCTTTCCACCACGACCTTGGAAATCTCACGGGTCGAATCGAAGCCGATTCCTCAACATCTCGTATTATCAATACGGCCGCACACTACACATACTAATTAATTCCTTTGTTTTTGTTACTTTTTCTGTTTTCTTTCCAACGGCTTTTCCCCTTCTTCTACTTTTTAAGTGTCGCTACCTTTCTCTACTGTTTTTGTTTATTTTCTGTTTTTCTTTTTCTCTCGAACTTTTTATACCTTTAGACTGTTTTTGTTCTTTTCCGTTTTTTCTTCTCTCAGTCGTCTTTCCGTCCACTTATTGTTTTGTGACCTTGAAGCTCTTATGTTTTTCAGAGGTCCTCATTTTCTTACTTCCCCCTCTCCTATTCCTATCGATCGGTCTTTTCCCGTTTGACAGGTTTTGTGGTGGGGGGTATTGGCATGAGACGGGCCTGTACGTCTCATTGTCCCCCTTTTTGATTCTTTTTCGGCTCGGATTGCCCTTGTGGCCTCCGAATCGTGAAAGAATCAAAAACAAAACAAACAAAAAAACTCTTCCTACCTTTCTAACTGTTTTTACGGCTTCTTCTTCCTTCTCTACTGCTTTTTCTGTCGCGCTCATTATTACTTCCCCCTCCCTTATTTTCTGTTTCGCTCGCATTTTTCGGTGGACCGCTGTCCTTCGCTCGCAAAATAATTGGAAACATATACTGGGTTTGTTTTTGTGGGTTTATTCTCTTTACAGGGAGGCCAAGCTGTTGTTATCGTCGAGCTCCGTTTCTTGTTCGTCGTCGTTGTGAAGGCCCATTGCCCTCCAAAAGCCTTCCTCCTCGCTGTCGCACTCGCTGTTGTTTATTAGGGTTTCTGCGTCTTCGTTGTCGTCGCCGTCGTTGTCGTCCTCCCAATTCTCTGTGTTGATGGTTTCGTCGTCCTCATGGTGGTCGGTGGTCGTGGCGGCGTTGATCGGGGTGCCGAACTCGATGTCGTCGTTCTCGGCCACCACCCATCTCCGTAGAGCCTCTCGGTGATAAAATGTGTCGCCGTGTCGACACCCTTTATTAACTATGTCGGGTGGATTAGGCTCCTCTGTCCTTCGAGCCATTTTGGACTCGATGAACAGCTCTGTCAAGCAGCGACCCTTACTTGGGCCTTCGTCCTCGAGATATAACTCGACGAGGACGAGGCCCATTGCTGATGGTTTACCCCATATGTGTGCTGTCCAGGTGGTGTCTCGGGCAATCTCTCGTGCGTAAAAAATATCTTCGTTCGTCCAATGTTCGTTGATTGGCACCAGGATCCCGTGTGTCGCTGGGATGGCCTGGTATGGATGGGTATAGGCCATTTCGGGGGCGGTGTAACACTCCTCGATTCTAGTGTACACCGTGCTCCCCCAGTCTCCCAGCCACACGATGAGCTCCCCATCTTCTTTCTTCTTGACGACCGATGCCCGGTGAAATTCTTTGGCGTGGCGATAGAGGATGGCCGCACCCGGAAATATTTCTTCTTTCAGGAGAAGGTGGATTCCGGGTTCGTTGGGGCTCATCCTCCGCCACGTCCAAATAATCGCCGCTTCTCTTCCATATTGCTCGTTTAGGTGCAGAAAGATTTCATTCGGGCTGGTTACCCCGGAGATCGTAACGCCTCTATACGTCCCTTGTAGATTCGATACGTCGCGATTCATGTACATCGTTGCTTCTAGACTGTTGACTTTTGACTGATGAATTTCTTTGATGCTTCGTCGTTCTGTATCCCCTCTTTCTAGTCTTCGAGCGATATTCCGGGGTGCCATCCTTTAATGTTTGCGTCCGTCACCTCGAAAAGTTCGAATTCGCCGCGTTTGTTTATATCGCTCGTTCCGCCTTGTTGTGCCTCGTTCTTGCTGTGTACTATTTCCTCGGTGATTTTATTTCTTTTATCCCTGTCCGTTGATTGGCCCATTCCGTTTCCATTTTGACTTTCTGCTCGTATTTTTCTTTTCCGTCGGCTATTTTTGTTTCGTACTCGCCGCCGTTTTTCTGTACGTGGGTCTTTCTTATCTCCTCTCATGCTGACTTTGGTAAGGAATTTTCGATTTCGCGGGCTTCCTTATATACCCCTTCCAGATTTTCGGCATTAATTATTCGATCTTCGAGATGGTCGTGCGTATCGAATCTTTCTTCTTTCTCTTTTTCTGGAGTCGCCGCCAGATAGCGTTTTAACATGCTCGAGTGGAACTTTCCCCGTTCCCTTTTTGTTTTTGGGTCTTCCAATAGAAAAGTGGCTTGTCCCACACATTTTTTTATTTTATATGGTCCCTCATAGAGGGGCATGATTTTGCAGTTTTTTTGTTTTCCGGGATCCGACACATTTAACGCCCGTACGAGGACCATTTCTCCTTTTTCAAAGGTAGTTGTGGTGTGGGTTGTGTTGAACCTCTCATCTCGTTTTAGCCCTTTTCTTCTTATTCTCTCTCGTACTAACTCGATTTTTTGTTCGTAGGTAAGTTCGTCCTCCTGGTCTTGTTTTAGTGCCAGTACCCACTCGCGCCATATTCGTTATGGTTTCTTTCGTAGTTGTAGTTCAGCCGGTGTGACTTCCGTAGTTTCATGCTGCGTCTCGTTGATAAAGTCCTGGATCACGGGTACCCACTGATACCACCCAGAATGCTTCTCCTCTAAGAATGTTCGGAAGAATCGGCCTAATTCTCGGTTAACTCTTTCCACGATATTCCCCTGTGGATGTCGAATCGAGGAGAATACTCCTTGGATATTCTCGTCTTTTAATCGTTTTAACCAGATTCTTGACGTAAATTGTGTTCCGTGGTCAAATTGAATCCTCTTTGGCCTTCCGTACTTCGGGATGTAATCTGTGAATATCCGGTTGATAGTGGCCGCCGTGTTGGCCTTTTTTAGAGGGTACAATCTTATGAATTTTGTGAAAGCGTCGATTGCTACCAGGATGTGCTGTACCCCCCCCTACGGACTTCGGCAGTGGTCCATAGAAGTCTATGGAGACTAAGTCGCTTGGGCAGTCAGGGAGAATATTTTGCATCTCTGCATAGTTGGTCTGTACAGCTACTTTGACCCTTTGGCACTTGTCGCAAGTTGCTATTACTTGGCGTACTCGTTTTGCCAATTGTGGAAAAGTAAAGTCTTCGTTTATTAGGTGGAAGGTTTTCCGTGCTCCCTGATGACCATATAATTCATGACATTCTACTATAAATGCCCTTATTAGTTCTTCGGGCAATACGGCCTTCCATCTACCAGCTCTATCATATTTTTGGAGGCATTCCTCGTTGATCCGATACTTCTTCTTCCCGTCTTCTTGCATAGTGTCTTCCTTGCAGTTTTTCCATATTAGTCGTAGATTTTCCTGGTTTCTTTGTATCTCTCCAATCTTTTTGAATCTTTGCTTGACATCGTTGTCTGGCTTCCTGGCGAGTATGGCGGTCAAGACGACTTTCCCAGGGGTGTTGCTCGTGTTGTCTTTTGTTCTGCTGAGTGCATCGGCCACTGTGTTTTGTTTTCCTGGCCAATGCTCGATTTCAATGTCGCAGTCTTGGATGAGCAGTGCCCATCTCAGCATTCGGTCCCCCACGAATCGACACGTTTTCAGGAACGTAAGTGCTTTATGGTCCGTTCTGATCCTTATTTTCGCGCCGAGTATGTCCGGAATTTCTGTATTGCCCATGCGATGGCCAGCATTTCCTTTTCCGTGGTGGTGTATCCGATTTCGGCTCCTTTCAGTGTTCGGCTGGCGAACGAAATTATACCGACTTCACCGTTACTCCTTTCTTGACTCAAAACGGCTCTAATCGCATACTCACTTGCGTCGGAGGCAAGTGTATATCCCTGGGTCAGTTCAACGTGTCTTAACATGACCGTTTCGATAAATAAATGCTTTTTCTTCCTTCCCCCCCCCCCCCATTTCCATTCTTGTCCCTTTTTTAGCAGGCCCAGAAGAGGTACGGTGTCCTTCGCATGTTTCTCTGTGAATTTACTGTAAAAGTTGATCAGTCCCAAAAATCCCCGAAGCTGCTTAATGTTCTTGGGCCGTGGGTATTCCTGGATTGACTTGATTTTCTCTGGTTGTGGTTTTATTCCAGAGGTTGTCAATACGTGACCCAGGAATGTCACCTCTTGCTGGAAAAATCTGGATTTCTTGAAATTTAGTGTCATGTTGTTTAGACTAATCCGTTCGAATAGTTATTGCAAATGGGTCAGGTGTTGTTGTTCATCTTTCGATACACACAGCAGATCATCGACGAAGTTGATGACTGAATCCCCCAGATTTTGCAGGACGATGTCCAGTCCTCTGATCAAACTTGCTGTGCTCGTTTTTAGTCCGAAGGGTGTCACTGTGAACTGATAGCACTTTCCCTCGTGCTGGAAAGCTGTATATTGTCTGGATTCGACTGCCAACGGGATCTGCCAAAAACTGTTAGTCATATCCAGGCTGGACATGACTCGTACTCCTCCACATCGCTGGAAGATCTCCTCGGTTGGAGGCGCGGTGTCGTGGTCTTCGACTAAAAATGCGTTCAATTGTCGTGCATCTAGACACAACCGAATAGAGCCATCCTTTTTTATGACGGTTACTAATGGGTTGATGAATTGGCTTTTCGCTCGTTCTAGGACGCCGTGTTCGAGCATCCTTTGGATTTCTTTTTGTACTTGTTCCCGGTACTGAATTGGTACTGGGTATGAACGGTACATGTACGGTTCAGGATTCTTTAGAACCAAGTTGTGAGTGTACGCTTTCATCCTGCCAGGTCTCCGGCTAAATATGTGTTGGTAATTCCGTATTAAATCCTGGAAGGCATTTCTCACTTCCTCTTTTATATTCAGACATTCGTGTATTTTGTCCCGTATCTCGGCTTCCGTAATTCCGTCATCCAGCCCTTCTTCTACCGTGGAGATGTGGATCATTCGTTCCTTGTTGCGGTTTCTTCTTTGCTCTCTCCACCTCCCCTCTTTTAACTCGGCGACCACCTCGTCCATGATTCTAATGACCCCGTTGCTTGCATCGACCTCCACCTGTAGTTCGAACAGCCCGTCGATTCCAAGGATCGCGTTTCTGCTCATTTTCGGTATAATGAGCATTTGTAAGCTTCCTCTTGCTTGGTATATTTTTGCCTCTACCATGATTTGTTGTTTGATCCTTCCTGACTTGCCGCCGAATGCTCCTACCGCTTCGGTGCTCGTTACCGGTATTCTCGGACAGTTTTTAAAATTCTCCTGGTGTCGGAGAAAAAAGTCTTCCGATATGCACGACACTTCACTTCCGCTGTCGACCAGAATTTCTACTGTGACCCCTTCTATGTTGATGGATAGTGTGGGGCATTTCAGGTGGATTCTTTTTGCTCCTTCACCTCGCCCTGGGTTCTCCATCAGAAATTCTCTGGGGTGTTCGTATATGTTTGTCCTGTCTTCTGTCCTATTTTTCTTTGCTTTTTCACCTTCCTCTGTTGACATCCTCTCCGTACTGATCTCTTCAATGCGGCGTTGCTTGTTTGTATCTTCCTCCGGTATTGTTTGTGTTGTTCTTTCTTCCTTCTTCTTCCCTGGAATGCTTATCATTCCTAGTCTGTCGGGTTGCTCCTGTTCCCCAACTTCGTTTCTTTTCCGCTTCTTTCGCTCCCTTTTCTTCATGTTTCTTTTTCTTCTCTCCCGTGCTTCTTCCATTGCTTCTTCGGTTACCTCATCGTCCGTTGCGCCTCGTAATGTTTCATCCGCCGTGATGATTGCCATCGATTCGGGCGCAACGTTCAGTAGTTTCCTTGGTTCTGTTGTTGTCCGGCGGGTTGTTCAATTTGTGTCGGCGATGCCTGTTGCTCCGGTTGTCCATTAGGTGGCGGATTGCCGTTTGCCACGCCTCCGTGTTGCCCTGGGTTCCAAGCCGATGCGTTAGCGTTCAAAGGAGGTCTGCCCTCCCCGGATCTTTGTGGCCAAAACGTTCTGGTTGTTGCGTTATTGAACCCGTTGTTCCCTGGCTGGCGAGCTTGGAATGGTTGAGGTGGTCCTGAATACCTGGGATATTCCGGTCTCCATTGCTGGTTTGTCCCTGCTGGGCGGGGTCCGCCGAATGTGCCAAACCGTTGATTTTTCCACTGGTTGTTTGGCTGCCAGCTTGAATTGCTGGTCTCATGCCACCGTGGAAAGGGTCTTCTATCATTCAGAGGTCCCGCTCCGTCCATGCTCTCCAAAAGTTCCAGGAAGGCATCAATGTTTTTTATGCCGCTGACTCGTACTGCCATTCGGATGGATTCGTCAAAGTGATTCGCCATTTTTCGGATGATTTGCTCCTCTGCTGGCCCTTCACTTAAATCTTTCGCATTCCCAAATATCCGGGTTGCGTATTCGGTCCGGGTCATTTGGTGCCCGTCCCATTCGTACGCCCCGAACTCGAGATTTCGGCGGATTTTGTCCTGGATCTCTTGTTGCTTGATTTCCGCCTGGATCATCTTGTTGCTTGATTTCCGCCTGGGTGGTGAGGCGTTCCCTACGCTGCTCATTACGTATACTGTTCATGGCTGTTATGAGAGCCAAAGTGGTTTCACTGTGTTCCGTTTCATTGTCCTCAACGATTACCTCGGCATTGCCTCTATTTTGATCGATCTCAAAAGTTTCTTCGTTCGTTGTTGGTGCCGGTCCTATCTCTGATAGTCGCCCAATACTTTGCCGATCTCTCCGCCGGGCTTCTTCTATTAACCCATCCGCCGTCGTTGATTCCCAATTCAGGGAATTTTCGTTGTTTTGTTGTGCCATTCTATTATTATTAATACCTCCTACGAGTTTTTCTTTCTTGTGATCGAGCCCCACGTTGGGCGCCAAATGTAACGGGTCGGAATTGGTTACAATAAATTTTATTTGTTCGAGACTCGATCAGGAAAGAAATTAATTTAAACTCTATGTTTTGGAGGTATTTGTTAAGATAATGGCATTTATTCAATATCTTTGACTCCATATAATGTTAAAAGCTTTCTGTGTACAGGTGTAATATGTTGTTTGTGTTTCTA
Organism: Ophion obscuratus; assembly: GCA_964007375.1. Classification (NCBI taxonomy): domain Eukaryota; kingdom Metazoa; phylum Arthropoda; class Insecta; order Hymenoptera; family Ichneumonidae; genus Ophion; species Ophion obscuratus. The sequence continues at coordinate 3,213,612 of OZ023316.1, read as the reverse complement.
AAGTGTATTTTGTGTATTGCGTCTCGGTCGGTATAATACTCGAGTAGTGGATTCGCTCGGATGGTAAATATGTTTGTACGCAATCGCTTTACCAGAGGTTGGTACTTTTCTTCCCCTCCCCCTACATGTATTGGCGCTCGCGGCGTGCGTGAGTTACGGCGCCCTCTCGCCTACGGCCCGCGGTGTCTGCTGGGCGCCTTTCCCTAGGTTGCGCGTGGCGCTGTCTGTCGCGGTCCACTTTCCCTAGCGGTATCGATCATAGCGCGCTCGATCCCAGTACGGCGCGTTATCCCCTCCCTTTCTACTATCGCTCGTTGCGCGCGGTGCCCAGCGCGCTCTCGTGCTACCCGCCGTCCCTGCGTCCCCCCACTCTATCGATTCCCGACTCGGTGGATCGCGGCGCGCTTTCGACTGACGCGCTACGGCGCGCTTTCTTGTAATTACTCCCGTGAGCGTAATCGATTATCGCGCGTCGGTAATCGATTACTCTCACTGTGGCTGACGCCGTCGGATGGCGGCACGTACCCGCTTATGATAATGTACCGCGTGTGATGTGTGTTGTGTCGGTGTGGTGTTTCAAATTTCGATGCCTCTCCGACCTTCAGGTTCTCCTGATACTTTCGGGAGCCCTTGCGGAGATTTTGTGTTTTACAATTGTTGGTGTTTGTGTGTGTATTGTCGCCTGGTACTTCAAATACCTCCTCGCACTTTTTATTCCCCTAATACCAATTTTCTATTTATTCTTTCGTAATTTATTCCTCCTTCGTTTAATCTTAATGTTTTTTAGTACTATTTTTTCTTATTCTTCTCCTGATTTTTATTTCCGTATTTATTGACTTAAAAAAAACTGTATCCTAACTTTTTTTAGTTTCGTAAGGGTCCCTTCTTTCAGCCTTTCCCTCCTAGATGGTGGTACTCTGCTGAGCGGTACTGTTTAATCCACATAAAAAAATCTAACTCTATGCTAGTGACTTCTTTCTTTTCTTGTTTTTCAAGGCTCCCCTCATTCAGCTTTTCCCCTCCTACAAGGTGGTACTCTGCCGAGCGGTACTGTTTGATCCACAAAAAGAAGTGCCGAACCTCCAAATGTCTTCCTCTTTTATACCCATATTTTATTGTTTATTGGTCCCCTTCCCTTGCCAATTACCCATCATTCCCTTTATTGTTAACTTTTTTCTCTATTTAAATAAATTTATACTTCCTTTGTTTTTGTTACTTTTTCTGTTTTCTTTCCAACGGCTTCTACTTCTTTTCCCTTCTTCTTCCTCTTCTTCTACTTTTTAACTGTCGTTACCTTTCTCTACTGTTTTGTTTATTTCCTGTTTTTCTTTTTCTCTCGAACTTTTTATACCATTAGACTGTTTTTGTTCTTTTCTGTTTTTTTCTTCTCTCACTCGTCTTTCCGTCCGCTTATTGTTTTGTGACCTTGAAGGTCTTATGTTTTTCAGAGGTCCTCATTTTCTTACTTCCCCCTCTCCTATTCCTATCTCAATATATATATATATATATATATATAATGAGACGGAAAAGACCGTCTCATGAACAAAACGATAGACTATCGCCCCAAGTAGACTTAGGAGTCAACCGATTTCGGGAAAAGGAAGGGGTAAAGGGAAAAACAGACCAAGACCAAGAGGTCCGCCATGTTGGTCGAACCAACAAGAACGCTAATTAAATTAATGGCTGACAATAACAAAGAGAGACTAACGGTCACACAAGCAAAAACTATTCAGACGTTAGAGGCATACCGAAGAGAAGGGGAAGAAGAAGCGGTAAAATCCGGATAACCACTAATTTAATTAAAGGAAGACGGAGAAGAAGGGGACCTGAAAAGCATTAAAATCCGGGTATAAAAGAACGAGAATTTTGGAGGAAAAGCGCTCTTTGAGTCCCTCGTGAATCGACTAGTACGGCTTGGCAAAGTACATCCCTCGTGGAAGGAAACGCTGAGAACAAGGAACGTTGAAAAACAAGAGAAACAAGGAGTCGCGCCTAAAAAGCATTAGAAAGATCGCTCTTTGAATCCCTCGTGGATTGACAAGTACTGCTTGGCAAAGTACCTCCCTAGTGGAAGGAAACGCTGGGAACACGGAACGTTGAGAAACAAGGAAAAAACGGAGTTGCGCCTAAAAGGCTTTAGAAAGCTCTCGTCATTTTGTGTTGGAAATTAAAAAAGAAACGTCTAGAACACGGAACGTTAAGGAACAAAAAACGAAGGAGAATTGAAATTAATTTATTTTTATGAGAAAATATCGGAAAACCAAATAAAAATAAAAAAGAGCAATAAGGAAAGTTAACCACTTAAGGGTAGCGAACAATTATCAAGAAATAGTTAGGAAAATTATAGCAGGGGAAAATAGGATCCGAGAAGGTATCCTAACGAGCGAGCGTTACGAATAGATATGAGGGAAGAATATTAAATTTGGAGAATACAAGAAATATTACATTAGGAGATAAGAAAGCGTACGCTACAGTCATACGAAACACACACACACACACACACACACACACACACACACACACACACACACACACACACACACACGCACACGCACACGCACACGCACACGCACACACACACAGTGATCATCGATCAATACAGATCAGGATCACAGAATGGACAAAGAGGTATTCCGAAATTAGGAGAGCACCGAAATCTATGCAAAAAAGGGTCAGTCGAGTGCTCGCGGCACATCGCTCGATTAGACTATCGTAGACCGGTCGGTGGCGACATCGCACGCCAAGATCAAGGACCGGGCGATCAATTATCGACGCGCGATAATTGATCGAGAGAGAGTGCGCGCCTACGGTCCATAGATCGCGAGTCCTAGCGCCGCGAGTGGGAGAGCGCTACGACTCAACGCGCCCTAAGGGAAAGTTGCAAAGGAAAGTACCGCGTCGCTATAGGCCAAGCACCGATACCTATCGCGCCGCCAGCGAAAGCACATCGCAAACTCAGGCCGACAGAAGCCACGGAAATAGAAGAGAGGGGATAATCAATATCGATCCATGATAAATGATCCCGCCGAACTAATCGTACCATGCGAGTAATAAGTAATTGATCGACCGAGAAAAATCTTGCGGAAAAATACAAAAACAACACAAACAACACACTACACTGATACATAGCGTTATTTTTAGATTATATCGACCCATAAAAAACTGAATAAATCATATTTTGTTAAAAAATACCCAAAGCACCTGAGTTTATATTAATTTCTTCCCTGTTCGAGTTCCGAACCTATAAATTTATTTGTAACGAAATAAGACCCGTTACAATATATATATATATATATATATATATATATATATATATATATATATATATATATATATATATATATATATACACATATATATTGTTACGTCCTGGCTCAACCCAGTATATTAAAACTTTAACGAACATTAAAATCATATTAAGAGAGCGCAGAAAGTGTATCGTTATCGCGAGAGTCGCGCGTTACCAGAGACCCGGGCTATCGGACGTATGCGTTACCGAAGTCCCGGGCAGCGGAGATCTTCCGACTAAAGAGCGTCAGCAAGATCGCGCCTGTGGGAACGCGTTAACAAAGCATATTCCACGACGTCAGCGATTTGCCCCACCCGCAAATGAACAATCAAAAGGGACCAAGAGTCCCTGATAGCCAGTCTTTCGTGCGCGGCTCTAGAGCGCTTTCCTGGTCTCTCTCACCGGAGTTCCCTCAAAGGGGGACCCGGCTCTTTCGATCGTCAAAACCCAAATTTTATTGTAAACTTTATTAATGGTAGAATATAAGTCAAATTGTTTTAAAAACCAAAAACCCGCGGAGTGAACTTCATTTCCGACGACCTTCCCCAAATAGCGCGACAGCACACCGCCGTCACGATCAGGGCGACCACGACCCGACGACAGAAGGCGGCCCGTCGACGCACCACCAGTCCGAAAGCGGCAAGGTAGGTAAAGTGCAAAATAACAAATAATAAGGATAAAAGGTCGCCAGCACAGAGTGCTCCGATCCCCGGTCCGTACCTACGGGCCCAAAAAGGGAGCAATCTATATTACTCGTTAAAACGAGGTTACATCCTGTGTCATTGCATCAATTGATGACAATAGCGATCGGTAGTAACTGTTTGACCAGGTTTGAGAAGTTCATAATACAGTACGCTTTTCATATCCCACGATATGCACAGCATGACTTTGTTACAATGAACATTGCGCTTTGGCGTGGATGTTGTCGGCTCGCCGGGGTCAACCCAATGATATTTGCGTTTCGGATTATCAAAATAAATCCACTTTTCATCGCCGGTCACAATTTTCCTTTTCTTGAGTCAGAAAGTGTGGTACCCACTTTGTTCCTTTTCGAATCTTACCCATTGCTTTTAAACGATAAGAAACAGTTTGTTGAGTTACTCCAAGCTGTTCCGAAAGTTGTTTCTCCGTCTGACAAGAGTTTTCATCCAGCAACGCTTGCAGTTCCTGATCGTCCACCTTTTCAGGAGGCCCCGTGCGTTCACGGTCACTAACGTCGAAATCACCTTCTTTGAATCGCTTATACCAATACTCACATGTACTTTTAGATACAATGTTGTCTCCAAGAACAGAACATATCGATTCACACGCTTTTCTAACACTTTTTCCTTGATGGAATTCATAGCGAATGCAGTGTCCAATAAATAGCTTATCGGTCTGCATGTTTAATTTACAGAATTTATAGGTTATGTTTATGACTCCTTTACGTTTCGATACTACATATCAAGCGCCATCTATGATAAGTGAGCGGGACCTTTGAATTAATTTAGAATAGCTGTTATGATACAAAATCGAAGTGTCCTAAAACTTATTTGTACACCTAATATATATATATATATATATATATATATATATATATATATATATATATATATATATATATATATATATATATATATATATATATATATATATACAGGGTGAGGCACTAACTGTTGCCACCTTGAATATCTCTGCAATTATCGACGTCACAAAAAAATGTTTCAAACAAAAGTTGTTCCTTACGAAAGGGGCCACCAAATGCGACCATTTTTCTTTATCTCAGTGAAGGCCCTGTCGCACAGTAAAGGTCACCTCCGCTTTTTTCAATGGGACGGTACATTTTTTTCAACTATCTTGTAGAGCATCGAAAACTGAATAAAAAACGTTTAGGGGTCAAAGTCGTTCAAGGTCATTTAAGATCAAAAAGTGACATGAACTTTATTTTTATGTGAAATTACCTTTATTCACAGTAGATGTTCAAAGTGATTGCCATTGGAATCAATGCAGTATTGCAATCTCCTCATCACGAATTTCTTATCACTTCGGCACTTATCGAATCACAGGCTCGAAGAATTCTCTCACGGATATCATTCGGCGTAGTTGGACGTTCTTTATAAACAAGATCTTTCAAGTATCCCCACAAGAAAAAGTCCAGAGGCGTCCAGTCTGGCGAGCGAGCCGGCTACGATCCAGCTCCTCCACGTCCAATCCAACGATTTGGAAATCTCTTTTGCAATTCATTTCTAGCTATCAGCGAAAAATGTGCCGGGCACCCATCGTGTTGACACCACATTCTGTTTCTTGTTTCTAAAGGTGTTTCTGCCAATAACGGACCTAATGTTTCTTGAAGGAATGTGGTGTACTTTCTACCATTAAGATTCCCTCCAATGAAATAAGGGCCTATGGTTCTATCCCCAATAATCCCACACCATACATTAACTGACCACGGTCTTTGGTGTGCAACTTGCCGCAGCCAATGCAGATTTTCAGTTGACCACAAATGCATGTTATGCAAGTTAATATTTCCTTGATTCGTAAATGTTGCCTCATCAGTAAATAAAATACGATTAATAAATGAGTCGTCTCTTTGAATCTGGCGTTGAGCCCATCGGCAGAATTCAGTGCGATTCATGACATCCGTACCAGTTAATTCCTGGTGGAGACTGATGTGGTAAGGAAGATATTTATGACGATGTAGAATACGTAGAAGACTTCTTTGGCTTACGCCAGATTCCCTCGCAATTTGACGAGAACTCGCACAAGGGTCTCGATGAACGGCGTCAAGAACACCAATTTTCGTTTCTTTGTTAGTAAATCGCTTTTGTCGGTTACTTTCCCAACGGGTTAAGCATCCAGTTGTCCTCAATTTAGTGTATAAAATTTGAAATGTACGGCGTGTAGGATGAGAACGTTCAGGAAATCTTTCAGCGTATAAGTCTTTAGCTCTCACTGCATTTTTCTGACATTCTCCATAAATTAGAAGCATATCAGTTTCCTCTTCAAAAGAATACATCATTTACATTCGCGTGATTCACTAATAGTAGTCTCACCATTCTTACTATCGTTATCTTGGGTTTGTTTGGGGAAACATTGTACAATGTTCCGTGTACATTGTAGGTTTGGTGCCGTTGTTTACATACAAGACAATGGCAAGACTTCGCCTATAAGTGCCGAAGTGATAGGAAATTCGTGATGAGGAGATTGCAATACTGCATTGATTCCAATGTCAATCACTTTGTACATCTACTGTGAATGAAGGTAATTTCACATAAAAATAAAGTTCATGTCACTTTTAGATCTCAAATGACCTTGAACGACTTTGACCCCTAAATGTTTTTTAAGCAGATTTCGATGCTCTACAAGATAGTTCAAAAAAATGTACCGTCCCATTTAGAAAAGTGAAGGTGACCTTTACTTTGCGACAGCGTCTCCACTGAGATAAAAAAATGGTCGCATTTTATGACCCCTTTCGTACGGTACAACTTTTGCTTCAAACATTTTTTTGTGACATCGATAATTACAGAGATATTCAAGGTGGCAATAGTTAGTGCCTCACCCTTGGAATTAATTCCTGTTGGAAATAATTCGTAGCGTTTTACAAGAGATGGCGAAGGTAGTACAGTTTATCGTTGTTGCCGACAGTAATGTATTCATCGTGAAACCGCTATCATTGAATGTCATTTACTGTACATAACCTCTTTTTGAATCGTAAATAACAAAACTTTATAACTTATTGAATATGTCAACATTTGTGCTGAATAAAGTGTTTTGCGGGGAGTGTTTTACTTCATTACTCTAATATGAACAAAAGTGCTGCTGAAGGTCATCGTATTTTCGTGGAAGTGTATGGTGAACATGCTCTAGCTGAGCAAACTTGTCGGAAGTGGTTTGCATGTTTTAAAGCTGGTGATTTCAACTTGGATGACAAGGAGCGACCTGGCCAGCCGAAAAATTTGAAGATAATGAGTTGGAGGCGTTGCTCAATGAAGGCTCATTTCAAACACTTGAAGAAATTTCTACATCATTGGGAGTTGACTTATCCTGAAAGCGACGACTTCTTTCGGCGCTCACGTTGACGATCGAGATGTGGTCACCAACGTCTCCGCTCAAGTGGCGATCACCCGAGCTGCTCATACGAAGGCGATAACTGCTTAGCGAGCGCCACATAGGGCTGGTGTACTCGACGGCTCGCAAGGGGATCGACGTTTCGACCATCGAGGCGACGATCACTTCTCGAGAGACTTCCAAACCCGAAACATCTACTAATTATATTCATACGTACTCTAAATACTATGGCATACGTCACGCGATTTTGTGTTATTCACGCATAAAATATGTATAATTCTGTCATCCGGCGTTTCTTACAGTTCAGAAGTGGGATAAAGAAGCTGTTTTATCTCTTGTGATGTGCGTGTAGCAGTGTAAAAAGTATACTCTATATATTTTGGTGAACAAAAGTAAACACGGTGCAAAGTTTTACGAGTTATCGTGAACGAGGTGAACATTACATACGGTGGGTCGCTCGCATGTCAGATCTCGTAGATCTCGAACAAGATCTGATTCTCGCGAGACAACTTCTCGATACACATCGGTACGGCGATTGCGCACTAGACATCGCGAAGAAAGGGAGAGGTCGTTAAGGCGGTCCTCTAGTTTCTCGGGTCGAAAAAATCGATTTTTTTTTTCATAAATCAAATCTACAACATGTGTAGAAAATGTGTGCCAAAGAATTTTTCGATATTCGAAGTGGTTCACAAGTTACGGCCCTGGCATGGAACAGGTATACGGAGCGCGTGCTGGGCTGCTCCAAAAGCCGAACGGCGCTAACCATTGTATTGATATCCCTAAATCTAACTGCTACCTGAATCTGTTGTTGTTGTAAAAAAGAGTGTGTTGGACACGTTGAAAAGAGGATGGGGACTCGGCTCCGAAATGCAAAAAATCTAATAAAGGCATTGGTGGGAAAGGTGCAGGAAAACTCACTGATAAATTGATTGGTGAGATGACAATGTATTATGGATTAGCTATTCGGAGACATCCAGATTCTATCGAGGAAATGAGAAAGGAAATTTGGGCAATATTCGTTCACAAGATTTCCACAGACAGCAATCCACAGCATCAAAATTGTCCTGCAGGCGAATCTAGTTGGTGCAAATGGCGCAGAGCTGAGTTTTTCGGAGAGGCTGAGCAATACAAACACAATAAACCGCCTCTTTCTGAAGCAGTTGAAAAAGTTATAAAGGCAATTTATAAGGATTTATCCAAAGAAGAATTGTTAAGCAGATGCCGGGGAGCGGAAACTCAAAATAATAACGAGTTGCTCAATTCGTTAATCTGGACTTTTGCTCCGAAGCACCTCCATTCTGGGCCAAAAGTGGTTGAAATCGCCACGTTTCTCGCTGTCATAATCTTCAACGAAGGATTCAAATCTATCTTGAAGACCTTGGAAACCATGGGAGTGAAAATCGGCCCACAAGCTAAAGGATATGTTCAACAGCGCGATAGCTCTCGGATCGACCGTTCAGAAAGGCGCACGAGTGATGTTGTAAAATAGGCCCGAATCGCGAAAAGGGAAGACGGAGTAGCTCTGCGTGACTTTCAAGAAGAAGAGGAAGGATTATTATATGGTCCAGGCATAGCAGATTGACGGTGAGATGAAATTTTTAGTATAAATCACATGCGCGAACTTTCAAATGCGTTTTTCTCGAAACACCATTTTTCGAAACGGTAACCACGATATTTCAGAAACTACTACACCGATCTTGTTCAAATTTATAAAGCATCTTTAATATGTTATAAGCCAGCGATTGAACTAGGATTATCATCATTGCTTCGATAGTTTTTTTTGTACGAGCGAAAAACTTAAGAAAAAATGAGAAAAAAATAGAATGTAATTTTCAAAATCGTATAAAAAGTCAATTTTTGTAGTTTAGAATTCACTCTAGTTCAATCGCTAGTCTTAAATATGAAGATTAAAATGCCGTTTGGTTTTTTGATTTCAGATAAGCAGAGCGGCCGCAATCTAGGTCACCGTCAAGCACCTCTTTTACTTGATGTCTTCCTGTCGGCCACTATAACTTTTATTCTATTATATATTTTGACTTCAAAAAATTTGTAAAGCTTATTTAAATGTTAATAAAGATTATGCAAAACCAATGAGATTGATTATTTCGATGCTTTGCCCGTAAAATATTATTGAATAAGCCGTAAAAAACAGCTGAGAAACTAGAGGACCGCCTTAAGAAGACGGCGTGATCGGCGGCGTTCACCGATAGACCTATGCCCTCCTAGCAATGAACGTTCTACAGACTGGCAGGGAGCCTTTCAGAATTTGATTGAGGCGGTGACGATTGTTGCAGAAAAACAAGGACCGCGAATGACAACGGAAGACAAACGATCAATACCATTGACTGACTTAAGCCAAAAGAATCAGATGATTGAAGCGTCGATTCAGAAGGTGGAGCAATTGAAGAAACTTACCGAGTGGGACGACATCGCTGTCAGTACTTTCGCGCTGGAGAACTACAAAGCGTGGCCAAAACAAAATACCCGAGGCGGACAAGATGCGACTAGACCGACAACCGACGGATATGTTCTTCCGAGGGTACGGTGGCAGAGAGGTTCGTCCGTATAGCGTTACCGAGGCGAATATGAAAATCGACCTAACGGAAGGGCTAGTTGACGTACTTGTCGTCCCGGACGAGTCTCGAGAAGTACCGCTCATCGTGGGACGACCTTTTCTGGACCTACCTTGTGTCACCACTGTTCAGAGAGACGGCAATCTGCGGGTGCTCAATGCATCACTGACCAAGCTATCGGAAATGGAGCAGTTGCCTCCCCGAAAAATTACGCTGAGGGCGGCGGAGGGGACCATCATCCCAGCGCGTCATGGAGCAAATATCAAGGTAGCAGTGCAAAATAATTATCCTGGTGATTGATACGTAGAGCTAAGCGTATGAGGCGAAAAGGGTAGGGAATATTGCATCCCTAGGTGCATTATTAGTACGAAGTCGCGAGTATTACTAGTTATTAACTTGTCGGATCAGTCATCAACCATTCATAAAGAAATAATTATTGCCAGAGCAGAGTTAGCGAGACCAGAGTCTCTCGCTAAAAGTAAATGTCGGGTAGTTTGTAGTATTAAAGGTGTAAAGAAGGACGGTCTTCCAAAAGATCAAATCAAGGTCGATCCTAGCGTATCGCAGGACACGAAGAAAAACTTAATTGAATTGCTTGAGTCGTAACGCGACTATTTTGCACTGAATATTTTGGAACTCTGAACGACGTAAGCCGCGTAAATTCGGATATAACTAATGAGCGATTCAGTGGTAACTTATCGACGTTATCGACTTTCCTACTCAGAGCGTGACAAAGTTATCAAGATTGTAGACAAATTACAGGAGTACAAAATCGTGCGAGACTCAAATTCTCAATGTTTGGATTTAGCTTCGGACTATTATCAAATACCGGTTGCAAAAAAATCAATAGAAAATACATCCTTTGTAACACCGGACCGGCAGTATGAATTTCTTGGAATGCTTTTTGGATTAGCGAATGTGCCCGCAGTCTTTCAACGCTTAAAAAACAGACTAGTACGAGTATACCCGCTCAAGGGTCAGATTTCTGTCCTAGCGTATATGGACGATATTCTTATTCCGTCTAAAGACGTCACGTCGGGTTTACATGCGCTGGAGTTAGTGTTGCGGGCGTTACGGGATGCACACCGAAAATTGGATATAAGTAAACGCACATTCCTCGAGAGAAAAGTTGACTATCTCGGGTACGAGGTAACCCAGTAAGGGATACGGCCGAGTATCCATAAAAGTGACGACGTAAACAATTTTTCACGTGCCCTCCAACGTGCACGGCGTGAAACAGTTCATTGGTTTTGCGAGATATTTCCGAAAATTTATTCGAGACTTTGCCACTATTGCGCGTCCGCTTACTAAGTTAACAAAAAAAAAAGTCTAGCTTGGGTTGGCGCGATACGCAACAGCGCGCATTCGACAGAGGAAATCTGATTTCCAGGCCTATATTGGCCATATACAAACAGGGCGAGATCGAGTTACATACAGACGCGAGTCAGCTAAGTTTGGGCGGTATCTTACTGCAACAGCAAATCGAGAATGATTTAAAACCGATTGTTTACTTTAGCTGGGAGACCACTAAAGAAGAACAAAAATACCACTCGTATGACCTCGCAGTCGTTAACAGCCTACAGAGATTTCGGGTTTATTTACTAGGAGTTCGGTTCAAGATCGTAAGGGACTAGAGTGTGTTGCGCGCGACCTTTATCGAACAAAATTTATTGCCACGCATGGCGCGGTGGCCGATTCAATTGCAAGATGCGCGGTTAAGGCACGTACATGAAGTGCTGAATAGAGAAGCGAAAGATGCTGAAAAAAACAGTATCAAATCTGATTATATTCTCCAGGACAATCGGGCGTGTAGAAAAATCCTGGCGGTCTCAAGTGGGCGGTGCCGAACGCCGCAAGACACAGGATAGTCAGACCATGTCATGACGACATGGGCATTTGGGGTGGCAAAGGCACTCGAAAATTGCAGGCAGACTATTGGTTTGCCTCGATGTAGCGCTACGTGAGACGTTATGTTGCCACGTGCGTAGAGTGTTTTTATAATAAGGAGCCAGCCGGAAAGCGGCCAGGCCATTTACCGCCGATAAAAAAGGTCTCGATGCCCATGCACACAATACATATAGATCACTTGGGACGATTCGTATAAAGTACTCCGAATAATTCGAATTTGCTCGTAGTGGTGGAGGCGTTCACTAAATATTTATTTGCGAAGGCAGTAAAGAACACAAAAACAATATTTCTCGAATGGTTGTTGACCAGCATTAGTGAAACATTTTGGTTTCCACAGCGAATTATCAGTGATCGCGGAAGTGCGTTCATTAGCAAAAGATTCAAAGAGTTTTGTAATGAGACATGTATTAAGCACATAGCAACCGCAGTAGCCACTCCAAGGGCAAATGGTCAGGTCGAGCGATATAATAGGACGATTCTTAGTACGTTACCGGCTAGTCTAAATGAGGAAAGGAGATGGGATCATGAATTGTCACGATTAATTTGGGGATTAAACAACACAATTAACAAGGCAATTGGGAAATGCTCCGCAGAATTATTGTTGGGCTATAGACCTCGCAATGCAGCCGAGTCACAAATTCTTAATAGCATAGGAGAAACTCGATATAAGGGTAACCGACAGGGAGGTCGAAAGGCAGCCGGTGAAGTTGTCCGGCGAAATAAAAATAAACAAGAGATACGGTTCAATAAGAGAAGAGCACCATCCACAAAATTTAGTTGCGGCGATATCGTTGTAGCTAGATGGTTATTAGCATGAACGTTGGTGCGAGTAAAAAGTTGTTGCCAAAGTACGCTGAGCCGTTCCAAATCACTAGGGTATTAGATCGCGATAGATACGTCATCGAGGACGTCAAGGGTGCTCAGCGCACGCAGAAGCCGTACTGTGGCGTGGTTCCGGGCGAAAGAAAAAACCCTGGAATACGAGAGTCAGCAATACCGAGTCGGATGGTAGTGAGGATGAGTTTCAGGTGCTGGGTCCTTCTGAGACGCGTGGCGTAGAAGGTAAGCCCTTATGTCTGACCGGTCACGGATCCGGAATGACGGGGTGACCGGCGAATGATCAGGCGGTCACGAATCCGGAATGACGGGGTGACCGGCAAGCGATCAGATGGTCACGGATCCGGAATGACGAGGTGACCAGCCGATAAAGGCATTGGATCAATATGATCGTTGCACGAATCGTTTAATAAGCATTGAGCGATTGATCGGGCCCGGCTTAAAGTATATTAGCACTTGTATACAAAATAAAGCATGGCATGGAAATTAGTGCGTATTCGTGCGAGCAACTGGAGAGAATACTTAACGAATCATACTAACCATATTAATGACTCTTAACCGGGTGGCATGATGGGAGGCGCAAAAGAAATTATGCTACAACTTGTTCAGTGTTGTCATATGTTCTTAGAAGAAAGCTGAGTAACCTGAAGTATGACAGCACGGAAGTTACCAACATCTACACAGCCATCCACGGGTGCGGACTAACCAAAGCACAGTATTATGCGACCTGTGATGCCACCTTCGCGAGGACGCGAGTTCGTCAGGATGGACGACTGAAAGCGACGATTTCTTTTGGCGCTCACGTTGACGATCGAGACGTGGTCACCACCGTCTCGGCTCAAGTGGTGATCACTCGAGCTGTTTGTACGAAGGCGGTAACTGCTTAGCGAGCGCCACGAAGGGCTGGCGGGCTCCACGGTTCGCAAGGGGATCGACGTTTCGACCATCGAGGCGACGATCACTTCTCGCGAGACTTCCAAACCTGAAACATCTACTAATTATATTCATACGTACTCTAAATACTATGGCACACGACGTCACGCGATTTTGTATTATTCACGCATAAAATATATATAATTCTGTCATGCTACATTATGGCGTTTCTTACAACCAACGGTAGGAAAACGTCTTAAGACATTGAGCATAATCCAGAAGGAAGGACATTGGGTCCCATATGAATTGAAACCAAGAGACATTGAGAGCCGTATTTTGACATGTGAACTGCTGCTTCAACGGGAGAAAAAAAAAGTTTTTTGGATCGAATTGTCACTGGTGATGAAAAATGGATCCACTACGATCCATGCCAACCATCAACATCAGTGGCAAAGGCAAATATCCATGGGTCTAAGTTCCTGCTCTGTATTTGGTGAGATCAGAGTGACGTGATTTATTATGTACTGCTGAAACCGAATGAAACCATAACTGGGGATCGCTACCGACTGCAATTGATGCGCTTGAGCCGTGCATTGAAAGAAAAACGGCCGAAATACTCCAAAAGACACGACAAAGCCGTTTTGTTGCACGACAATGCTCGTCCGCACGACGTAAAACCGGTACAAACATATCTGGAAACACGTAAATGGGGAGTCCTACGCCACCCGCCGTATTCTCCAGATATCGCTCCTTCTGATTACTCCGTCACTTGCTACGAAGATTGTCAAAAATTGGTCGATTCGTGGATTGCACCTAAAGACGACGCGTTTTTCCGACACGGTATTCGTACCCTGCCCGAAATATGGTCAAAAGTAGTAGAAAGCGATGGACAATACTTACATTAATGTATTTTTTTATTGTCATTTAAAAAATATTTCATTAAAAAAACGCTACGAGTTAATTTCATGTCCTAGTATATACATACGGAAATTTCGGTTGCGTAAATAAAGCATGGCGACGAGGTGAACGTTTTGTTCATAAAGCTTTCATTATTTCACGGAGCAGGCGTAAACCACTATGAAAATAAATACCTCGCAGATAAGAATAAAATTCGAGTTTTCACGATTCATCAATACGGTTTGGCTTACTGGTCTCTTAACGATGAGTCAAAATGGAGGGCAGATCTCTAACATTGAGCCCTCTCTGGGTGATTCATTACGTGTATCACGCACATCCCAAGAAAAGGTCGAAAATGGATTGATGGGTGGGAAAAGAGAATTTCACGTAACGAGACTGATATACCTTACTAGGATCGTCACGTACGAACCCCTACGTGATCTGTCCATACGTGGTTTCAGAGTTTTGCATCCTTGGAAGGATGAAGATTTTGTATTCAAAGCAGTTGACCTGATTTCCATGTCTATTGGACCGATTTATTTACCAGAGTCAAAATGTAACATTTCTAGCTAAAAGTTGACTTCTCAATATTGCATATGATTATTTTTCGCATAAAAACTCGAGTTTTGATAATTCATTCAACGTCGCGCGAATACAGCTGATGATAATATTATCAATAAAAACGCCAATCGGATAAAGTCCGATGCAAACTTGTTATAAGGGTAATTCCATAAACTAGAAGGTTGGTTCTACAATATTTTGGACGCGCTATATCGAATTTAATGATTACTTTTCAAACGTGGACAGTCGCGTACTTTATTAGAAACTGACTCACTTTATGGGGCCTATCGAAAAAACAGCTTCACATTTATTGAGCTAGTTATGTGTAGTTTCAAGTTTGTTAAAGCCTTATTAATAATTTGTTTATTACGGAATATAGGTAAATTACCCTTTACTGCCCCTCCCCCTCGCAAACGGCGACTCAATTCCGTATGAAAACCATGCGAAGCAGGGGGTTTTAACTGCCGTTAGCATGGTAAAAATCAAATATCTATACACGTATTAGCCAGGTTCACTACAATCGTATATTGTTATACATAAAAGATATAAAATAAATCAAAGCAATCGAATGTTCGAAAGATCCGATCAAAGTGTAGGTACGCATATAAACGTATCATGGGCGTAGCCACGGTAGGGTAGGGTGAGGCACTTGCTGACATAGAACTGCTCCGATGATCGAAAGTTGATTTTCATTCTTTCGGTACTTGTTGGCGCTAACTCGCTAACAAGGAGACGGCACCACCGTGGGGTCGGGGGTTTGGCCGAATCTTTTTGTGGTGAAAGAGGACCTCCAGCACCACACGTGGTTAAAGTAGTAGGACGCACTACTCGGAAAATTCCGAGAAAAATCGATTCATACTTTCTTAGACGCCTTATGAGTTTCAAATGTGAGGCACTTGTCGAGTCGCCATCTAGTCTAGACGGTTAGGGCTCGGTCTTTTGCGCCGGAGGTCTCGCGTTTCATTGCTCCTTCGGATCTTGTTTTTCTTTTTGTTTTGTTATCCCAACAATTATTCAAAACGTTTATCACCCCGAAATTATTTAAAAAAAATTATTTCAGGTCAAAAACGTAAAGTTTATCATTCACTGAAAAATATTCGTGCTCGTTGTTCTATTTGGTTTTATGGCCTTGTAAGTGTCTAAAGAATTTTGACCTGGGGTCCCCTTCGCATTATAACGGACATCTGCGCATAAGACTGTGCGTGAGTCTGTAAATTCAACAGCAATTCATTTTTCGATTTCGTCGTGAACGGACGTGCCTATTTCTTATGGTTAAATTTCAAAGTCCTCTTAAATGCCGAAGTTAAAAATGTCGACTGAAGAAGTTACTGGCTGTTCTGGAATAGTAGTGGAAATTCCTGAAGAATCCATATACAGTCATAAATGAAAATCAAGCTTGAAGGACGCACTAGTTTATCATGAAAAGCTGCTGACGAAAAAGAATTTAATTGCATCTACACCTTCGGCAAAAATATCTCATGATGCTATTTTATTGGCCGGAGAACTTTATGATAATACATTGGAACTTGTGGGTGAAAAAAGTCGCAATTGAAGAGGAATTAATTGACGCTCATGAGGATTGCGAAGAACTACAGTTCGAAGTGCCCCAGCTTGATTCTTCTCCAGACGAGTACGAACCGGAACCGAAAAAAGAAGTAAAAAGATTCTCATCGCCTGCAAAGTGAAAGTCGTGAACATTGCTAAAGCGCATCCCACGTGATCTTTGGCGACATTGCAGAAAAAAAGGATGCCGCCGCTTGAAGAGAAAAGAATATCTTTCTCAATGAGAGAAATATATTAAAAGTGGTGGAACGAGATTGGACAAATTTGAGGCGATAGATTGGTGGACCTACGAGCGTTTTGTTGAAGCGAGACAACAATATCAGCAAGTTACGACAAGAAATTTACAACAATGGGCGTTGGCTGCTGCTGCACAATTTATTGATTTCAATTTCAAGGCGTCTGATCGATGGGTCACGGCATTCAAACAGAAACACAAAATTTTTCATAGAAATCTCACGAAACTAGTTTTGAAAAAAGAGGCGGCATCAATAGAGGGAATCTGGGTGTCTGCAGAGACCTTTCGTCGACAGACGTGCTGCTTAATACCTCAATACCATGATGATTATATTATAAATACTGACTGTAAATACATGTTTTCTGCGTACAAAATGTTTTTACCGATGCAAAATGTATAAATTCAAAATTAATTATATAAAAAGTTTTCTACATACATATTCGAATTTTTTTTAATATTAAAAATACTATTTTTTCCAAGACGTCAATATCAATCTGTTTTCAAAAAGGCACTCACTCAAAAACGGAGTAAGTTTTCGTTAAAAACTCGGATTTAAATAAAGTGACACATTCGTATACCGCACAATATTCCATAACATTATCCGGAAAACTGCTCCCCCATGTCTTCGTATGTTTGCAAGACGCGACCGGTCATTTCAGACCTCGTATTAAAAAATGAGTAGATGGCTATGCCAATACACATACGAACGTCATTCCGACATCATCGAAGTCCGGAAAACTAACAACAGCCTTATATACGGATTTTCTCCAGTAATGTTTAAAAACTTACGTCGGGGAGAATACATTTTTACTTCTCATGGATTCTTGGGGGGGCCAAACAAATCTAGAGATGTATGATGAAATCTTCCAAGATGACGAAAATATGCCAACTTGCTCTGTAAAAGTAATTCCTCCAAAATGCACTCCCTTGGTGCAACCTTGTGACTTTGTGACTAGAGCTGCTATGCTAGGGTAGTGAAATAAGTAGATGAGCGAAACGGCTGCGGAAATTTTGTAGGTACGGCATACGCTTCCGACATGATTGAATTGGATTACAGTTTTAATAAGTTTCTAACAATTATTTGATAAGTGATTGAAAATCATTTCATAAGTTCTTCATATCGACTTTTCTTACTTTTGCCCCTACCCCCTTAAGCAAGTCTTGGCTACGCCTCTGAAACGTATCTATCGTTGGAATTGGAGAAACCGATAACGAGATGCGAACTGTTTCCGTGACATGTATTGCTCAACGGACAACTGCCAACTAGCCACGGATTTTACTTTGATCCTAGATAACAACAGGCCTCGTTATATCCATCGTTTTTTGCTATCCCTCCCACAATATCGCATTTTAGTTTTGATATCTGTGCGTTCTCTATCTCTTATATTAAAATTGCCCCGTAAGAAGACTTTGGTATACACGTTATTAGATACAGCAAGGAGAACCATGTTCTAATTACTCGAATCAACCTCCTTTTCATTTGTTCGCGAAGCCCCAATAGCCCGGCCAATTTCGAAAGGAAACAGACGTTGCAAATAGCCCGAAAGAGGGAAGGCGAAGGGGGGGGGCGCACCGTTGATGGACCGTTCCGCCAACTCTCAGGCATCCCATCGATCACGACATCTTTTCGTCGTTTTCTTCTCACTTTTATTTTCTTACTTTTTCACTTTCTTTTCTTTCTTTTCGCCAAGAAGATACAGAGAGAAACGCACATAGCCGTTCTCGAATCGCCCGCCGGAAACTCGTCGTTATATTCCTCACGTAGTATCCACCCTCCAACGTATTTCCCATCCTCAGCTCATTCTCACTTTTATCTCTTGGAAAAGCTTGAACTAATTGCCCCCAGACGAGTGAACACGCTCTCCGTCTTCTTTCGCGAAGAATGGCGAGCTGGGGGGAGGGGGCAATTTCTTTACGTAATTTTCTCGCACTAACAGCTGGCAATAATGTCGGAGGGTACGGGCACACAATACGTCACCTTTCTGGGGAATATACACTGTGCGAGAAAAAAATGGCATGGATATTTTTTTGCCGAAAATTTGAGAAGTTTGATTTAAGATGACTTTGCGAGAAAAAACATTTCATCGATATTCTCACGCTTACACGAATAGTCCGGAAAATGTATCAATTGAAAAAAAGAAGAAAAAAATACTTGTAAATAAAGCAAGCAGCTATTGTAGCGAATTTCAATATTCTTGAAAATTGTGGAAATGTCCTCGATGATAAATCAAACATCGTATTGCTGCAAATTAACGAATGACATAATTTTTTTCATGGAAAATTCTATAACCGGCAATGATATTTTACCAAAAAATAAAATTATATATTGAGCATATGTTTTTTGAATGTTAACAAAAAAATGGTCCTGTTCCGAAATGCATTGTTTTATGGAATACTATAGGATCGTGAAGATGTCTGTAGGATTGTGAAGATGAAAAGGTTTTTCCAAGGAACCAAGCGTTCCGTAACCGTTGATATAAATAGGTGAAAAAACCAGGATAATACAAAATAATAGAGATGACCGATAAGGGAAAATAAAAACAGTTGCGTCAAGCAGACGTAATGATTGAAATAGATTGTTTGGTCGCATATTTTCCATATTGATAGACGGTTCAGTGGTTTCCCGTATCTATCAATGTATTTGTCCTTCGAAACATACGAATCCTATTGGAACGGAAGATAGACCTTTGGAATGAGCAGCGAATAACGTCGAACGATTGACGAAAATAGAAGAGGATAACGAATGAGTGATAACAAAATCAAGACATTCGATATATTATGGGTCTGAGTGTCCTGGAAGTACCAAAAGCACGCGCGTTTATCGGCATAATAGTGACGACCATACATACACGAGTATATAGAAATAGAGAGATAGAGGAAGGGAGTAAGACTGTGAGCGAGGGGGAGAGTAACCGTCGATTGCAAAGTCACAAGGATTGCTCGAGAGAGCTACGTTATCCCGGATGAGAAAGGCGTTAGTCGAAAGGACTTTTTTTTTAGCCCTTTGCTCTCGCGTGCTCTTCATTCCTTTTCCCTCTGAATCTTTTTTTTCCATCACTGTGCCATAACCAACGTGTGCTGGTCTCCAATATCGTTCGACAAATAAATCCGCCGCCGGAAAATCCACCGACATACGAGTGCTCACGGAAAGGGCAATTCTTTAAAGTGGCGACTAACCAAACAACTTTTCCTTCTTTCGAATTTATTCATCCAAAAGTGCAAAAAAATATGAAAAATAATTCTCCATGCATGATGTTTTTATTTTGAGGGATACTATATCAAGAGACGTGGCAGCGTCTTTACGCCGAGTAATAAAATAAAAAAAATCGATGCCACTGATCAATGCCACTCATTTCGACGCCACTGACCGACTGACGAACACGCTGCGACTCTTCATACAGTAAGATGGGATTTAGCAGATGACGTTTCAACTATGATTCGATATTACGCGAATACGCGGCGATGAAACGAAAATTTCATGACATTTGACCAATGAAATATGATTTTTTTTAATCGAGTTTGTTTGGGTCATTTTTCGACCGTCTACTCAATCTTGAGATCTCATAATATTCGCCCGAATTTCCGAACGATTTTTTGGCCACGAAAATTATTCCACAGTCGTCAATTTGTTGATTTGTTGAATCGAATACAGTCCCTCGGTTGTATCGTAACATACACGTCCTTTTATTTATCACTCAACACTTTTTTTCATAGACATAGATATAGATGCTCGCGCAGCCTCGGGTCGTAGCGCTGAGAGTCTGTGCACAAGGTGTATTCCAAAGTGCCCAGAATTTTCCTGCGCGCTTAGAAAATACACCGTGCGGAAAGGCCCTGTTCGATATTACGCGAAAACTGGCGACGAATCGAAAATTTAATGACATTTGACCAGTTAAATATGATTTTGTTCTATCGATTTTGTTTGGGTTATTTTTCGATCCGTCTACTCAATCATGATACTCATATTCGTCCGAATTTTCGAACGATTTTTTGAATACGAAAATTATTCCACAGCCGTCGATTTCAAAACATACACTACATCGAATCGAATACGCCGTGTGTAAAGGCCCTGACATGCAGCGCCATTCTCGTACCGCCTTTCTCGTACCGCCGGGCAGTTGTCTCGAAGTTTCTCGGCGTCTCCGAACAGCAATATTGACGAAAATTTATGGGTGAGTTTGCTTACGGTAAAAGTGAGACTCGAAAAGTGTTTTTCTTTTGTTTTTACCGACGATGATGCTAACAAGGAGACGGCACGACCGTGGAGTCGGGGATTTGGCCGAATTTGTTTGTGGTGAAAGAGGAGCCCTAGCATCACACGTGGTTAAAGTAGTAGAACGCACTACTCGGAAAATTCCGAGAAAAATCGATTCAAAGTTTCTTAGGCGCCTTATGAGTTTAAAATGTCAGGCACTTGTTGAGCCGCCGTCTAGTCTAGACGATTAGGGCTCGGTCTTTTGCGCCGGAGGTCTCGAGTTCGATTCCTCCTTCGGATCTTTTTTTTTTTTGCTATCCCAGTATATGAGGAGGAACATTGGATTTTTAATGAGAATAACAAAGTCGATTAGGAAAAATTCAATTTTTATTCATATAATAATTATATACGAAAACCGCAGTGGTAATTATCGTAGAAACAAACAAAGCAATTTTTGCGACATCTTGCGCAACATATAAAAGAGGATTTTTTACAATCGCAGGGAGTTTACAATACATCCGGACAAAAATATGTCCCATTAACATTCATGAAAATGTTTCTAGTAACTGATAATTTTTAGGCAAACCAGGCGTATTGAATCATGTCTCGGAATATTGGTGACGATAATTAATGGTGAATTATTGAATGGATTTTTAAACAATCTTCCCGGGAATTAATTTTACGATTCTGCTCTAACAATTCGCTGCAATTTACTAGAAACATTTTCATGAATGTTAATGGGACATACTTTTATACGGATGTATGTTTTTTGAACGAAATACACAAATTTAGTCAATATGATTTTTTTTTGCGGAAGCAGTAACAAACAAAATTTAATTTTAGATACACGAAAATTCATGAGAATTTTGAATCCACACAAAACTCACAAATGATCACACATCATATTCACACATTATAATACGCTGTACAGATAAATAATAATAACGAAATATAGAAATGAAATTAATGTTTTTTTTTCGTTACGGAAGCACTGACAAACAAGATTCGTTTATAGACACATGAAAATCCATAAAAATGTTTTATGAACGAGACAAAACTTTTACACACTATCACACATCATATTCACATGTTATGATACACTTTACAGATGAATCGATCTTACAGTTTTGATTTTTTCCTATTGTCTTTCGCTTTTATTTTTCTTGCATTATTATTTTCGTTGACCGATCGCGCTAGAAAGGGTCAACCCTTTCTAGCGCTAAAGGGGTTTATCACTCTCACAAAATTCATAAGAATTTTGAATCTAGACGAAACAGCTACAAATTATCACACATTATGATACGTTGTACAGACAAAGAATAATAACGAAATACAGAAATTAAGTCAATCTGTTTTTTTTGTTGCGGTAAAACTTTTGTCTGGATTTCAAATTCTTGTGAATTTTCTTGTGTCTATAAATAAATTCTGTTATTGCTTTCGCAACGAAAAAAAATATTGTTTTAATTTCTGTATTTCGTTATTATTCTTCATCTGTACAGCGTATCGACAGTGTGAATATGATATGTGGTAATTTGTAAAACTTTTATTGTGATTCGAAATTCATATCAATTTTCTTGTGTCTATGAATGCATTGCGTTAATTACTGGTTCCGCAACAAAAAAAAACCATATTGACTTAATTTCTGTATTTCGTTATTATCCTTTATCTGTGTAGCGTATTATAATATGTGAATATGTGTGATAATTTGTGAAAGTATTGTCCGGATTCAAAATTCTCATGAATTTTCTTGTATCTAGAATCAAATCTTGTTTGTTGGTGCTGCTGCAACGAAAAAAAACATTTTGACTTAATTTCTGTATTTCGTTATTAATCTTTATCTGCACAGCATATTATAATGTGTGAATATGATGTGTGTTTATTTATAAAAGTTTTGTCTGCATTCAAAATTCTCAAAAATTTTCGTGTATCTAGAAATACATTTTATTTGTCACTGCCTCCGCAACGAAAAAAAAACATATTAACTTCATTTGTGTATTTCGTTATTATTCTTTATCTGTACAGTGTATCATAATGAGTGATAATTTGTAGAAGTTTTGTCTAGATTCAAAATTCTTATGAATTTTCTTATGTCTATAAATAAATTTTGTTTGTTACTGCTTCCGCAATGAAAAAACATTGACTTAATTTCTGTATTTCATTATTATTCTTCATCTGTACAGCGTATCATGATGTGTGATCAGTTGTAAAAGTTTTGCCTGGATTCAAAATGCTTATGAATTTTCTTCGGTCTATAAATAAATTTTGTTGTTCCTGCTTCCGCAACGAAAAAAAAAAACATATAGACTAAATTTCTGCATTTCGTTATTATTCTCCAAAACAATCTATATTCTCTATATAAGAATTCTTCCTATCTAATATATAGAAATTTCCTCACCAACTGGTTTCACAATTAATGTGAACAAATTACCGTTCCATATGAAGAAGCAAAGGGTGCTTTTTGCATATCGTACGGCACTGGTTTTACAATTAATTTGATCAAACTATCGCTGCATATGAAGTAGCAAAGGGTGCTTTCTGCGTATTGTACGGAACTGGTTCGTAGCCGACTTCAATTCGGTTCGGTAGGAGAGCAGCGCCACCCTTCTCATCTGGATTTCCATGGATGTTTCTTCAACACTGCGTTCATACTCCATACCTCTAGTCTTCTTGCTCGCCCGGCTCGTCATCGATTACGTTTGTTTATTAATCTACGTCGCAATACCATACTTCGGTAGATGAATAACTGACAATGAAAAGCGATATTCCGAGTTCTCAAATGAATTCTCAAGGATTTTGGGATTGTTTGAGCTTTATTAAATATTACTATATTTTTTTTGCATTTATGGTCGTACGTTATTATTCATTGTGGCTGGTTGCTTTGTTTATATTACAATGGCGACTTAATTTTAATCTCGTTTGCATGTATATACTATTTAGTTGGTGAGTTCTTTCCTGGCTTTCGAAAATAATTTGTCGATTGGAATTTTTATTCGAAATAAATCACTCGTTAGATTATCCAAAAATGTTCACAAAAAAACTTCTCGTAATCGGTAATCTGATCATTTGATGAATTTAAGATCGACTGGGAGCTTTTAGAGTGCGACTTTTGTAGTATTTTTCTGAGATATACTGTACTCTGGTATTCACATCGATATTCATTTATATACATGATTTTATACAGTTAGGATATACTATATTCATGTTTATATTTGAATCATAAAAATAATATCTCGAAATTGGTTGACTTTTGCATAAAACATTGTTAGGTTATTTGAAAGCGGAAAATGACCTATAACCCTTTCAAGGGATCGTGACCAATAACCAGTAGCCCGGTACATATATTCATTTCAAAAGGATATAAAATCCCCTCAAAAAATTTGAACGGGTAAAAAAACGCCACGTATTAAAAAATGCCGTCGAAAAGATTATCGGTCGTTTCACTAGCTACAAAATTCTAATTAACCTCGAAACACTTGTGATTTTTTTCAAACAATACTTTTATTTACATTATCACTTATTCAACTTGAACGTACAATAAATTGTCAAACCCTAGAAATACTATTTTTCTCAACATTTTATTTCAAGAAACCATATTATTGTTATAATTAAAAGTTCGAATCACGATTATATAAAAGTACAACAGATGCATCACACAAGTACTGTATGTATGTATCACTGTAAATGCTGTGCAACGACTGGTGCATGGTTAAGAAAAAAAGCTCGGCGAAGGATTCCGCATAATAAAAATAAAAAAATCAGCGATGTACCCCTAGTCCACACGGCTCTTGAAAGCTCACTTTATTTACTTAGTTTAAAAAGTTACGTGAAGGTATTCACATTCTACTCTATTACAGAACCACCATATATCTCATGAAATCTATTGTGTCGCATAAATGGTCGTTCAATAGACATTGTTTTGGCAGGCTGAACATCTCAATTCTAATAATTCTGTATATCTGATGCAGTAACTGATGCGATGTTGGAATTTGAAATAATCTAAGTAAATAAATTGTTGCAAAAGTTACCTATAGAAGCGGTAGAAACGTTTCGCCAAGAAAATCCCGCCAAGTCAGCATTTCCAGTGATAAATACATACAGTACTTGTGTGATGCATAATAGTAGTGTGGATTCTTAAAATAAAATGTTGAGCAAAATATTATTTCTAGGATTTGACAATTTATTGTACGTTTCTAGTACATTTGCTTGGCTATTGTTTAAACAGTTATTGCACTTCTTTTGTACGTTTGAATTGAAAAACTAATAATGTAAGTAAAAGTATTGTTTGAAAAAAATCACGAGTATTTCGAGGTGAATTAGAATTTTGTAGATAGTGAAACACCGATAATTTTTTCGAGGGTTATTATTGCTTGGCGTCAAGACACTGCCGCGTCTCTTGATATCGTGACTGTTCTTTCACTCACTTCGTAAATAGAGCTTCGAAGGAACAAAAGTACGAAGCTATGTACTAAGTTGTCACCACCGTTGCTTCTTGCGTACTTTTTTACTTTGTAGTTAATAACAGCTTCCTACTTTCATTCAAATTTCTCTGATATTTACGTACATTTTGTTTATTTCAAAGTTTTGCGAATGTTTGGACTTTCCCTGTTTCTTTTTCCCTCCCCAAAGTCATTGTGTATGCGGGTGAAACATTTTTCAAACGGAGAAGCTTCGAACATCAAAGACTTGTAAGTCCGAGATACACATCGTTGCAATGTAAAAGTGAACGGGGATATGCCTGAACGATCTTGCGAGGATTCAGTGCATCGCTCCTCGACATAAAAGGAGACTTCCTAATAAAAAGTGAATAAAAGATTTGAAAAAAATGCAAACTTCCGCGAACATACATATTTTCACAACTTTAGTTGAAAGGCCCGAATGCGGACGCTGGCTCTGGCGTGTGGTTACCTACAGCGTGTGGGAGGGGTATTAAAAGTAAATTCCTAAATATCTCGCTGTATAAATATAAACTGGTGGATCTCGACAAATGTTCATTTTCAATGGTAAATACATAGGTATATACCTATATTTTGGAATTCACACAAGTTTCAGTCCTGCGGCGAATGGACAAATAGACAAGAAAGCGGAGGCCTGCTAAACTCTTTGGATATTCCAACGAGTCTTTTGCATTCGTGAATACATATATGGCATACATATTTAAATATGCATGCCCATATATCCCCATGGATATAGATACGAGTAAGCTCGTATCTATATCGGTACCGTATAGGAGCCACATCAAACAGTTTCCCGCATCGTCGACATGATCCTTGATAGGTATTAACTGCCTCTCACCTTTAGCCTTCTTCTTTTGCCATATTTTTCTCTCCTCTTGGCCGTGCCTCGGCCTTGGGGGAACAGCTAGACTTTTCAAAAGGAACTTGGCTCCGGAGATATCCCGCTTGTCTCCTTTTCGAGGACATTAAGAAGTTACGGCACCGCCCTAACATATTTAATTTCTGAATTGTTATTTATTATTTTTCTTATAGTCTAGAGTGCAAAGAAAATGTTAAACCCAACGCAAAGTCTGTACATACAGTATTAACAAATAAAATAACAAATTAATTTTGAAGCAGACGAAGTTTAATAAAAGTTTTCGCTGTAAGCATGTCACGTTTGTACGTGGTACAACAATTACTCGCTGCAGCGCGAGCGCTTCGCTCGCAGCCATCAGGCGGATTAATGCTTTGCCAAAAACATTCGGGCTACGTCTTCCTTGATAAAACGATGAGGGAATCAACATTTTTTTCTTAACAAATAATACTTTTGCAGTGCGGGCAAACAAAAGGAAGAATAAGAAAAAGATTGATGTCATCGATGCATTAATTCGTCGAGGCCGGTACTTTCGTTAACGAAAGAGGATTAGTATGTTTTGCTAAGTAGGTACTGACGAAAGTAACTTCGCTGATGATTTGTTCGGTCTGAAAGTCGGAGCAGCGGGCGTAATATACGTTGCGCAACGAGATTACGAGTAATCGAATGGGCGGTTCGGACTTTGGGCGAATACGTGGATGATGTATGCATATGTTATGTTTCATGTCTGTACAACGCCAACAGTTTATACGAATAGAGTGAGAGTCGGCGGTTAGTGGGCTCAGCGGCATCTCCTTTCGTGGAGCCCGACACACACCAACACGTGGGGGATATCCTCCCGGTGCAACGTTCGCGGGACCAACTATCCGACAACTATTCTCACGGTCTATGCTCCTGCTCGGATGATGTTTTGCGTGTGGGTTAACGGGAATCTACGTAAGCCATGAGCTAGCTGCATTCCCAGCGTACGTTATTATATCAGCAATAACGGCCTGAAAGCTTTTGGCCGTATTTTATGCTGTATATACCTACTCGTACACGTTATAGAGACCGAATTGCCGATTGTCCAGAGCAGGCTTTCCTACAAGCACGTTAATGAGCTAGCACGCGGCATGCTTGCACACAAGTTGGCCGGTGCGACCAAGATAACCATCGTGTGAATTGCGACAATAGGCCCGAAATTACCATCCCTCAAGCCTGCAACGCCGAAAGAATCAACTAGTTATATTTGAAGCCTCAATCGTGACACCGAAAGCCTTTGTATTATTTCATTAGTTATTGGTTTATTACATTTGCTAAGAAATATACGTTTTGACTAGCTTATTTTCGGTAAGAATAAAATTTCTTGTCCCTGTAATGTTACCGAAATTTGCATCGATTAATCACTCGTCGATGCAACGAAAACGATACAAGATATGGATTACAGGGACAAGCGGGACTGATTTTCGGACATGACAAAAATTCTTCGTAAAACGATAATAAAACATATATTGAAAAAAAACTCACGTACGGCTTGGTTGACAATAATCGGGGACTATTTCGCGTCGTAAAGAGCCTCAGCCTCGAAAGACTGCATACAGTGACCAAGCTAGTTTTCGCTCGGTCGCGTCGACGAAGATCTTCCGTGAATAAATCTCAACTTCAACCGCTGGGCATACAATCGGAGCTTTTATGCGTCGTTTACCACCACGACGGCGTTACGAACGAGAGCATTTTCTTTTATTCCGGATGAGCCAGCGCAAAGAAAAGCATGGTAGAAACTACCGGAGATATGAAAATACGAGAAAGACGATAACACACATGTCCATGGGTATTCCGTGATAAGAGAGAAAGCCTTCTCGAAGCGAGGTGCTGGCTCAGCGGTCAGCGACGTTGCCGCTGAAGCAAAACATCGAAAGCTCGCGCGGCTCACAGCCTCGTAGCATGGGAGAAAAATAAATACCAGCGTTACGTAGCTTTTAGTTGTACACGGATGTCTCACACACACGCACCGGTACGTGTGAGTATAATCTGCACCCGCGGTGATTCATTTGTAGACGAAAGGGAACGTAGCTCGAAAACATATCCAATATGGCATATCTTACGAACAAACGAATCTCGAAGTAGGACAAATTTTTGAATCTCATTTCTGATGAATTTCCTCCTCAACATGCGATGTGGTAAATATGGAAAACACCGTTGTTTTCAAATAAACAAAACGCCACCGTAATCCCTGTCGTGCATCTTGGGATTTAGTTTTACCGCAAGATATTCATTTTTATACGTGCACGTCTTGATCATAGTTCTGCCGTCTTTGTCGACTATATTGTACAGAAGAGCGAAATGGTGTTACAAAAAACTTGATCCATAACGGAATATATTCATCGATCTGCATGATTATTATTACGTTTCTTATTTTGAATTGAATTTGGAAAATTGTCATTTTGCGTCGGCATATTTCGCTATCACAAACAAGTTTCTGTCGGCCGTCTCAATGGATAAAGTTAGAAATGGCTAATCCCTCACATGAAATTAGTCTTCGTGACGTGAATATCCTATACTTGTGTGAATATGTGCGTATGCACACGCGCGCGCGCTTACACATCTCAATTTATATTTAGAAAATGAGCGTTCCGCATCGGCTTTCTCTCTCATGTTGTTTCCAAGGGAGCGAATTCGAATAGAAACAATTTGCTCGGCGAGAGGAGACAGAGCAGGGATGTGGCCTTAAGCACTTAACTCGGTAGAATATGGAAAATAGGAGAGGACAAAGGATCGAGGGCGCGCAAAATGTTATGGATACATGTATATGTTATTCTCGATGCCGCAAGACAGCAACCCGGGCCCTTACTCTCCTCGGCACTCGCACTTTCCTGTCGCAACGCTTTCCACTCTTTTTCGTACCTTTATATACAGTGTACGAAAAAGTTCGACCCAAGACTGCAGCTGGGCGGCAACTTGGGTGACTTCCAATCGGACTTCGTCCGGCCAATTTTCCCGTCGAGCCGCCACGGCGGTTGGCGCCCATTAAATAAATCGCCGGGAAAAACAGAAGGGCCCTTTTGTGACATTTGAGGGAAGTTGAATTTTCCATCACAAACCATAGTTTATCCTTCATCACTTCACATTGGAAGAATTTTCGTTTCTGTTTAACGGAAATCGGTGGATTACTTGTGAACGAAACTGCAAAATCACCCTCTGCGATACGTCTTTTTTGTCTATAACAAAAATACGTATAATTTAGATTTCGATGACAGAAGAATATATAAAAAATTGTACGAAATCGAAGGAGTACACCATAACGAGTTTCCTCATAAGAGAACCTGCAGAGAGGTCAGGCAGAGTATCGCGACTGCTTCCGTGCCTTAAACTGTCATGAATAATAAGCGCGGTCTGTCAACGGTAGTCGCGGACCTGCAAGATCTTATCGGGTCTACTGTCAACATCCAACTAATATAACGTACAACGAGGCGGCTTAATTGCAGCACCCCTACTCTCAGCATCCGGCAACATCCCTCACCAATCTGCTTCTCTGCGTACAGTAGTGCCTTTCATTATGTTTTTGCTCCAAGGTGCTTTATTTGCGTTTGGAAAATATCACAGCCGAAAAAATGCCGATACATTCGAACCTAAATATAACGAGGATTTGTCCATTCCCGTCCGTTAGACACCCGAAACTTTGATACAACGACATAATCTACATTATGATCTAATTGCTATTGCTTGTAAAAAATGCTCTGATTTAAACCTTTCTTTTATTAAAAAAAATAACCCAATATTTATAATACTAATATATATTTTTTGACAACATTTTAAGGAATATGACTTCGGTATAACGAAAAATCGATATAACGAACTTCCCTTGAGATTCGTTATATCGAGGTTCGACTGTACCACCAAATAGTCTTATATCTGTAGCAGATGGAACATGTGACGGAGCGTATTGCTTCGATTAGTGTCTCCTCGGATCCTCATTTACCATCCCCTGACCATTGATATGGAATTGTGCAAGTTTTGTAATTCCGAGAAAAATATTTATAACTTTTGTGGTCAAACATATGGCTAAAGTTTATAAAATGATATAAACTTTGCAGCACTTTGGCATTACGCGTTCACAAGTACATACTATAGTAAAATGCAATATCATTATTAGACTGTGATACCGATGTAATTAATGAGATCGTTTCAAGTCTACGCCACTTTTTCAAGTAGGACGTTTGAATTATATTTCAGAAAAACAAAAAATTGGTAAAAATCTGCAAAACGGGCGAGGTATTGCATTTGGACTGTTCTCATAACACGCACGAACGAGATTTGACAGGTTTTGGAATGATGGTGAACATTTTACCGGGCTTTCAAGGGCGTGACCATCGGTTGGGAGGTTTGAACAGCCGTACCACTGAGGCCTTGAGATCCCCTTTAATAAAATACCCTTAATTGCATTTCCCGCTAATTACCGTAACTTCGAGTGCGCGAGCGAAGCAGAGGAGGAAGGAGGGGAGCAAAATACCGGGGCCGACTCTTTTCGTTTTTTCGGACTTTGCTTTATATATAACGATAATGTAGAAAAGAAAGCTTCGTTGCAGCTCTGGAAACGAGCCGCTCGAGTCTGTAGAGTGTAACGAGGAGTATACTTTTAGTCGACCTTTCTTTTTCGCGTCCGCTGAAGGTGTTCGAGGTGCTCGCTTATTTCTGCTAGTGCAAATTCCCGCGAAATAAATACATATGTATATAATCCTCGTAGAAACGGAAAAAATCACTTGTGCGACGTGTTCTCGTTAATATGAAGAAAAAAAAGAAACAACCAAAAACACGCCGCCTATCGCCAACTACTTATTTTCCCGTGTAACTGTATATCGGCAACATTGTTATGGTCGAGTTTTTTCACTCAGTCTCTTGCTCCTCCGACATTTCGTCTTCTTCGTTAACATTCGACTCAATATAAGTAGAAGGGAAATAAAATGGAAAAGAGCACTGTTGGCTATACGGAAAGAGTGAGGCGAATGCGATCAGCTTTACTTGCGCGGCGTGAGAGCTTTTTTATGCCCTTTGCTGGTCGTTTGACTCTACGTATATGTACACACATATATATTTATATATGTACCCCTGCACTTAGTCCAATGAGCTCGAGGAGCCAGTTGTGTTGAACCTGCGTTACCCTCCCGCCTCCTTCCTTTTCGCGCTACCTTTCTCTCTCTTACTCTTATGATCGTATTAGTAAAATGCGTGTCCGTTTGACTAATGTGGATATTTGGCACTTATCCCCTTCATCCATCGCGGTCGGCGAACGACATTCGATATTTGCAGTTGCGTCGAATTGCCTGCATGCCTCCCCTGCGACTCTCAAGATGCATTCTGATTCGCCCTCGACGCATAATAGTACAGTCGTGCTGTATATCGGAATCGGAAAAAAAATTAGAAGAAGGCCACTTATTTGACAGGTGTTTTTTTAGGTGCCGCTGGTGCTATGTCCAGGTTTGCCTAAAAATCGGGGTGTAGGGTTTTATTAGGGGATAAAGAGGGACGGGGTGGATTAATGCCAAACTACAACCCCCAAGAGGTCGGCGCCGGGAGACAAAATGTTCAGAAAAATCCGGGCTGGATTTTTGTCCCCAGCGCCCAAGTCGTGGAAATTCATTTTGGGGGTTAATGAGTTTTAATTCGATAACTCATTAGGTCAAATTCATACAATTTTTGTTCACATGGGAACGTTGTAGCGTTTGAAAAGACGCGTCGATCGAGTATTTGATCATCCCTCTCCAATAATATCTTCACCACCAAAAAAATTAATGAAGTATCAAAAAAAATTGTTTATTGTGTTACTTAAAAACAATCGACTGTTCGGGAATAATTTAAATGTACGAAGTATAGAGAATAATTTTCTTTATATTTTCGTTTCTATGGACCGCCCTTGAATTTTGCTTTTTCCAACCCCTTCGGGGGTTGAAAATTCAAATGAAATTCTGGGAAAACTAGTGACCGAATATAAAGAGATACGAGTTGAGCGCTGTGTTGACAAAAATGTAGCTGAAGGTTCGAGCTATGAATTGTTCCACGGCGGCGAATTCGTGCGGTCAATAGTTTTCCCAGAATTTCATTTTGAATTTTCAACCCCCGAGAGGGGTGGGAAAATCAAAATTCAAGGGTGGTCCATAGAAACGAAAATATAGAGAAAATTATTCTCTATATTTCGTACATCTAAACCATACCCGAAAAATCGATTGTTTTTTAGTTATACAATAAACCATTTTTTGTTGGTATTTCAAATATTTGGGGGGGGGGGGGGGTTGAAGATATCATTGGAAGTTGATGATCAAAAACTCGATCGACGGGTCTTTTCAAGGGCTACAACGTTCCCAATTGACCAAAATGTGTACGGATTTTTCCTAAAGAGTTTTTGAATGAATACTGATTTTTCAAATTTTCACCTCACTTTTTCACCCTTAAAATTAATTTCCACGACTTCGGCGTTGTGAACAAAACCCGCATTTTTCTGAACATTTTGTCTCACGGCGCCGACCTCGTAGGGGTTGTAGTTTGGCATCAATCCAACCCTATTCCCCGAAAAACATCCTGTACTCCGATTTTTCGGCAAACTTGGATTTACCACCGGGGGCACCTACACAATCACCTGACAAAAACTGGCCTTCTAATTTTTTCCGATTATGGGGTTTTTCAGCGACAACATGACCGTACTATAACCCAAACAAAATTTTGGGGCTGGTGGGTACATCCGTGAAGGCCCGCGTAGACCCGGGTACCCCGGTAAGTAGCGACACCGCCAAGCCGAAGTGCTGATAGACCAATGTCGACGTGGGCACGGACACGTCAATTGGAAGTGGTGCGAGTAATGGTACGCATGAGGATCCGACCAATGATCCTGATTGGTACCATGGGGGCCAGTCTGCCCGCCGTCCTCCGGGGCGGTCGCTAGCCGATTGTGGTTGGTTCCGTAGTGGCTGTGGTTGGCATGCTGGTCAGGGCAGCTACGTGCACCCGACGGGTGTGCTACGTTTTTATTAGCTCGGGCAGCAACCTGCAGAGTTGTTAGAGTGTTGGAAAGTCACTCGGCTTGAACAGTAGTTGCATTAGGATCTACCTCCTAATGTGACCTGGAAGGCGTAGCGTGTGCGTGCACATACTCGCCGCGATGGTCAGCGTTCTCCGACTCCGAGGTCGCAGGGCCCGTGTTGTTAGGGCTACAGGCTAGGTATAGGACGTAAAATCAAATTGGCATTAAATAACCCAAACGAGTAATGTTCAAAGCTGATAATACATTTCTATATCGGTTTCAAAATCGGGGGATCAACAACTGATCACGCAAAGCGTTGTCTTCACAAAGTATACATTACTGACAGTTGAAGTGTCCGGTTTCGCGATACTTGAAGAAAGTCCATTTATTAGAGATTACCACTAGGCATTATGACATCTCAATTCGGTACGTTGGATTATTATTTTCAAATCCTTGTGTCTTCATTTCACCGATATACCTCCTCTTTATCTCATCATTAATGCATGGATAATGGTTATTAAATATTTTCAGCGGTCCATCGCATAGTTCTGCGGAATATCGAACCATTAGCACTAAAGATGGAAATCCAAGAGGAAAGCTATGGAGAGGGTTTTCCGGGATGTCTACTCTCAAAGGAGCCCTGTGGTCATGAAACTTACTTAATGCCATATAGACCTCTCTGGAACGATCTTAGCTTCGTTCTCCCCCTCTTTAAACGGCGAAAGAGAAATAGCGAGGGAAGACTACAAAGACGGGTGAAATCCATGCATGCTGTTACAAGGGATGCGCACGCAATTTCCACCCTACATTTTTCCCGTTTTGATCTGAATTCTGCGTCGAAGCGCATTAGAAGGAATGCCACCCCCCCCCCCCCTCGCTGTTCTGGCTTACGAGTCTTGCCCCTGGCGTCACGGGATGGAAAAGCGCTTCCGCTTACCAGCTTTCCTCTACCCTTTAGTAATAATATATTTGTCCCATGGGCGTCGCTAAAGACTCGCGCTTTTGCCTTCTCGCGAAGGAGGCGAAGGAACCCCCGACCATTACCTCATACCGCCGTTGGAGTTTGCCTCGGGGGCTGTGCCTTGCTAGCTACACACTTCAACCCAGAGCTGCTCTTCCTCATACGGCAATGACCCTTGGCCACCGCACCAGGTTTGTGCCGGCCTACATGCCCAAACGTCTTTGTGTCCTTCAATCTATATAACCATACATACATACATACATATCGAGAGCATGTCTGGTCAACTTGCAAGATTGCATCGTCCGAAAGGATCTTTACTTGTCAATTTCCAATATCTTGCTTTGTAAACATATATCTCATGCCAAGCCCAACCAGAGAACATAGACTTACATGGAACAACCGGGCTTATGGGCGCGCTTGGCACGGTTTTTCTGGGGATCGCTTAATAATGTCCCCAGCCACTCTGGCGCTGTTGTACATATGTTCAAATGGTTACACTGACGTTGGGGTCATAGCGCTTGCTCTCTCGCACCCAGGCGCTTTACCATGCTTGGGGTAATAGCGCGTTCTCGCTTACACCTACAAGTTAGCTAGAGCCTAGCGTGCTTTCGGTCCTGACGCGGACAATATATTTGAGTCTTATTCTTTTCCATTTATGAAGCTTTTGTATTGATTTTATTGAACTTTTTCCTTACTTGCTTAATCAATATTCAATTGAAGAGTAGTAAATCGTTTAAACAAAATTTATTTCCGATATGAAAAAAAAGTAACGAACAATGTTCAAGAACATGAAAAGTTTATTTTAGTCATCTTGATTTCATTATAAAAAAAATATTAGAAAAAAAGATGGGAAAAAATTGTAGCTGTATACTCTTTTGATTATGATTTTTTTCCCTGTAGTCTTAACATTGAAAAGTTGAAACAAATTAAAATTTCCTTTGAGTTCAGTTTTATGGTAAATCGGAATCCTTATTTCAATAATACAATTTCTGATTTGCCATAATATTATACGAAAATGTAAATAGAAACAAATCGTAAGAGATGCGGCGTGCCATTTTGTTGAGTAAAAAAGTATCACTGAAAGATTAAACATATAAATGATAATATATACAACAACAATGAGGAACAAATATAATCGTTCAATCTGCAAAAACAGCATTTATGACTTACAAGGAACATCCCTCAGGTGTCCGCCTCCGATTTTGTTGAAACTCATATATGTGATAGAGCATCGAAAACTTTGCGACACGTATTTTTTTTTATCGGCGGAAAAACGGATTTAACGGGGGAAACCGCCCCTCAAATAAAGGCGTGTCGAGGGGTGATTTTGCAGTTTCACCCAGAAGCAATCCACCGATCTGAATGAAACAAAAACGAAAATTCTTCTGATGAAAAGCGATGAAAAATCCACTATGAAAATGTTAAGAAAAAATTAAATTAGGGGGTAAACCACCCCTCAATTTGCCTTTTGTTCATCCCAAACTTAAGAGGGTTGTATGCAAATTAATAAAACAGGTATCATTTTGAAGGGGAATTAAAATTAAAGTTGACGGGTTTTTGCGTTTTAGCGGCACAGCAAATTTAAGGGGGTAAACCACCCCTAGGGGATGAAACCACCCCTCAAAGTTTCTCCCACAAACAGTCCACCGATCTGAATAAAACAATATCGAAAATTTCTCTAATAATAAGCGATGAAAAATCCACTAGAAGAGTGTTGATTAGAAATATAATTAAGCGGTAAACCACCCCTCCATTTGCCGTTTTTCACCCCACGCTTAAGAGGGTTGTATGAAAATTAATAAAACAGGTACCATTTTGAAGGGGAATCAAAATTCAAGTTGATGCGTTATTGCGTTTCAGCGGGAAAGCAAATTTATGTGGGTAAACCACCCCTAACATAAATTTGTTCATCACCGTCGTGCTTTCTGTGTTTAACATGTATCCGTGGATTCAAAATATTCGCCCGCGTTTTTAAATTATTACGTTTTTAAATTTTTACATTTTAAGGGTAAACTACCCCCTCTAATTGCCTTTCGTTTGAAGTTTCGCGAAAGGTTTCATGAATTTCGTTGAAACTGTTTTCATTTCATCGGTAATGTCAATTTTATGTTTGTGTGTGCAGGCATATTCGTTTTGAATTTTAGGAGCGGTACTTTGGGAGTGGGGACCTGGGGCTACCCCTTACTCATAAGACTCATATTCAAGTCTATTCATGTGTGAGCTCGAATGTAGTCGTGAATTGTACTATATCTGGTTAGACATGACCACATATGGGCAGACATGTTCAGCTACAAATTCATATCTGCACATATTTACTTATGCGCGATCATATCTGACCAGATATAGAGCTACCCCTGAGCGCATAAAAATACATGTATGTTCATCTTTGACCATGCATGATCAGATCAGATTCATTTATGTTGCAGATAAACACCTACATGAGCATATCTGCTCAGATATGACCATTTTCCCCGGGATATGTGATCAGATATGATCTTCTTTAAGCATATGTGATGTGGAATATGATCAGACCTAATCATATATGATACTGTAAAATGTCAGATATAAATATATCTGATACATATATGACAATATCTGAATCATATATGACGATATCTGAAACATATATGACAATATCTGAAACATATATGAACATATCCACCCAGGCATGAACTTTTTTTCCCGGGTGCGCAAATATTAAACTGCAAGCTATTGCTATCTTGAACTGCAAGACGTTAATCATACATTACTCGATAATGTGTTTACATTTTCGGGTAATGTGTGATTAGCCTCTGGCAGTTCAAATTGTCAATAGCTTGCAGTTTTATCGCTTGCTTTATAAGACGGTTAGCATTCGGATTCTTCCATTTCACGTTAAGGTGAGCCCCAAACAGTATACTATGTGTTGGAAAATATAAATTTCATCAGCCATGAAAGTCACCCCAATAAACGTTATCAAACTTCTACTAGCTACATTTGAAGCTATGGATATTTCACAAATGCCGGTTTACAACGCGGAAATTGAACTTGCGGACAGTTTTTAACAAATTTTGATCAGTTCGATGCAATACTATAATGGAGTAGAAATGATAGAGGAAGAAATGCTCGCTTTCCAAGAACCATTTCAACAGTACGAAGCCAATGCTGTAGAACATACCGTATGGCAAAAGGATACTGGTGATAGTGATTCTGACGCTTGTTCCAGTGATGATGAGGTGAACTACGATTACAAAAATAAAGCAGTTCAATACTGGCGGTCTGGTAAGACAGAAAACTATAGCCTCAAAACCGTCTAACCGAAATACAAATTTGTCAAGTCTGAAAGACAATTGCGGTGCTGGGCACATCAGCTTTACATAATTTGTACCGTGAGCACCGCGAATCTTGACTGATTCTTTCGGAGTCGTAAATTCCGAACCGCATGCATACGACGACGCTTGCCGGGTACGTCACACTTTAAATTAATGAAGTGCAACCGTTTTCGTTGTAAATTAAATGGACACTGATATTGGAAAATATTGATTTTAATCTGAACAAATAAATAATACAGATCGGGTTTAACAATTTTAACGCGGGTAATTAAACACAAACTTGAGTTAAAGATTAAATGAGATTTTCTGTTATATCGGTTGACGATTGGTTCGATACTCGATCGCTTAGATGGTTAGCGACGACTTGTCTGTTTGTATGTTGAGCGACAACTAACTCTTCTTCTCGATGATCGACGTGTCGCATCCACTGCTAGGAGTAGCTCATTAGGAAAATTGAAGCCCCCTTAATTTCTATTGGGTGGAAACATTTGCAACTTCCTTGTGGGCGAGTCCCTTTGCGACCAATCATGAAAGAAGACTTACAAAACCGGAGGTAAGATGAAGATCTCAAAAACCCCGAAAAAAGAGGGAAAATACCAGGCGGCAACATCTGCATGCAGTCTTTTGAAAATCCTTCTACATTCCGAAAAGTCACGAAACTGCAATTGACGGAAATTCTTTAATGGTGATGACGAAATGCGTACAAAAAATACTCGAGACATTTGGTTGCCAAATGTGCCTTTCCCGGGATCTTCCCGCCGTTGCGCTGGGCGAAAGCCCTTAGACCCTTTTTTATGGTAGTCAGGTCGAAGGAAAATCCGCCGACCGGATAGTGTGCGGAAGGGTTACGCTGGTAAAGTCGCATCTTAATAATATTATTTAATATATAAATATTTCTCGGATCGTTAATTAGACGTTGCGTGATGCGATACGCAACATAATTCTTTAATATACATTAAAGAATATGAAAACTGCTCTAGATGCTTGTGTCATTATACATGATATTGATCTTCAGAAGTGGGCGCTATAAGCCTAAAAGGAGATAGGTTTCAATGATATGCGATTTAAGGCCTCTCATAGTTGGCTATGGAATTTTAAATACAGCATCGGATTGTATCCACAAAAATCAATAAATTTGTAACGCGCAAAACTACGGGAGAAGAAAAACTACGGAAAAATGCAGAAAAATTTGTCGCCGATGTTGCACTACTGATAAAAAAGTATGGAACGGAAAATGTGTATAATTCATTCGGCGCGAACTCTTGCAACGGAAGGAGAAAAGAAAGTTAAATGCGTTGTACAGTCAGTTTCTTCAATAACTCACAGCTATACGATTCAGCCTACTATAAGCGCTGAGGGGAAATTACTTTCCCCACTTTTCATCGTTTTAAAGGAGACGAAGGGGGAATTCGGACCGCGAGTAGAGAAAGCGCTATTTCAATCAGAAAACGTCTTTGTATTAGCATCCAAATCTGGAAAACTCACTTCTGGTACGTATGGTCACATATTATAATGAATGATTTTTTTAAAATATGAAATGTAATGGATGTCAACATTAGTATTTTTTTGAATATTGAATTTGTTTTGTGTTAACAGAGCATTTTAAAACTTGGTTGGAAAAGGTTTTCTTTCCTAACGTCGGGAGAAATAGCGTATTATTGATAGACTTCTGGAGTGGACATTGCCCTAAGGTTGTTCATGAAGCGACACCTCGTAATAAGAAGATAATCCCAATGATTATTCCAAAAGGTACAACTGGAAAAATTGAGCCGCTCGATGTATTTGGATTCAGAGTATAGAAAAATGTTGTCTGATATTTTTCAGACAGTGTAATATTATTAAAATCTGATACGAATTTGCAATTGAGGAATAATATAATTAAACTGCAATCACTTACACACCATCAACTCTCATCACCACGGTATTTTAATCTTTTTAAATATTCATGGTATAAAAGTAATTATATATCTAAAAAACCAGAAGATTTTGAAAATCCTGTTACCTTTGGTTTTGGTGAATCGAACACACATTGTGAAATACCCGGTTGCAATAATTTGGCCATTATCAGATGTGCATGGTGCAAAAAGTCGTCGTGTTCAAATCATTTTTTTGACGACTATCATTATTGCAGGAATTATGAGCCATGATTGTTGATAGTTATCATATGAAAAAAGTATATATCACGAGAAAATGATTTGACGGCATATGACGG
The DNA here is from genome assembly GCA_964007375.1 of Ophion obscuratus. Lineage (NCBI taxonomy): Eukaryota > Metazoa > Arthropoda > Insecta > Hymenoptera > Ichneumonidae > Ophion > Ophion obscuratus. Next base: position 3,173,849 of record OZ023316.1, on the reverse strand, counting down.
CGATACTTTTCACAAGTACTATTAATTAAATCAGCTGATATGATTACCAAACGAAATATGTCAAACATATTAAGAACATGTTCGTTAACCTACTGTAAAACCCTCAGTTTCATTAATATGTTTAATTAAATAAACGGTAAAATAATAAAAATATACATTCCTCCACAAAACTACGTCGCTAGCTATATTATCGGTTGATCCAGGCGCATCATCTTTCCGAAATATACGAAGTGAGCCTTATAACTTATTCTGGAAGTGATTATAATTAATGATATAGTAGAAGTGTATGTTTATTCCTATGCAGATGCTTAAGGCAGAACACCAATGTCACCCCCTGTTTTTTTGCCATTTTTCAAGAATTTTTTTTTGTGGGAAAAAAAGATATTCGAAAAAATTTTTTTTTGTTTTGTTCGTTGTTTATTGAAGATACATAAAAAAAAAAATTTCAAATTTTTCACGCCTCATGGTGACGCTGGGGAAGCTCCCGCGTCAGGTACTGTTGCCTCTGCAGTGGTTCGCGGCACGCAGCAGAACTCTCTTCAAAGTCGATCTGAAAAAAAATACCGAGTGTTTTCGTTAATAATATGATATTTTGAAGAAAAGTACACATGGATTTGAAAAAATATTGATTTTTAAAAAATAGGCACGCTTTTGAAATCAAAGGACGATTTTCGAGAAAAATTTCTCGTCGAAAATAGGCTATAACTTTTTTTATTATTGAGATATCGAAAAAATCCTATGTACTTCTTTAGATAATCTAGTTTTATTGATGCAGTCTAAATTTGAAGTCGATCGGATAAAAATTGCTCGAGTTCTGCTGCGTGCCGCACTCAAAAAAGTGGTTTTGAGAAAAACGCGTTCAAAGTTTTCGGTTCGTTAATTTATGCAATAAATTGAAAAAAAAATTGTACCTTTAATCAGCGATGCCGGCACCATATAGCTGGCCTTCAAGAAGCAAATCATTGTCCCTAGCATCTTTTCTCGAACTTGTAGAGGCTCTTCTTGCCTCTTTTGCAGCGTATGTGAGTGAGCGCTCCGCCAGCTCGAACCGCGCTGCGTCGGTTTCAACGCAAAAATTGAAACAATTTGGGCCGATAGTTATCCTCAACGTCTCCAAAACTTTGATGAGGCTTCTCAGGCCATCATTGAATAATAATACCGCGATATCAGCTGCAATATCGACGATTTTTTTGCTTCCGGACTGACACTTGGGGGCTATTGCCCAAACTGATTTGTTGTAGCTTTCGTTGTTGTTTTGCGTGAAGCCGCCCAAACAACGCTGCAGCAAATCGTCTCTGCTCAAATTTTCGAAGACTGGCGTAATTGCCTCCAATACTTCCTCAGGAAGAGGCGGCTTATGGCGATATTCAGAAATATTACCGCTTGTGACCGCTCGCTGCCACGAACACCACGACTCGGCTCCCTCTGGGCAATCGTCATGTTGTGGCTCACTATCTGTGGATATTTTATGTTTGATAGTTGCCCAAATTGCCTTCCTCATTTTTTCAACATCATCGCTGTTCCTCCGAATAGCCAAGCCGTAATATGTGCTCAACTCGTCAATCAATTTTCCGGTGAGCTTTCCTCTGCCAGACAATCCTTTTTGTTTTTTCACGATTTAGCGGAGGCGCGTCCCCATACGTTTTTGAACATTATCGATGCACTCTTTTTTTATCTCGAAACCGTCGTATGGATCGCTATTCGGTATACCCAGGAACGTTTTAGAATCGCCGTCACCAATATAATATTTATATTTTATGCCGTAGAGCTCTTCAGACGGTTGAAACATTTCGACAGCTGAGTCGACTTCCATTTTTCCGGAGGAGCCGCTATGGTTCGCCTGGCACTCATCGTCGTGGGTACTTTTCCATTCCCAGTACTCCGCGGTGCTTTCTTTTTTTTTTCCCAATGCTCGCAAGCTTTGCAATATTTCGATTTCACCATAACGTCGATCACTTTTTTAGTGTACCAGCCGATTAGCGATGTTATGCCGAAAAGCGAGCAGAAACCGCGCTTACGCCACGATCCGTCGCCTGAAACGATAATTCCGTCCTCCACCCCATTTTCCAACGAAATTGTCTCCTCCTCAAGTGCAGCCTTTTGTTTGCTCACTGTGCTCACAGCTTTAGTGGCAATTGAAATCGAATTTAAGATTCGATCGTAGAAAGACTAAAATATGGGGCGCGGTAGGTCCATAAATGCACAAAACTTAATCAGGCCATTCAAACCGACGCCAAGAAGACGCATACTGAATACGATCCGACGATTTATTTCGTATGCATTGTCAATCATAGGACACGAATTGATTTGCACTTTTTCACAATGGCCGCAATCGACCTCGATTTTGAATCCGAGTCCGCGCAAACTTTTTTCAGTAAACTTTATATCACGATCACACACTTTGCACTTCACTAACGTCGATATAATGTTCAATGCATTGACGAGGTGTACTATACGATAACCGAAATCGTTAGTAACACCGACCTCTAAATCGTCCGACGATTTTAACTTTTTCGCCGACGTGCTCACATACTCTGCAGAACTATTTTCGGAGCTATAACGGTTCGGAGGTTTTCGATTCGAAATTTTCGTTCGACTCCTCGTCACATAGCTCCGTTTTGTTCCCTTTTTCCCCGCGTACACTTTCGGACTATCCATTTCGATGTGCACAGAATAATTCTGAGCGTTCGATATTTATAAACGAAACGATTCGGAGCGTTTAGACACAAGTAGCGTCGCTTCTATTCGCAAACTGACGCTATGACGCTATCCCTATACCTGCCTTGAACATTTTTCAATTATCGCCACCTATGGCTTTTTTTCGAAACTATATTTATAACAATAGCCGGTTTTTGTGAAGGGAGACAAAAGAATACCTGGGAAAGACCCGCAGGACCTGGGAAAGGCCCGGCATACCTGCCGACCCTGGGGCGCGCAGCTGCGCAGGACCCCGAGCGTCACGGAGCGCTGCACCGCTCCACAAAATATTCAATATCTCCGAAAATAACTATTTTTTCGACCTGGGTCCAACGGCATCTTAATCTTAAATGTATTTTGGATTTTTCTCGATGGTTTTCAAAAAATCGATTTTTTGAAGCCGTCACAGTGGTGTTGTCCCTTAATGGACGTGCATATAAAAATCGGAAGCATTTCGACACGAAAATATGAGTCTTATGAGTATGTAGCGACAGTACACACAAATGAGCTGATTTTTTTTCCGATGTGCCATGACCGGATAACAGCTGGGACAACGACGCGCGTATCGTGCGAAGGGCCTCCGCGGCAATCCGGATAACTGCGCCATTTTTTAATATTTTGAACGGAAATTTATTAACGTTAATCTTAAAGCCCTTTCTGACGTTGTGTAAAAAAATAAAAATATTCCGGTCCATACTTTCGAGTTTTTTTTTTAATACACCCATTTTTCGATCAGTCACCCACATGGAAATAAAATATAAAAAAAATATATAAAACATGTATTAAATATAATTGGTTCGAAAAGTTGGATATGCCAATTATATTTTTGGGTAAGAGTAAAACCTATACGATACATAAATATAAATCCACTTAAGATACATCTTAAATATATTAAACATACAAACTGAATGTATGTTTTATATATTTTAAATATGGTTGGTTAAGCAACTTGAGTAACAGATGACGTTGCAAATGAAAAACATCTTCAAGTCGGTATCTCGCGAAGACCTAGCCGCACTAGCCGGAATAAATAATCGGATAAAAAAATTGAAGGTTATGTAATCTCGTAATTCTATTCGATTATCGCTCTCTATGCGAACGCAATTAAGTAAATGATCCGATAATGTTAGTTACTCTTGTAAATCCACACATTTCTCAATAAACTAACATTATGTATTGTACGATATGCAGACGATACGAAAGTTAATTTAACAAGTAGAACTAGCTCAGTGGGGAGCGTCCCAGCTCATCACTCAGAGGTCCCGGGTTCGAAACCACCTTACGGCGTGTAAGCGTCTGATATAATTTCAATTTGAACCATTAATATATTTGAACCGCAAACACCATAATCGTAATTAAGGACAAGAAAAAAATATCGTAAAAGGGTGCAATGATGTAAATAACGTCATAACAAAATTTTCAAGAATATTTCAAGTATAGTTTAAATATATTTCAAGTATATCTTAAGTACACGTTGAATATATTTCAATAATATTTGAAATGTAGTATGAACAGATTTCAGTATATTTTAAACGGAGTATGAACATATATCGTGTATATTTTAGATCAAGTTTAAATACATTTAAAGTATATTTCAATTATAAGTCGAATACAGTTAAAATGTATGTGTAGTATATTTTGAGGGTAATTTGAGTACATTGTAAGTATATTTTCAATATAGTTCGAATATACGTAACTGCCTATCCAACATATATATTTTTATATACATTCCGAAGATCTATTTTCGGCGAAAACTTTTATATCGCAAATATATTTTTAATGCATTTCCCGTATATATTGCATATGTCTATTCTATATCTAAGATGGATAATATAAATCTGAAATATATTTTACATCCTTTTTGAATATATCGAAAAATATATTTTTACATATATTTTATTTCCGTGTGGGGCAAGGTGGCCAGACACCTTAAAAGTCCCTAGAAGAATGTTTGTTTTCTACTTTTGGCCGGCTTTTTGGGATTTGGGACCACTGTGCCACGCCCCGTCTTTTTTATATAATTTGAAAACTCGCTTCCGCGCCTCGCCCTCGCCCGACGTCTCTTCTGTGTGGATTGCGCCTTAACCTTGGCGCGTCAATCGTGTGGTGTAAGAAATCTCTTTTTTTCAAACACTTTTATCATGACTATCATTAATGTAATAAGTATAATCGATAAAAAATATATAGTTGAAACGTCTAATAAATAAGTAAACGCGAGAACATTTTCCCGATTATGTTATAAATTCATAGGTAGTACGTGTCGGGGGAGAATTTCGTCGTAAATATACAATTGTAATCCAGTTGCTTCCTAAAGCACGAAGTTAGTCCGTGATTACAAAAGCCTTACCTATTTTTGTTCCCATATTAGCGGCAAATTGAAGAGTGATTTTGACCAGTTGTTCGCGAATTGTTGCAATAAACAATACACCATTTGTTGTTATATTCATCGTTATTATCATGAACGTCTAGTAGGGTAAGTCCGGGGTAGTTGGCCACAGTTTTTTCAAGGATTCTTCAAAATATTGGGTTTGTTCCAGCCGCCAATACGCCTCAACTTCTTTCAACCTCCCATTCTACTACCCCCTCCTTATATCATCTGTTCCTCAATCCCCCCGTCTACCCCCAATTCCACGCCCCCCACCTGCGGCTATCTTATTCGCTGCGAAATGCGGGGGAAAAACATTTCACGATGAATTGTACGCGACTGGGATTCGAACCCGGCACCTCCCGGTCCGCAGGTTTAGTGGCAAGCACGCTAACCACTAGACCATCGCACCAGTTCCTACAAAATAAAAGAACAGACGTTTCTTAACTTATCTTCATTTGTAGTTAAACTTTGAACATTTAACTTTAGGATAATTTACGAAATTAAAGCAATCTCCTAATAGATCAACCTTAAAATCACTATTTTTAAAAATCACGATTGGCTATCTCGACCGGAGTATCCGGGTGTGATGTCCAAAGCGGTAGAGGTGAGATGGCCAGTTACCCAGCGTCATGCTCTCGGTTTGCTCTTTGGATTTTAATGATTCTTGAGTCCAGTACCCTTGCAGAGTATTGCTTTTCTCTTGTACTTATTAGGCATCTGAAACAAATGTAGAAAAAAAGGATTACTTGAACACACTAAAACTAATACTATGGCCATCATACATAGACTGTACGTGGCCATCTCTCCTAAACTCCGGGGAGAGATGGCCAGATCTAAAATGCAAACAAGTAGAAACAATACATGCAAAATCTTAAGGTTATACCATAGTACTGTTCGTGAACTATTCAAGAAATACAAAAGTAGCCATTACTTTTCCAAAATAACATCACCACAATGTCAAACATGGCACCTTATAAAAAAATAGCAGTAGACAGAACAATTAAAAAAGATTTTACTTAACATTTTTGTGCCAAAATTCTGCTCGTACACTTACACCTACGCCCGACGCGAAGCGAATTAAGGTATTCCTTTCACAAATCCAGATATTTTACACTTAACTGATTTTCGTCTATAATGAAGTAAAAATATATCCCAGTATACTGGTAAAATTTAAAGCCAAGTTACCGAACCTTTAACAAAAAATTACGGCCCTAAAAATCGTCTCATTTATACGGCGCTTTATGGACAGGTCACGCTGGCCACATTTATATCTAATAATTTATACAATAAATAACTCTAGATGCCTGATATAAACTGCTCACAGGCGTAAAAAAGTCTAAAGATTCCGTAACAACAATAAAAACAGCGAGTCGCCGAACGTTTAAAGAAAATATTAATGTTAAAACTTGGAAAAATGGGACCAGCAGAAGGATTTTTGTAGCCGTGACGGTTCAAATAAATGTAAAAATGTCTCAATCTACTAAATTTGCGCGAATTTTTTTTTCTAGTTTATTGTTGTGTATAATAATCCATTGTAATTAATTTTTTTTATTAAGCGCAATTGTAATTTACCGACGATTCAGAAGGCCCTACTTATGCCTCGACAAAATACGGCCCTCCGCGAAAGGAGTACCTTAAGCAGTAACAGATTAAATCTAATGCGCGGTTCTATGAAATATTTCCATTCATTATCTTTCCCTTATGGCCAACTCCCCCGGAGTGACTGTAATCGAAAACTACAACATTTTCCCCTTTGAACTTAATCTTATTTCGGTCTGTTCACAAGTCATAGTAAAAAAGTTTTTAAGGGCCGCTTGACCCCTTAAAAGTGGCGTTCTACCAAAACGAGAATATTCTTATCAAATATTTTGACTCATTGTACTTTCATTGTAACTCACTTTAACTCTACGAGTGTTTGTCCATGTTGGATGGTAAGAACCTTAAGGGGCAGGTTCACTTTGAAAATTTCAAAAAATCGATAGCTAGTGAGACTTGCAGAAATCGACGATGATGAGCAATCAGAAGGGATTTTGTACGGTGCAGGAATTGCCGATTGAGTTTAGGTGAGAGTTTTTCATAGCACAAACTTCAAACGCGTTTTTCTCGAAACAACGTTTTCAAAATCTAGCTCCATCGTATCTCTAAAACTAATAAACCGATTCTCTTAAAATTTGAACCACATATTGTAAACATGATTCGCAACAAGATGACTTTTTTGCGAAAAACTGCAAAAAAATGCGTTTTATTAAACTTTCTTCGTTTTTCGTCTGCCATTTTTTTTATAAAACTTTTTATCCGAGGGTCATTTTGTAGCTGGTGTCATACTAAATCTAATGGACTTTGATTTTTTTGTTTCAGATAAGCCGTTGCCGAGTTGTGATGGAGCTACCTAGCCCACCTATTTTTGAGACGTTACGTTAAACTATAGTTTTTGTACTTAAAAAAGAATTAAAATAAATTTTTAAAAAATGTATTTCAAGACTTTATTTATCAAGCCTAACAACTTTCATATCCATAACGTTTATAAAATCCTCAAAAAAAATCGCTAAAAATAGCGTTTTTTTCGTCGCTCTAAAGTGGACTGGCCCTTTAAGCGTTATCTTTGTGAGAAGGTGGCGGGAGAGGGTGGAGCGAGCGTAATTTACACAAATATGCAATCGCATCATAGAACGTGCTAATATTGACGTGAACTTAACCCAGAATCGCAAAAGGCTAGCCGATTATAGGATGCTCTTAGCTTAAAAACGAACAACTGTTTCAACCCCTTAACTGAGAGTTATCGGAAAAAAAAGGATCTCCTACTTTTCCATGAAGTTAAAGTTTGCATCGTTGGAATGCAACGAAAATTAATTTTTTTTATTTCCTAACTTCCCCATAGTAGATCTAAACTACGAAAAATACGCAAATATTGTTTAGGACCCTTATTCAGCAATGTACAACCTAAATCTGTAAAAGGTAATTATGGATACTAATAGAAATAAGAAATGAAGAAGACATTTCGTTGCATTCCAACGACGCAAACTACAACCCCATACTTGTCCATCCTCTACATATATGCAAATTTACATCCTAATCGGTTAAAAATTCTTAAAGGTACGCATTGAAAATTGCATTATTGCAATAAATAGTATGAAATTTGTCATTATCTGCACCGTTCTCATCTTCAATATATAGTACTTAAGACATCAAAACTTGTTGAAATTTGAATTTTCTTCGTATCTCGTTCCGTTAAAAAACGATCACAGGAAAACGAAAAACGCCTTCGTTTTCAAGGGTGCGTTTCACCCCTTTGAAATCGGATTCCTCCGATATAAAAAATACGTGTCGCCTATTTTTACCCATTCTAAAAACATGACCAATTTAACCAAAATCGGAGGGGGGACACCTCGTGACCTTTCCCTGAGTCTCGCCCCACCGTATAAGTTTCCAGACCTGTATTTAAGACCGCGCCCGGTAGTTTCATACCCCTGCTATACTCTTGTAATATTTGCGACCTTATATACAGGTCTGGAAACGGCCACGATACGATAGACACGCTAACAAGGAGACGGCACGACCATGGGGTCGGGGATTTGGCCGAATTTTTTTTTTTTGTGAAACACGACCCTAGCACCTCACGTGGTTAAAGTATTAGGACGCACACTCGGAAAATTCCGAGAAAAATCGATTCAAAGTTTCTTAGGCGCCTCATGAGTTTAAAATGTCAGATACTTGTCGAGCCACCGTCTAATGTAGACGGTTAGGGCTCGGTGTTTTGCGCCGGAGGTTTCGGGTTCGATTCCTCCTTCGAATCTTATTTTTATTAATTTTTTTATCCCAACAATTATTCAAAACATTTCGTATCCCTACATTATTTTTTTTAAAGTTATTTACATTATTTTTTAAAAAATATTTTCTTTTTTTTTCCAATAAAACAATTCATAATGGTGGTTTTTTTTTATTTTTCATTATAAAGTATATGAGGAGGAACATTGGGTTTTTAATGAGAATAACAAAGTCGATTAGGAAAAATTCAATTTTTATTCATATAATAATTATATACAAAAACCGCAGTGGTAATTATCGTAGAAACAAACAAAGCAATAATTTTTGTGACATCTTGCACAACATATAAAAGCGGATTTTTGACAATCGCAGAAAGTTTGCAATACATCCATACAAAAACATGTCCCATTAACATTCATGAAAATGTTTCTGGTAACTGATAATTTTGAGGCAAACCAGGCGTATTGAATCATGTCTCGGAATATTGGTGACGATAATTGATGGTGAATGATTGATTGAATTTTTATACAATCTTCCCGGGAATTAATTTCACGATCCTGCTCTAAAAATTCGCTGTAATTTTGCAAGCGCTTTATGAAATTTTTAATTTGTCTGTAAACATTTGTCTTGTCTAGAAACATTTTCATGAATGTTAATGGAACATGTTTTTGCACGGATGTATTGCAAACTCCCTGCGATTGTAAAAAATCCGCTTTTATATGTTGCCCAAGATGTCGCAAAAATTATTGCTTTGGTTGTTGCTACGATAATGACCACTGCGGTTTTTGTATATAATTATTATATGAATAAAAATTGAATTTTTCCTTATCGACCTTGTTATTCTCATTAAAAACCCAATGTTCCTCCTCACATACTTTACAATGAAAAATTAAAATCCCACCATTATGAATTGTTTTATAGGAAAAAAAATCATTTTTAAAAAATATTGTAAATAATTTTTTAATAATAATGTAGGGATGAGAATCGTATTGAATAATTGTTGGAATAACAAACAAAAAAAAATCAGATCCGAAGGAAGAATCGAACCCGAGACCTCCGGCGCAAAAGACCCTATAACCGTCTGGACTAGACGGCGGCTCTAAAAGTGCCTGACATTTTAAACTCATAAGGCGCCTAAGAAACTTTGAATCGATTTTTCTCAGAATTTTCCGAGTAGTGCGTCCTACTACCGCGTGAGGTGCTAGGGGTCCCCTTTCATCACAAAAAAAGTCGGCCAAATTCCCGACCCCACGGTCCTGCCGGCTCCTTATAAGCCGATCCACTTTTCTTTACATTTTTCGCCACTATGTAGCATTGCCGTTGACGGGTGTGCGACAAGGACAGAGTAGCTTCTGCTTGTCTCTCTAACTCTTCTGATCGAGGTGCATGTGCCCCCCTACCTACTTTATCGCATATTTGACACGGATACGAGTTTTCAAAAAAGCCAGACGAATAAATAAGACCAACATGATTGATAGGCACCATCGTAATTGAGGTCACCTGCGTGTCACATGAGGATTCCGTGCAACCCAAACAGCTGTGATGAACGTAAACGATCTTTACTTCGAATTATGAAGTCGTAGTTTGGCTTAATGGTTAGCGACAAGTTTTGTAACCCAAATTTCCGGGTTCAATTCTTGCACAAGATTTTGTTATCTCCAGGTAAAAAAGTGTTCATCAATTCAGATACGTAAAATACTGTTTTTATTCGATATTTTGTTACATTTATTCGTGGCATTCTTTTTGTATACGTATCGCGCACGAATCAGGTATGTCGACGAACTTTAGGTAAACCCACTGAAGCACCAAATCACCTTTCCTATCTGCAATAATATTATCCAAACTCTCGTGTAATTAAATATAAATCTCGTTAAAATGATCTTAAAAGGGAGTGGTACACGAAGCAAAACGTCGACGCAGCCTTGGCTTGAGTCAGTATGACAGAGCTCGCACGCGCTACTGCTACCTATCGTTAGATGTCACAGCGCGCGTTCGTCACGAACGCGTGCTCCAAGAAGACTATAGGGAAGGAGTCCAATCATGGAGCCTAGATACCAGAAGGTTAAGCGGCAATGCAAAGGCGCTGAAAAAAGCGTCCCCGAAAATGTCCCGAAGTGATGGCGCTGGGGAACAGCGGCACCTACATATATAGTAATATATTGGTGAACGAGGTGATAGTGATCGGATGAGTTTCTAACCTCACGACAGAATCGTGACATCAAACGTCGAAATATCCGCCGATTCATAATTTCTTCATGACGGTTCGGAAAAAAACGCAAAAGCGAGAAAAGATCTCAAACTCAAACTCAAAATGGCGGCGATACAGCCCATCTAGAAAACGTTTTTCTTTACATATAGCTTCACGGTAGAACGGTTTTCTCGTAAAATATAAGACCTGAAACAAAAACCAAAAAAATGATAATTTATATCGTATCAGCTATGAGACTACCTAGAAATTTGCTTTCAAATTTTGCAAAAATAGCGCACTTTGAAGGAAATAAATCGATTTTTTGCCAAAAAAAGCAATAAATTGTTTATAAAAAGAAGTTTACATTTAATCAAAAAACGGCTACGTACTCCCATAAAAAATATAATTGTGAAGCTGCTATTAAATTTTCAAATCGATGCATGCAAAGGTGGTCGAGTAATCCGTCTTCCGAGATCGAAAAAAGTGGTTTCGAGAAAAACGCGTTTAAAGTTGTACGAGCAACTCAGCGCGCGCTCCAAGGCGCTGCGGCCAAATCGATAATTGAACCTTTAAATTTAAAAAATTGCTACAGGACCAATTGCATATTGTTTTTATGACACCAAAGTATTTTTAGGAAAGAAAACGTCTTTCCAAAATCCTAGAGTGGTGTTATCCCTTAACAGTAATGAGGGTTAGGTACATCATGTGTGATCTGTCTTAGATCGCACCCATGTTTAGCGTATATCTATATACATATAGGTGCCAGAGCACCCCAGCGCCATCATTTCTTGTTCTCGTTTTGGGGACGAGTTGAAAGGCCTCGCTGAACCTCCTGGTATCTAGGCTCCATGAGTCCAATCTTCGCAGAGATTAGTAGGGAGATACACAACGCTCCCCTTTTCGGCGTGCCTCGTAAATGGCGCTAAATCGCGGCGGCGAGTTCGGGAGTATGATTTCGTGATCATCGCCTCTGTCGAGGTTGCAGATTCCCTTGTAGCCGCGTGAGTCCGTGATCACCACTCAAGTCGGTATCGCAGTCAGCGTGAACACGAATGGGCGGCTCGGAGGGGGAAAAGGATCTGCCCCTCGCAAATCGCGTTCGCTCGACAGGCGAACGGAGCGAGGTTTTGGGGCGGGGTAGAAATCCCGAACTTTAAATGACCAGAAGGCTCAAAAATCCGAATTGATTAGCTAGTACTCAATCCTCCTGGAAATGTATAATTACAAAACTTTATTAACAGACTTATCATATAACAGAAAGTAATGGTACATTTAAGGAACAAGATGACAGTGATTATGGGACCGACTGATAAAGCGTCGACATATATTTCCGTCCGATCGAGCTCGACATATATGTGTGGCCGTACTGCGGATTGGAATATGCATTAAATGAATTTCAAAGTGAAAAGCATGTATCGATATCATTGTTTTCTCTCGGTTGCCCGTTTATGCCAAAAATGCGGGTTAAAAAAATTAACGACGAACCGCGTTGAAAAATAAAACGCTGAAACGACCGTGGAAGGTTAAAAAATAAATCTTGAGCCTTAGCCGCGATCGTTTCGGCATTTTTTTTCAACAATAAACATTATGGATACGGGTGTATCATAAATGTTTATCTATTTGCAATGAGCGTCATGGCTGAGTTGGCAGCGTGACGGATTAACGATGCTTACGGTCCGGGTTCAATCCCCGGTGAACCAACTTTTTTTTTCTTCATTTTATATTCAGAAAATTTCGAACTCACTCTCGCGTTAGCTATTCTCGCGTGTTCAGGCATTATTTATGATATTTAACTCGTATATGCTTAATAAAAAAAAAAACAAGACAATGCTACCGGAGATCGAACCCGCGTCCAGTATAGCAGGATCACGCATAAAAGTTACCCCTCTCTAGTCTCTTACGCGCCAATCACACAATCATGGTAGCCGTGAGCGAGCGACCGACACATGAAGAATAGAGGTAAGGAGCCCGAACGCGTATGCTAAAAGCACCCCAAACGTGGACCCTGAAAGTTACGAAAAGTTGTGGTTCGAAATTCAGCCACATCAAGCGCTAGTGCCGAGAGGGGAGGATGTGAAGTATGGCATCGGTGACGCCATGAAGTGAGCGTATATATAAACTGGAGAATTCTTGGTTATAATATTTATATATCATTCTTGGCTGTTCGTCTGTGAATGCGAAATTGTAATAAGGATTTTTTAATTGCAGTAAAAATCAGTTTTGTGGAGTGCAGTGAGTGATTGCCCCGCATTATATAAAAGCAGGTAAGAAAACGGTATTTTAAAACCATTTTCTGTATTATATTATAATTGTAATTCATCGGTTGATTAAATACATTTCTCGAGCATGAAAGTGAGTTAGAATTCGTATTATTGTCATAATATGTAATTACAAATTTCATTTTGGGTTCTTTTCTTATTGCAGCGTACAATGGCGAAATACTGTTCGTACCCAAGGTGTCAAACTGGGCGAGACGCCAGCAGAGTAAAGTGCAAGCGCTTAGGAGTACGACAGTTGTCCGTCTTCAAGGTTCCAAAGGTAAATCGCCTGTTAAAATGTTTTCTTTTTGTTAAATGACGCATAGAGCGCGTAATTTGTTGACGAAATCTGAAGTAATTCCACTTCACACTTATCTACACTTATCCACATGCCACTTATTGCCTATAGGAAAAAAAATTTGCTCAATGATTTAGCGTGTATATGAAATTTCAACCCGCTTTGTTTTTTTCCTGTATCTTGTAGAATATGGTACAACGATGGAGCAGAGCCATCGGGAAGTGTCTCTCCCACACTGATTTCGTGTGCGAGCTTCACTTTTCCAATGACTCGATAATAAAAGAAGACCGCATCAAAATGCCTGATGGTACGATCGAGGTAATTCCTCATCTTCGTCATACCCTCATCGCTGATGCTATGCCCATCGCAGTCCATAACAAGGTAAGGATTGTAATAATTATAGTAATTTTTTGTGTGAAATGCATAAAAACATTCAGCGCTACAGGGGCAGAACTTTCCGAATGAGTTTCTCCGCCACTTCTCAACTTTTTTTTCTTTTTTCTCTATTCTTTTCCTGCTCCGCTTGACTTTTCTATAATACCCTCTTTTCATCGAATGAACTCAGCTAACCTGCAGCTGTGTTTGCTAATTGTTTGTAGCTCGGTTCAGCAGTATAATTTATCCAAAGTTCATCTTTTTCTTGCGGTCTTCAATTTTTATATGCGGAATATTCTTATCTGCTACCCCTCTTCAATTTCCTCTGTTGTCTTTACTCTTTATTACTTGAGTCAATTCGTTGATATCGTACTTTGCTATCCCCTCGAACAATTGGACATAGATTGTCCATTATTACATTGAGATAAATATAATAATCAATTATTTTTTATTTCGACAGGAAAACGGTGGTCAACCGGAACAAAATGTTCCCTGCGACCAGTTAGCCGGACCTTCTCATGGATCCGTAGCTATTTGCAACGACGATGTCGTACATCAAGTGCCTACGACCTGTCACGATTTTCTTACTCCGACGGTGGTAAGTGTTGTATTTATTGAAAATGAAGGGAAAATGTCTTTCAATTTTTTCATTCAAAAGCAGAATTGTTCTATGAGCTACTTTAGGCTCCGACGTGATTTACGCTGGCACAATTTTCGGCCGCACGACTGGACCGCGAATTATTCATTTCCGGGCATGCAAATAGATCGTGAAAGAGGCTGAGGGAATAAGAATGAGAGGAGGGGGAGGAGAGAGAGGGAGAGAAAAAACGTGTGGACAGCCTTCGAGATATCCTTAAAATCGCACCTGCGGATCTTCGCCCTCGACGCGAGAACTCGCGGATTATTCTTTTTTCGTTTAATATTTCACGTATGTGTGTGTTTTACGGGACATGTGAGCGCGTCCTTGACAAGCCGCGATAAGCCTCCAATGAAAAAAAAAATGGGGTTTGGAGGGAGTTGCGTTAAATGGGGTTTGGAGCGAGTTCCGCTCAATGGGATATATAATAATTGCTTATGTATATAATTTAATTAACAAATGCACGATGACAGAATTAATCGACGAACGAATAAATTTATTATGTTTTCCATCTGTCTTGCGCGCATAACTGCGCTTTGAATATTCTCTTCTATCGCTCTCTCTTTTCTCATTCCATCTCTGGCGTATCCTATCCTGAGTACAGCAGCGCCAGCGGATATTGCCGTAACAATTTTCGCTGATTCCATAGCCCGCGTCCACAGTACAGCGTTCGGGCTCCTTACCTCTATTCTTCATGGACCGACGCTTGGCCATCTTCGAAAAGAGCCGAGCACGGTCGAAGTTTCCCGACCGCGCCTGCGGCAGCTACACCAATGCATGGACGCTGAGCACGTTCATGTGCGATCAAGCCGAAACGAAGGCTTCGAGGGAAGAAGCAATCTGGGCACGACTCGCGCGTGACGTCACCTGACGTCACGCGCGAGGCTTTTAGATGATTTCAATGCTTATTTAGCTCTTGATTCTCTGCGTTATTAATGTATACAAAAAAATGTATCGCGCAATCTGAACGCTTATTTTTTTAGTTTACACGTTAATTTAAATATAATAATAAATCTAAATTACAACTTATTTATCTTATATAAAATTGTTTACACTTTACTCACATCCGCCCTTGTGCCAAATAAATTATAATTCACAAAAGTAAGCGGAAATATATTTATATTCGTATTATTATATTAATTCTCATACTTTCATCAAGCGATAAAGCATTATCCCCAAAAACAAGCCAATCATCCACCCGGCCGCGAATCGTAAGTACCAGAAAGTGCACATATTCTACAAGCGATAAGATGGTCCCGTTGGTAGCGTTCCTGGCTTCGGTCCGCAGGGGCCCGTAGTGCAAATTTTTCTCCAAATTTTTCATAATTTCTCATATTTTAGTCATATTTGAGATTTTCGGAGAAATAATGATTTACAACAGATTCAAGTTCTAGTCTATTTCCTATAAACACATTTTTTTACTGGAAATTAACGATTTCTCATTTTTTTCCCGGAAATTTCTCTCTTTCCTATGACCTGAGTCAACGGCTGCGGAGATATTCGGAGAAAAGTTAAAGATGAAAAGAAATGAGATTTTCGTAAAAAAAACTGATTGTTATTTTTTTTCGGAAATTTTCCTTTTTCCTATTACCTGAGTAAACGGCTGCGAAGATATTCGGAGAAAATTGAAAGATGAAAAAAAATGAGATTTTCGTAAAAAAACTTGTTACATTTTTTTATCCCTCATAATTCTGAGAAATAATAAATTTCTGAAATTTTTGCAAACATTATTTTCCTTAAGGGGTAACACCACTGTAACGGCCTGCCACGAAGCGTTTTAGACAAATAATACTTGGGGTAATTATTAAGCATGTATTGAAGTATATTGCAAAAAAAATTTATGGGAAAATATTACAAAATGGCGACCCTGCAGCAAATTCTTCCGAGGCATGTTGAACTTAAGGTGCTCTGAGGCACGCAGTATAACTTGTGCCAATTTTAATCTGGATAAAATCTAGATGAGTGTAGCTAGTGAACCACGTAGGGGATTTTAGAAATATTGATTTTTGAGTAATTGCCGAGTATTTGACTAAAAATTTTCAATTTTTTTTAAGACAGTTATTTGTCAATAAATATTGTTTTAATTAACTTATCGAAAATCCCCTACGTGGTTCAGTAGCTACACTCATGTAGACTTAATAAAATAAAATTCTTGTTGTTAGATTAAAATTGGCACAGTTATACTGCGTGTCGCAGAGGTTCGACATGCTTCGGAAGAATTGCTGCAGTGTCGCCATTTTGTAATATTTTCGGATGAAAAATTTATAGCAATATACTTAAATATATGCTCAATAAATACCGCAAGTATTATTTGTTTATCACCTTTTCTTCCACCAAAAAAAATATCAAAAAATACGCTTCCTGTAAGGCCGTTACAGTGGTGTTACCCCTTAAAGTCTTCATATAATTTCTTCGTACACGGGCGCGGGATCGTTCCCCGCGCTGAGTGCTTTTTAAAAAGTATTATTACTATGAATTCTTATTTGATTAGTTATTGAATGAATATAATAATACGAATATTAATATATTTCCGCTCATATACTTCCATCAAGCGATAAAGCATTATCTGCTTTATCGCTTGATGCTTTATCGCTTGATGAAAGTATATGAGAATGAATATAATAATACGAATATAAATAAATTTCCGCTTACTTATATGAATTACAATTTATTTGGCATAGGGACGGCTGTGAGTAAAGCGTAAACAATATTTTTAGAAGATAAATAAGTTGTAATTTAGATTTATTATTATATTTAAATTAACGTACAAATTAATAAAATAAGCGGTCAGAGTGCGCGATACATTTTTTGACACTAAAAGATAACTAATTAAAATAATGATGATAACTAATAAAAATAACTAATCAAATAAGAATTAATAGTAATAATAATTTTTAAAAAAGCACTGAGCGCGGGGAACGATCCCGCGCCCCTAGTGCAATTTTTTTCCGAAAAGCTCCGATTTTTCCGAAATTTTTTTCCGAATTGATCTATGAATTGGAACAAATATGAAGAAGTCGGAGTTTGGCAGAGAATTATTTTTACACAAACATCCGAGTTTCTCCGAATTTCTCCGAATATTTTATCATTTTAATTACGATCACGGGAAAATCTCGGAAATTATATGAAGACTGTAAGGGGTAACACCACTGTAACGGCCTTACAGGAAGCGTATTTTTAAATATTTGTTTTGGCGGAAGAAAATGTGATAAACAAATAATACTTGCGGTATTTATTCAGTATATACTTAAGTGTATTGCTGGAAATTTTTATTCGACAATATTACAAAATGGCAACACTGCAGCAATTCTTCCGAAGCATGTCGAACCTCTGCGGCACGCAATATAACTGTGCCAATTTTAATCTAAAAAAAAGAATTTTGTTTTATTAAGTCTAAATGAACATTTTTAGTCAAATACGCGGCAATTACTCAAAAATCAATATTTCTAAAATCCCCTACGTGGTTCACTAGCTACACTCATCTAGATTTAATTAAAACAAATTATTTTGTCCAGATTAAAATTGGCACAAGTTATACTACGTGCCGCACAGCACCTTAAGTTCAACATGCCTAGGAAAAATTTGCTGCAGTGTCGCCATTTTGTAATATTTTCCCGTACATTTTTCTTGCAATATACTTCAATATAATTAGTATGAGTGGTGTACGGCCATGTTGATAATACGAGATGTTGAGGAATCGGCTTCGATTCGGCCCGTGAGATTTCCAAGGTCGGGGTGAAAAGAAAAAAGGAGTTTTTTTTCGCTCGTTTACGGTTCTGAAGCAATCCTCCGAATCAACCTCACGAGACAGTATTTCATCATCAAATATACTGTCTACATCAACCATCCTCCAAGCACAAACCAAAAGAAAACTAGAAATATCGACAATATTCAGGTTCGTTATCTAATATAATTCTTATCGTTCTTACAACATCACACTCTCACACACCACCCTTGTTACTCAAGAATAAATTAACTTGTTATAAATAATCACGCATACAATATCACCGTGATTAAAAAATTATGAGAAAAATCTAACACAAAATTTACACAAATCATTATAACACATCTAAAACTTATTCATAACACAAAATACAATTATAAAAAATCCGTAAACTCTATTAATATAATTTGTATCGCGAAATTTGTAGAACAAATGAAGTTTCTGAAGAGGATCCGAACCAAGGATCGAAACGTAAACGAGCGAAAAAACTCCTTTTTTCTTTCCATCACGACCTTGGAAATCTCACGGGCCGAATCGAAGCCGATTCCTCAACATCTCATACTTCAATATATGCTTAATAATTACCCCAAGTATTATTTGTCTAAAACGCTTCGTGGCAGGCCGTTACAGTGGTGTTACCCCTTAAGGAAAATGATGTGTGCAAAAATTTCGGAAATTTATTATTTCTCAGAATTATGAGGGATAAAAAAATGTTATAAGTTTTTTTTACGAAAATCTCCTTTCTTTTCATCTTTAACTTTTCTCCGAATATCTCCGCAGCCGTTCACTCAGGTCATAGGGAAAAGAGAAATTTCCGGGGAAAAATGAGAAATCATGAATTTTCAGTGAAAAAAAGTGTTTTTGGAAAATAGACCAGAACTTGAATCTGTTTTAAATCATTTTTTCTCCGAAAATCTCAAATATGACTAAAATATGAGAAATTATGAAAAATTTGGAGAAAAATTTGCACCACGGACCCCTGCGGACCGAAGCCAGGAACTGGCTTCAGGAAGCCAGGAACTGGCTTCGGCCCGTTGGATGAGCTGGTCCAACGGGACCATCTCATCGCTTGTAGAATGTGTGCACTTTCTGGTACTTACGATTCGCGGCCGGGTGGATGATTGGCTTGTTTTTGGGGATAATGCTTTATCGCTTGATGAAAGTATGAGAATTAATATAATAATACGAATATAAATATATTTCCGCTTACTTTTATGAATTATAATTTATTTGGCATAAGGACGGGTGTGAGTAAAGTGTAAAGAATTTTATATAAGATAAATAAGTTGTAATTTAGATTTATTATTATATTTAAATTAACGTGTAAACTAAAAAAATAAGCGTTCAGATTGCGCGATACATTTTTTTGTATACATTAATAACGCAGAGAATCAAGAGCTAAATAAGCATTGAAATCATCTAAAAGCCTCGCGCGTGACGTCGGGTGACGTCACGCGCGAGTCGTGCCCAGATTGCTTTTTCCCTCGAAGCCTTCGTTTCGGCTTGATCGCACATGAACGTGCTCAGCGTCCATGTATTGGTGTAGCTGCCGCAGGCGCGGTCGGGAAACTTCGACCGTGCTCGGCTCTTTCCGAAGATGTCCAAGCGTCGGTCGCTCGCTCACGGCTACCATGATTGTGTGATGGGCGCGTAAGAGACTAGAGAGGGGGTAACTTTTACGCGTGATCTGTCTGCACTGATCCCCGGTAGCAATGTCTTGTTTTTTGTATTAAACATATACGAATTACGTAGCATAAATAATGCCTGAACAGGCGAGAATAGCTAAAGCGAGAGTAAGTTCGAAATTTTCTGAATATAAAATGAAGAAAAAAAAGTTGGTTCACCGGGGATTGAACCCGGACCGTAAGCATCGTTAATCCGTCACGCTGCCAACTCAGCCACGACGCTCATTGCAAATAGACTGTTGAAAAAAAATGCCGAAACGATTGCGGCTAAGGCTCAAGATTTATTTTTTAACCTTCCACGGTCGTTTCGGCGTTTTATTTTTGCACGCGGTTCGTCGTTAATTATTTTTAACCCGCATTTTTGGCATAAACGGGCAACCGAGAGAAAACAATGATCTCGATACATGTTTTTCACTTTGAAATTCATTTAATGCATATTCCAATCCGCAGCACGGCCACACATATAAGTCGAGCTCGATCGGACGGAAAACCTCGCTCCGTTCGCCTGCCGAGCGAGCGCGAATTGCGAGCGGCAGAGTCTTTTCCCCCACCGAGCTACCCATTCGTGTTCTCGCTGACTGCGATACAGACTTGAGCGGTGATCACGGACTCGCGCGGCTACAAGGGAATCTTCAACCGCGACAGAGGCGATGATCACGAAATCATACTCCCGAACTCGCCGCCGCGATTTAGCGACATTTACGAGGCACGCCGAAAAGGAGAGCGTTGTGCATCTCCCTACTAATCTCTGATCTTCGTATGGTGAGACGGTATATGAAACGTCCGTAAATTCGGCCCAAGACCGTGGTGTTAAATACGGCCTGTTGGCGTCGTCCGTGTGCTTAATGTATCAAAAATATAGTAATACAGCCAGTGCACAGGGTGAAACGGATTGTCATGGCGGCTAATTGTTGACGCTTGTCAAAAAAACACCTATCGTGCACTAAAATTGTTTGTTTGCGATCAAGTTCGTCTATTTGTTTTAATGCAATAATTAGTATGACCATGTTTACAAAGTTCTTACATTTTTGTTTAATTACGAGAAATGTATTATGACTTTGTAAATAATTTTTATAATGCATT
This sequence comes from Ophion obscuratus, assembly GCA_964007375.1. Taxonomy (NCBI): domain Eukaryota; kingdom Metazoa; phylum Arthropoda; class Insecta; order Hymenoptera; family Ichneumonidae; genus Ophion; species Ophion obscuratus. The sequence goes on along the minus strand of OZ023316.1, from coordinate 3,152,771 downwards.
TTTCGATAGTTACAAAAAACCACCAATCGTCAATAGACACATTAATGTTAATAGCTTTTAGGAATTATTACTATTTTTATTTGCGTTATTATGATTCTTATAGCAAATGTAATCAATAATCAGAATAATTTACCGATAAAGGGCATAAAAAATAATTCCAATATAAAAAAATAATTTCAGTTATAATAAAACTTTACGAGGAGAGAATCGAAAACAGTACCTCCCACGGTGCCATACAGTTTTTTTATATTGTGCCTAAAGTTAAACTTGACAAACAAACGCATCTCAGTAGTTCTTAGATGTTAGACTTTGGACTGTTGTTATCAGCATCTTTAAGTCTTGATTATTTCAATAAATGTAAAATGTATAATGATGGCTCATAGTAGCGGTGAGTCTCCTGATCCTGTGGATGATGCTCGCTACTGCGGAACGAATGTCTTCGTTACTACTGTCGCTGTGGGTGGTGCCATACCTTATGCAAAGGATATTTCCGATTTGACTTTTGGGTTCATCGAATTCTTTCGATCAGTTGTCGTTGTCTAATGTCTGTAACTTATAGTATAGGAATCACTGGGTGATCTAGGTTATTGAAGTTTGTACAACGAGACAGTGCCATAACTAGGGCGGTGCCAGCGGTGCCCAGGCACAGGGCGCAGACCCTGGAGGGGCGCAGAAATGACCAGACCGTAAACAGTACCTACTCATTATTTATTGAGTGAAGTGATTATTGATATGATACGACTACACCCATATTATTGATATGGGTGTAGTCGCGTTCTACAATCAGCAGTATAGGTACACGGCTCTATAATATAGGTAGGTATTTATTCTTCTTACAAGTATCTTATTTAAAATACGATGAGATCGTAAAAAAATACGACCGAAGCGCGGCGCGAAGTTCGAACCGCGCGCGGCGCGGAGTTCGAAGCGCGGCGCGAAGTTCGAACCGCGCGCGGCGCGGAGTTCGAACCGCGGGCAGTGCTCGGGCCGGGTTGGCGGTGCGGCCGCTGGAGATATGCGTCCGCGGGTGTGAGGTGGGAGATGCGCGGGGCAGTGTGACAGCCACAAATTCGCGCGCCTCGCAACGCACTGTTCTCTTTCATTGTTTTATTACATGATTATCAACTATCCTTCTATGTTGTCGTGTATTAAATTAATTTGAAAAATTAATTACAAGTGCAAGTGTGTGTGAGTGCATAAGTTTTGTTGCCGATTTATTGTTTATGGACAAACTCGTTTAGGTAAGTTGGAAATTAGGATTTTAAAGTTTTATTAAAATTTTTTATTCCTTTTTTTTACCTTTGGTTTAGTTTATGCGAGCGAGACTATTGCAAAATAAAATAATTACCTATTTATTTTGTCTTAACGAAAAACCTTAGGTATTTATGTACCTACAGATTCATCAAAATTACTTCTACTATATTATATGATTCGCGTTTCTTGGTAAAATAAACTTATTCTAAATGCTTAGATTCATCGCCGGAAAAGTAGGTATAACGCAAGGAAGTATAAAACTACATTCATATTGTCTTATCGTATTTTATCCTTCGGACATCTATAAAAACTCATATTCTTGTCATATGTACAGCCTGTTTCATACATTGTATTATTGGCTGTTTTATACATTGTATTATTCGCTATTCTTTTGTGACTGGCGTCAAGGCGCGCAGTCTTCTTCATCTCAATCTGTGGGAAGTATTCAATCACCTTATCTTTGCATTTGCTTTCTTTCAGAAAAATTATCTGCTGGGCTGCTGACTACCGCTGAGTTCGCACGCCATAACTAACGCAATGACACAAAAACGTCCATCTGGTTCGGAATTTCGAAAAAAAAACACGTAAGGGAGATTGAAGGCAAAAAATTGGGCGATTCGTTAAGAAAATGGACACAGGTGGAAAATAGAGACGAAGATGATATACGCGATAACGTTTTCACACTTCCTGGTACGTCTGGATCTGGAAACAATTTAGGAAAAGAAAACGAAGGTCTAACCTTGCCCGTCAGTAATACAAGTACTGAAATTCCTATTGCAGAAACAACAGCAACGGATAAGATCCAAATAGATACAAACGACCCTGTTACATGGATACCCTTAAATGACTCCATTCGTTGTTTCCTTGTCGAGAAAGGTCCTGATCAAGGAAAAGATAGTACAAATAGTTATTCCACTGAAGATAAGGAACGCAAATTTCATGTGCATTGGTTTACAAAAAAGATGAGCAATGGCGAAATGATTCCCAGGCCATGGTTGATGTATAGTAAAAAGAGAGATGCAATATTTTGTTTCCCATGTATTCTTTTTGGTTCTTCCTCGACTAGGCAGATGAGGCCAGCGCTTGGTGATGCACAAAAAGGTTTCAATGATTGGCGTCATTTAAGTCCCCGTATCCCTGAGCACGAAAACTCTACTTTTCATAAAGAAAACTTTATTAAGTGGAAATTGCTTGAACAGCAAATGAAGAATAAGGCCACAATAGATGGATCTTTGCAAAAGGCTATTGATCAAGAAACGAAAAAGTGGAGACATATTTTAAAAGTGTGTACAAGCATAATTTTATTTTGCGCGGAAAATAATTTACCTCTCAGAGGCTCTCATGAGCATATTGGAGAATCAGGATCTGAAGTTTTCTCAAGTGCCGTGGACATGATTTCAAAATTCGATCCTGAACTCAGAGCGCACATCGAATCGCTTAATAAAGGAAATATATCGTATTTTACGTCATATATTCAAAACGAATTAGTAGATATTCTTGCGTCTCAGGAAAAAAAAAATTTAGACGATATTCGTGCCGCGAAATACTACTCCATGATTTTTTATTTGAAATTTTGATTTGAAAAACGTTTTATAGATTTCATTCAATCTCATGAAAAAACGGGCGAAGGATTGTCAAAAGAAATCTTAACAAAATTAGAAGTTGATGGATTGAAAATTGAAGATGTTCGTGGCCAAGGGTACGACAATGGTAGTAATATGGCTGGTAAATATAACGGAGTTGAAGCCAAAATTAAACAGATTAATGACAATGCTGATTACGTACCTTGTGCAGCGCATTCCTTGAATTTGTCTGGCGTACATGCCGCTAGTGCGACACCCGACATGATCACATTTTTTGGAATAATTCAGAAAATATTCGTGTTTTTTTCAAGTTCTACGATCAGATGGGAAACTTTAATGAATCATTTAAAAATTTCGTTAAAGAAACACGCCGACAATTAGGGTGTTTCTTCGCCGCGGCAATTGTCTAACATCTTCTTTGTCGGCGGCAATTGTCTAACAATTGTATGCACGGCGTGGTAATCATGACTGGAGGTTTCAAAAATGGTACTACAAATTAGAGGACAGCGCCATATGTACTGCATGCAATATGTTTTAACCAGAAACGCTCGACGACATTATAAACGAATGTCCAGTATGTGAATCCGGCAGAAAACATTCCTCAGCCCAGTGGTCGCACTCGAAAATCTCACTGAGAGAAGGGGTGCGCAACCTTGCATTATTTGTACTAGAAGCATGAAAGTTCCGCGTTTATAAAATAAATGGGAGATGTGAGATGTAAGCGGTGTTCAACCGGTTGTAGGAAAAAGTCTGATCACACACATAGATCATAAGATGTACGACATATGTATGTCAAGTTCAATCATAAATTACTATAAAATGTAAAATTATACTATGAAACAGATAAGGCGACACATTGTGGTAGGTCAAGCCACCGATCTTTATTTTAGAAGACGGAAGTAGTATACCTATGCTGGTTCCCCCATGTAGGAATCTACTTTACCGACGGTCGGTAAGGTAGATTCCAGCAAGTCCCCAGGAATTTACCGACGGCAGATTCTGACCCAAACATGGTGCCTGTGGGAATCTACCTTACCGACGGTAAATTCTGGCCCAAACATGGTTCCTGTGGGAATCTACCCTACCGACATACCGACAGGAAATCGGCGGGGAATTCAAAAAACCTTTTGGCGGGAAATTCAAAAGACCGGAGGGGGGGAATATCTTTTGGCGGTAAATTCAAAAGCGGAGACCTTTCGGCGGTAAATTCAAAGCGGATACTTTTCAGCGGGAAGTTCGAGAAAAACAACGCTCTTGGCGGGGGAAATTGAAAAGACCGCGCGGAGACCTTTTGGCGGGAAATTCAAAAAAGGGGGGAGACCTTTTTCGGCGGTAAATTTAAAAGCCGAGACCTTTCGGCGGTAAATTCAAAGCGCGGATACTTTTCAGCGGGCAGTTCGAAAAAAAACCTCTTGGCGGGAAATTCAAAAGAGGGGGCCTTTTTTCGGCGGGAAATTCAAAAGCGGAGACCTTTCGGCGGGAAATTCAAAGGCGGAGACCTTTCGACGGTTGATTCAAAGCGCGCGCGAATACTTTTCAGCGGGAAGTTCGAGAAAAAAACCGCTTGGCGGGAAATTGAAAGATCGCGCGCGCGAAAGTTTCAAAAGCGGAGACCTTTCGGCGGGAAATTCAAACGGGGAGACCTTTCGGCGGGAAATTCAAACGCGCGCGGTCCGTGATACCGGCGATGAGGATACCGGCGATCAGGATACCGGCGATCAGGATACCGGCGATCAGGATACTTGACAATCGGGATTGCTGTGACACTCACGCTTAAGATGTTTATTAAGAATTCAAGATACGTTGTTTACATTCTCTTTTGAGTGGCAAAATTTTGTCCGCGTGTTCGCGGCATCGTTGCCACTCGCCGACTTCGGGGTCATTTTTGAGGAATTCGGGTAATTTGTCCCAGGCGAGAACGACGTTGTGTGCAGCGAAGGTGACGATGAATTCCTTGGGTAGCTGGGCGATGTCGATGGGTTCCATAGCAGAGAGGGATCCGACTCGATGGAACAGTTTGAGCGATCGTCCAACGGACGGGAGGCTCTCTCGAAGAAACTTCCTCAACAGCAGGACATTTCGAAGTGCGCAATTGGGTGAATCGTGGTAAGGGCAGAATGCCGCCACTTTGTTGGCTCTCCTCAGCGAGGGACACGCCACGACGTCTCGTGCATCGAATCCGAATCGTTCGAGCCACTGCTGCTTCTGCTGTCCCTTCACGTAGATGGCGCTAGCGTTGTGCAGAACCGATCGGAGCACGTTTTCCACCTCGCAGTATGATACTTCTCCCGTGCTCCAGTCGAGATGATGGTAGTTGCGTTCGAGCCAGGAATTTATGCTTTTGTAACTGGCCGGAAGATCGTACCATGGGATCGGTGGTTTGAAGAGGAAAATCAGCGGCTGCACGTCCGCATTGAGCGGAGTCACTGCTAGTTCTTTGAGTACAAACTCGTCCCGCTGGAAGCCCTGTGTATCCACCACGTACTCCATTGCGATTAATGATGACGATGAACGCTTGACTCGAGCATCATTTATAGGCGGATTCTTCATCCCCTCCACTCTAGAGGCGTTTCCTCACATTCCCACTTATGGGATTGTAGTCAACGATGCGATCATGCAGGATCAGGCAGTAGGCTGTAGTTCCCGCGGGAAAATTGGATTGAGCCTCTAGTTCGATACGAACGTCAACCGGTGCCTGCTTGAGGGCGTCGTTCTGTCTCGAGCAGTCAATCACAATGAGTGGAGCATGCGCGATGAAGTCTGTCTTTGTCAGCATGGGTACCGCCTCCTTGGCGTAGTACGCAGTCTGGAAGCTGGCGTACATCTCGTACAACTGAGCGTACTGGTTGCGCGACACGTCAAGATTGAGGTTACCGTAAGGGTAGCACTGCGAATTGAGGAACAGTTTCACATTGGTTATTGCGCAGTGATCGAAGTGGCTAGCGTTTGCTGTTCGAACGCCTCGTCGATTCGTTTGCAAGGCGAGAATGACGAAGCGCGGTTTCTCCAGCTGATTCGACGTCTTGACCGTCCAAACGTGTTTCGTCGTGATTGGGAGCATGGGGCATTCGTACAACTCCCACATGCGAAACGACATAGTGATGTCCTTCTCAATGTGACTGAGCAGACGTATCTTGTGCTTAGTTGACAGCATCACGTAAGGCATCAGCCACTCTATTTTAGCGATCTCAATCTCAAATTCCTCGGTGGCGCCATTCTCGAAGGCTGTTTGAATAACTGTATTCGTGTCGTTCCTCGATCGCGTGAGAATCAGCTCGTGCTTCGTGTTGATGATGATCTTGCGATAGTCCTCGGCGAAGCCGAGAATCATGGCGAGCGGTATGCACACGTCGAAGTATCCCCTGTCGTCCGTCAGTTGCTTCGGCTCTTCGAACCAGCCAGAGTTTTCAACGCTGAACATCTGACCGGGGCTCAGTGATGCGTAGCCCTTCATGAGACTCGTCAGACCAACGTTCTTGCTTCTGTCCACCTCTATGGCATTGATTTCGTAGCGAATTTCCTCAAACAGATGCAAGATGGCGTTGTTAACGAACTGTGTCGCCGTGACGGCATTTCCGTTCGTTTTGCTGAGTCTACCGCAGACGTGTAGGGAGCTTCGCGCCGGTAGAACGCACAGGTCCTGATGCTGAATGGATATGCGAATCTCATCGCTGTTGACGAAACTCGATGAAGTATAGGGTTGATGCGCGTGAATCTCGTAATGCATTACGGACTCGTCGAAAACGACGGGCGAGTGCACGTTCAAGGCCTCTTCCATTCCAGCAGCAAAATATCACTCAGGTTACTCTCTTCCACCACCACCAACGACAACTTTGAGTCCGAGGCTTCTCAGGAACTGAATGTTCCGACGTGTTAGCGTTTTCGACACTCGTCGACGACTGATGCTTGGGCGACATGGTAACGCGCTTTTATAGCCGACCTTGTTGTAGACGATACCCATGTCTACTTGGCTTCCTTGATGTGCAGTCTGATAGTGATGATTTCACCGCGAAAATTCACCAGTTCTCCGTCCTGATCGACTATGCGCAATTGCACGTGGTCAATGACTTTGACGGTGATCGGCAGGTAAATGACTTGCGAGGAAACTTCGATGATCTTATATCCTGGCGGTACTGCCGGGAAGAATTTGTGGATCGTGTGCGCTCTGTGCTCGTTGATGGACGCCGCGGACGTGATGTTGCACTCGACTCGCAGCGCGTTGACTCTGAGAATAGCTACCGGCAAGTCCGGCTCTTGAACACGGACTGGAGCTCAAACGCGTCCATCGAGTCTTGAAGTTCAAGCAGAGTGCGTGGTTGAAAGCCTACATCGAGCTCAACAGCGAATTGCGCAAGAGGGCGCGAAACGACTTCGAGAAAAATCTCTTCAAGCTCATGAACAACGCAGTGTTCGGCAAGACTATGGAGAATGTGCGCAAACACGTTTATGTCAAGCTCGTGAAGAACTGGGGCGGACGTTACGGAGCCGAAGCACTCATCGCCAAGCCCAACTTTCACAGCTGCTCCATCTTCGAGGAGAACCTCGTCGCCATACAGCTCACCAAGACCGAGGTCTACCTCAACAAACCCATCTACGTCGGCCTGAGCGTATTGGACTTGTCGAAGATCCACGTATACGCCTTTCACTATGACTACATGAAGCGAGAGTTTGGCGATCGCTGCAAGCTCCTCTACACCGACAGCCTGCTGTACGAGATTCGCTGCGACGACATCTACGAGATCATGAGGCGTGACATCGAGAGGTTCGATACTTCGGACTACCCACAGCACAACCAGTTTGGCATGCCACGTGCCAACAAGAAGGTGGTCGGTCTCATGAAGGACGAGTGCAACGGCAGCATCATGACGGAATTCGTTGGCTTGCACAGCAAAATGTACAGCGTCCGAGTCGAGGGCCGTGATCGTGTGAAGCGGGTGAAGGGCGAGCATCACCTTCGACGACTTTGTGCACTGCTTGCGGGAGAAATTGACGCAGGCAGCAGTGCGTGATCAGATCGCGCTTGCAAAAAGTGTTTACCGAGAGGCAAGTGAAGGTGGCGCTCAGCGCTCACGACGACAAACGTATCCTCCCCCCCGACACCACGGATACGTTGCCGTGGGGGCACTTCAGAGCCCCACCGCGCGCAGTGGAGGGGATAGCGGGTATATGAGCGTCGCGCTTGCGGCCGTTTGCCTCATCAGCACGATGGACGGCATCGAGAAGCTCAACAAAATCGCTCTGCTCGAGGATTTCCTGCTCACGAAGAAACTGGCAGCGCTGAGTATAAACAGCGTCTACCGTGTCACCGACCTGAGACAAGTCACAACGAAATACGGCCTGAGAACCGTAGCCACCCTCGACGACGAGTGCCAAGTCTTTCTGCCTAAACGCATCGCGGACGCGTTCGTGAAGGATCCGAAGATGTACGAGCACATGGTGCAAACAGCCACGGACGGGCAATTGCTCCTGAAGTACTTGGGCGGCAGCGAGGCCAAGATGGATCAAATAGAATTCAGCATCGATCATAAATAAGGTGAAATGTTTTTTATTGCAATAAATGTTCAAACCCATTTACAAATCGGTCTTGTTTATCCAGCTATTGTGCGAACTATCGAATCCCAGCCACTTGACGTAGACTCTGTCGCCACGTTTCCTCAACACTTTTTCCACGAGATACATGTCGGTGTACTTGACTCTCAGAAGCTCCTCCTCGTAGAAACCACCGGCAATGGGCTTGTCTCGGTAGTCCTTCAGCCTGTATGTCACCGGAACGGTCGACTCCATCACTCGACTCACCGTGAAAATTTCCGTCGTCCAGTTGGGCGTGTAGCCTTTCTCGAAAACGTGCTTATTCTTGCTGACTCGCACCTTGTCGCCGATTCAGAACTTGGGCGCTTTGCGCTTTTGACAATCACGCGGCTGCAGCAACACAGTTTCAGCGTCGGCCACCTCGTTTGGCTTCATTCCGATAGTGCGATGTTTGCTGCTGTTGCATGTAGCTACGAGATCGGGCAAAATGTCGAGCGACTTGTAGGAACCGCGCAGACTGAACTGCAGCCACACCTTTTTCTTGAGTGTGCGATTGAACCGTTCGACGATGGATGCCTTGAGGTTGCTGTACGTCGAGTAGTGATTGATGCGATATCGACTCATGAGGCTCCTGAAGGACGCGTTGTAGAATTCTCTGCCTCGGTCAGTTTGCAGATTCCTCGGTACTCGACCCTGTCGTAGCACGAGTTCCATGGCCGCAGTGACGTCGTTGCCGGTCTTCCGCTTCACGGGAACGTCCCAGGCAAACTTGGACAGCACATCGATGATTGTGAGCAGATACCTGACACCCCGGTTTTTCCGAGCGTACGGTTGCATCTCCACGAGGTCGGCCTGCCACGTCTCATCCAGTCCTCGCACGTCAAACTTGCGTCGTGGATAATTGCGTCGTGCGGGTTTATGCAGCTCTTCCACCAATCTCCGATGCTCCATGCCGCGTGTCCAACGTTTTAATGGCCTCGGAGTTGCGCGTGGCCAACTCCAGAGTCGTTTCAACGTTTACCTCGATAATTCTCAGCCTGTCGTTCACTTGATTCTGCAGAATATGTATGTTCAGTTGCAGATCGTCAAAATCCTCTCTCAGCCGAGTTGTGATGTGAAACAATTCGCTCAGAGTGCTTTGAACAAGACGTCTCGCGAGACTCAGGTTGACCCCGTCACGAGGTTCACTCGCGTCGGCAACGTTGCACAATCTTTTGGCCTTTACGTCGTACTGTCCGTCGGTGGTGAGCTTGAATCCGAATCCGGGAGGACCTCGCGTACCGCCCTCAGTTCGTCCTAGCTGACGTCCGAACACATCGATGCTCATTGTTCAAGTGTGGTTGCAACGCCCCTTGTGCCCCGCTTAAATGACAATACCGGCCTCACGCAGCTCCTCGATGATCGAGATGATCTCGTTGACGTGACTCGAGTTGCCGGCCGATCGCTCAGCCATCAGCAGACGCAGTCGATCAACGAGCTCATTCGGGTCTTCCCAGTACACGTAGTCCATTCGCGTGTTCCTTCACGCGATCTTGTGCCGAGGCAATATACCACTACCGGTGGATGTACCACCACCACCACCGACCAAGGGCGCCACCCAGTCCCTGTACTTGCTGTTTCTTTGCCTGCGAATGACGTCGTCCGACCTGTAGTGTTTCTTGTGTGCGTTCGTCGTTTACAGGATTTTCCCATAGACATTCTTGTCTTCCGCGCTCACGAGATGCGCACTGGTTTCCTTCCTGAAGAGCAGTTCGAGCAAGCCGACGCTCGATCGATACTTCCTGTCACCCACAATCACGTCGTCGTTCACGAAACGTATGGGTGAGTCGCCAATCATCATGCTACCGTCTGGCAACTTTCGAACCCCATAAGTCACATCGAGATACTTTTTTCGATTCGTGTTGAGCATGTGAAGATATTTGTCGAGCGCAGGCACTTCCGGCATGTCATAATATTCGCCGGGACTCTGCTGCTGCACGTATTCGTCGGGGCTCGTTTTTTGCTGCTGCTGCACGCATTCGTCGGGTGCCATTTTCGGCCATTCATCCTCCGCGTCGTACGCAGTTTTGAAGGAGCTTTCCATCTCATCATCATCACCACGGGACACCTCCTTCTTCTTAGGCAACGTGTGCCTGGCGTTCACGAGGCGTTCGAGAGGTTTGACGATTGGTTTGAAAGTTTCGTCCAGAGCTTTCTCCATCGTTTGCTTGTCCGCCTTGAGAAGCATGTACTTGCGCTTAATCGCATCCCTCATTTTCTCCATCTGGCTGAGCGTCTGTTTCTCGCGACGGAACTCAGCCGTCACACTGTCGCTTCGACCATCCATAATGCACTGCGGAGATCACGTCGCGCACGATATATTTATGGCAAAGCTGTCGAAGCCCTTTCTGTACCTGCCACAGTCGAGTCCACTGCCACGGTTGATTACGAGAAATCCGTGACTGGAGTCGTTCCAGCAGGTCGAGCACAAGTCTCTGAACTGCACGTACGGCATGTCCGTGTTCACGTGATCGTCATAGATGTGTCGGAGGTTCATCTCGTCCTGTCGAAAGACGACCAACAGATTGACGTTGTCACGCACCAGGTGCTTGGGGATTTGAGCGTACGATTGACACAGGTAGAAGCAATCGATGTTCTTGTGTCGACCCATGCAGTAGAAGGCTTTGACGTTGTCCTGTTTCTCGCAGGCTATATCGTCGAATACGATGATGGAATTGGGACGAGCGTCCGCGGGTGATACGACCTGATCGTGTTCGCTGAATGCAAAGTATCCGATACCCTCGAGCGGTGCGAGCACTTTCTCGAGCAGTTTGTACTTTGGCTGATTCAGTGACTTGGAGTACACGTAGACGTTCTCGAATCGCAAACCATTGGGATGCGTAATGAGGGCTAGCAACGCGTTGGTCTTGCCGCAATTTGACGGACCGCAGAAGACTGCGCGAATACTGGCAGGCAGCAGATTGCCGTGTCGCGTGCCCTGCTTTCCGCCCTCAACGAGCGCATCGAAATTCATCACCGGTAGCTTGTGCACTTGCTCTCGGAAATCCATGACTGAGCCGTCAAGGTATAAATAGCCCGCTTATATACCCCTCGACTCCATTCGCTGACTGATCGCGTAGTGATGCACACAGGTCGAGGTGTCCTGAACAAGCTCATCAACAGGCTTCCAATCGAGTTGCACATACCGGGCTATCAGTACTGCGGGCCAGGCACGAAGCAAGCGGAACGCGTCGCTCGCGTTGATCCCGGTGTAAATCCTCTGGACGCAGCCTGCAAGGAGCACGATATCGCGTACTCGCAAAACCGTGAGAACGTCGCGGCGCACAATTCGGCCGACCGAGTTTTGGCAGATAGGGCCTGGCAGCGGGTGTTTGCAAGAGACGCCGCTATTGACGAGAAACTTGCCGCTTACGTCGTGGCAAACACCATGAAAGCCAAGTCGAAACTCGGTATGGGGCTGAAGAACAAGAGGCGAAAGCCCCTCATCGCGCTTGCCAAAATAGTGAGAGCCGCCTCGCGATCGACCGGAAGTAATTCTCGCGAAGTCATTCGATCGGCGCTCACGAAGGCTCACGAAGCTGTGAAGCAAGCTGGCGGAAGGAAGACGGTGTTGGTGCCACGCGTACTGCCCATCCCGGAGAAAGTGGGCGGAGTTTTGCCATTCCTCATTCCCTTGTTTGCCGGCTTGAGTGCTACGGGAGCGCTGGTAGGTGGCGCTGCGGGTGTGGCAAAAGCTGTGAATACCGCTAAAGCCGCCGAGCGTCAATTGCAAGAGAATCGCCGACACAACGAGACGATGGAAGCTACCGCTCTCGGTAAGGGGCTCTACCTCAAGCCTCACAAAAAGGGATTTGGTATACACGTGGAGGCGAAAAAAAAGTTCACCTATCCCAAGCGTCCTCTAACGGACGCCGACCTGCTGAAATACGCGCAGGACGTTCCGCACTTTCGCGGTGTGTTCATGAGAAACGATTTGCCGAGGAATGGACCGCATTATCGCGAATCGGCTATCGTAAATCTCGACGACAAGGAAGGACCGGGCACGCACTGGGTGGCCTATCGAAAGCACGGCAACAACGTCGTCTACTTTGACAGTTTCGGCGATCTACCACCACCTCGAGAACTCCTGAAGTACCTCGGAGTCGCCGAGGTAAAGTACAATCACGCGAGATATCAGGATTTCGACACGTACGAGTACGGCCATCTTTGTCTGAAATTCTTATATAAGCAGTTGTGAGAGTTTACGCAGAGTCAGTCACGCATCAGCATGGAAGAGTCATTGACTCTCAGCCTGTCGGGACGCTCGTCTCTACTGGAGGCGCAGTACTTTCCGCCGATCGAACTCTCACCCAGCAAGAACTACGTTCTCGGGCTAGTGGAATTCCTCTCGTTCAACTCCGTACCCAACATTGATACCGGTAAAAACAAGTTTTACGCGGGTGGTGAGGTGATTGCGTTGCCGACGGGAAGTTACGAGATCGAAGATATCGAGAAGTACTTGCAGGATGTGCTTGGGCGAAAAGGCATCTCCCTCAACCTCAAGCCCAACAACAACACGCTGCGTAGCTTGCTCAAGTGCAACCGAAGCGTGGATTTTCGACCGGCAGACTCCATCGCTAACCTGTTGGGTTTTGCTGCGCGCGAGCTGTCACCCGATACAACTCACAGCTCGGACTTGCCGGTAGCTATTCTCAGAGTCAACGCGCTGCGAGTCGAGTGCAACATCACGTCCGGGGCGTACATCAACGAGCACAGAGCGCACACGATCCACGAATTTTTCCCGGCAGTACCACCAGGATATAAGATCATCGAAGTTCCCTCGCAAGTCATTTACCTGCCGATCACCGTCAAAGTCATTGACCACGTGCGATTGCTCATAGTCGATCAGGACGGAGAACCGGTGAATTTTCGCGGTGAAATCATCACTATTAGACTGCACATCAAGGAAGCCAAGTAGACATGGGTATCGTCTACAACAAGGTCGGCTATAAAAGCGCGTTACCATGTCGCCCAAGCATCAGTCGTCGACGAGTGTCGAAAACGCTAACACGTCGGAACATTCAGTACCTGAGAAGCCTCTGACTCAAAGTTGTCGTTGGTGGTGGAAGAGAGAAACCTGCGTGATATTTTGCTGCTGGAATGGAAGAGGCCTTGAACGTGCACTCGCCCGTCGTTTTCGACGAGTCCGTAACGCATTACGAGATTCACGCGCATCAACCCTATACTTCATCGAGTTTCGCCAACAGCGATGAGATTCGCATATCCATTCAGCATCAGGACCTGTGCGTTCTACCGGCGCGAAGCTCCCTACACGTCTGCGGTAGACTCAGCAAAACGAACGGAAATGCCGTCACGGCGACACAGTTCGTTAACAACGCCATCTTGCATCTGTTTGAGGAAATTCGCTACGAAATAAATGCCATAGAGGTGGACAGAAGCAAGAACGTTGGTCTGATGAGTCTCATGAAGGGCTACGCATCACTGAGCTCCGGTCAGATGTTCAGCGTTGAAAACTCTGGCTGGTTCGAAGAGCCGAAGCAACTGACGGACGACAGGGGATACTTCGACGTGTGCATACCGCTCGCCATGATTCTCGGCTTCGCCGAGGACTATCGCAAGATCATCATCAACACGAAGTACGAGCTGATTCTCACGTGATCGAGGAACGACACGAATGCAGTTATTCAAACAGCCCTCGAGAATGGCGCCACCGAGGAATTCAAGATTGAGATCGCTAAAATAGAGTGGCTGATGCCTTACGTGATGCTGTCAACTAAGCACAAGATACGTCTGCTCAGTCACATTGAGAAGGACATCACTATGTCGTTTCGCATGTGGGAGTTGTACGAATACCCCATGCTCCCAATCACGACGAAACACGTTTGGACGGTCAAGACGTCGAATCAGCTGGAGAAACCGCGCTTCGTCATTCTCGCGCTGCAAACGAATCGACGAGGCGTTCGAACGGCAAACGCTAGCCGCTTCGATCACTGCGCAATAACCAATGTGAAACTGTTCCTCAATTCGCAGTGCTACCCTTACGGTAACCTCAATCTTGACGTGTCGCGCAACCAGTACGCTCAGTTGTACGAGATGTACGCCAGCTTCCAGACTGCGTACTACGCCAAGGAGGCAGAACCCATGCGGACAAAGACAGACTTCATCGCGCATGCTCCACTCATTGTGATTGACTGCTCGAGACAGAACGACGCCCTCAAGCAGGCACCGGTTGACGTTCGTATCGAACTAGAGGCTCAATCCAATTTTCCCGCGGGAACTACAGCCTACTGCCTGATCTTGCACGATCGCATCGTAGACTACAATCCCATAAGTGGGGATGTGAGGAAACGCCTCTAGAGTGGAGGGGATGAAGAATCCGCCTATAAATGACGCTCGAGTCAAGCGTTCATCGTCATTAATCGCAATGGAGTACGTGGTGGATACACAGGGCTTCCAGCGGGACGAGTTTGTACTCAAAGAACTGGCAGTGACTCCGCTCAATGCGGACGTGCAGCCGCTGATTTTCCTCTTCAAACCACCGATCCCATGGTACGATCTTCCGGCCAGGTACAAAAGCATCAATTCCTGGCTCGAACGCAACTACCATCATCTCGACTGGAGCACGGGAGAAGTACCCTACTGCGAGGTGGAAAACGTGCTCCGATCGGTTCTGCACAACGCCAGCCCCATCTACGTGAAGGGACAGCAGAAGCAGCAGTGGCTCGAACGTTTCGGATTCGATGCACGAGACGTCGTGGCGTGTCCCTCGCTGAGGAGAGCCAACAAAGTGGCGGCATTCTGCCCTTACCACGATTCACCCAATTGCGCACTTCGAAATGTCCTGCTGTTGAGGAAGTTTCTTCGAGAGAGCCTCCCGTCCGTTGGACGATCGCTCAAACTGTTTCATCAAGTTGGATCCCTCTCTGGCATGGAACCCATCGATATCGCCCAGCTATCCAAGGAATTCATCGTCACCTTCGCTGCACACAGCGTCGATCTCGCCTGGGACAAATTACCCGAACTCCTCAAAAATGACCCCGAAGTCGGCGAGTGTCAACGATGCCGCGAACACGCGGACAAAATTTTGCCACTCAAAAGAGAATGTAAACAATGTATCTTGAATTCTTAATAAAAAAAACATCTCAAGCGTAAGTGTCACAGCAATCCCGATTGTCAAGTATCCTGATCGCCGGTATCCTGATCGCCGGTATCACGGACCGCGCGCATTTGAATTTCCCGCCGAAAGGTCTCCCCGTTTGAATTTCCCGCCGAAAGGTCTCCCCGTTTGAATTTCCCGCCGAAAGGTCTCCGCGTTTGAAACTTTCGTGCGCGCGGTCTTTCAATTTCCCGCCAAGCGGTTTTTTTCTCGAACTTCCCGCTGAAAAGTATCCGCGCGCGCTTTGAAGCAACCGTCGAAAGGTCTCCGCCTTTGAATTTCCCGCCGAAAGGTCTCCGCTTTTGAATTTCCCGCCGAAAAAAGGCCCCCTCTTTTGAATTTCCCGCCAAGAGATTTTTTTTCGAACTGCCCGCTGAAAAGTATCCGCGCTTTGAATTTAACGCCGAAAGGTCTCGGCTTTTGAATTTCCCGCCGAAAAAGGTCTCCCCCCTCTTTTGAATTTCCCGCCAAAAGTCTCCGCGCTGTCTTTTCAATTTCCCCCGCCAAGAGCGTCGTTTTTCTCGAACTTCCCGCTAAAAAGTATCCGCTTTGAATTTACCGCCGAAAGGTCTCCGCTTTTGAATTTCCCGCCAAAATATATTCTCCCCCCCTCCGGTCTTTTGAATTTCCCGCCAAAAGGTTTTTTGAATTTCCCGCCGATTTCCTGTCGGTATGTCGGTAAGGTAGATTCCCACAGGAACCATGTTTGGGCCAGAATTTACCGTCGGTAAGGTAGATTCCCACAGGTACCATGTTTGGGTCAGAATCTGCCGTCGGTAAATTCCTGGGGACTTGCTGGAATCTACCTTACCGACCGTCGGTAAAGTAGATTCCTACATGGGGGGAACCAGCATAGGTATACTACTGACGGAAATTTCTAAGTAAATTAATATATCTATCTATCTACTAGTTATAGTCAGAACCCGAGTAGAAATAATGTTCCGGCTACAAGAGGGTCCGGATCAGGGCTCCTGATTTATTTTTTGGTCTTGATCAGGTTTATTCACCAAGCCCTTATCAGATTTGGAATGTCATCCCTGACTTCGGTCTGGTCAGGGTGGAAAATCAAGGCTTGATCGGAGTGAAAAGTGAAGGCCTGACATGCAGTTCGAAGAGAAAAGAACGATGACCACTAGCAGGATTGCGGCGCATATTTTGTCCAGTATCGTTTGAAGTCTCGGTATCGACGTGAACGAAATTAATTTAACAAGGGGACAGTACGGCAGTCGGATTTTTGTAATTTTTCGTACTCATGGTTCGCGAAGTTCAGAGCTCGAATATTAATATCCCAAAGCAGTTCGACGCCATATTCAGAAATTTTCGAGAAAATTGACTTTGAAGTTTTCGAGCGCACTCTTATCCCACAAAGATGCAACGATATTCGAACCGGGCTCGTCGCGTACCCGGTAGCGCTCGAGTCTAGTAATCGCGGGGTCGCTGGTTCGAGTCTCACTTCGAAATTTTGTTTTCTTTCATTTTTTGTTTTAATTCGCGTACCTCCGTCATTTAAATATCCCGATAAATTTTTGTTGCATATAATCACATATTATTATATATAATTAATATAATATATCTATATATGTTTATATATGGACAAAATCCATATATAGTTATTTATGTACAAAATTCATTATAGTTATACATAATTATATATTTCCTCATATATGATCATATATTATTCATATATAACAATAGGTGATTATTTATAAAAAAATAAATAAATAATCCCGGGATAAAAATCATAAAATCTATGCTAATTCACATATATGCAATTATAATTGTCAATGATAAATGCAAGTCTTATTTTTTATTATCTCTTGCTTGAAATTGCGAATAGGCGACGTAAAAATATCCAGTAATAATATTTACATAAACTCCCTTGTAGATTAATAGGAATATAAATAGAAGAATAAATGTTGAAATATGTGAATATAACGCTTGCTTTGGCAACCGTCGATATTGCGAATAACAGTTCTGCGTACATCGTTTGCCTTTGATGCCAGCGCCTATCTAATTGAACAAGGACGTGAAATTAATGATAGAGAAGATTGCATGAAAATTCATTCTATTGTTCATCATCAGTTGTCTTCTCCGGTCTTCAATAACATGATCAGATATGCGTGGTTTGCTTCGAAACTTTGCGATCAAAGAGAAATCTTCATGAACGTGAATGAAGTTTGTTTTCCGATCGATGTACTGAAAAAAAATTGCGAATGTAACAATGCAGCGTTTGTACGGTGTGTGAGATGCCGTGAAAATTACTGTTTTCCTTGTTTTTACGATGGTTATCACTCTGGCTCGTGTAACATTACACCCGATGTATAAAACAAACGAATACAGACCGAATAATAAAGTATTCAATTCCTTACCCGACGTTTTTCATTTTCATCCTAAAAATGTTGTTGGTTATAAATATTGATACTTGAAAATGTATGTTTATAATCAAGAGATAATTAAAAATATGACTTGCGTTTTTTCATTTAAAAAAATGAAAAAAAAAAAAAAAATTCGAAGTGAGTCTCGAACCAGCGACCCCGCGATTACTAGACTCGAGCGCTACCGGGTACGCCACGAGCCCGGTTCGAATATCGTTGCATCTTTGTGGGGTAAGAGTGCGCTCGAAAACTTCAAAGTCAATTTTCTCGAAAATTTCTGAATATGGCGTCGAACTGCTTTGGGATATTAATATTCGAGCTCTGAACTTCGCGTACCATGAGTACGAAAAATTACAAAAATCCGACTGCCGTACTGTCCCCTTGTAAGTCAAGCTACTATCCACAGAAAGTGGATAGTAGAATTCGATGCGGACAGATGCCGATGCGACATGAGAAAAAAAAATGTTTCTTACTATCCAGAAGAAATTGTTTTTTCGATTAGTTATGAAAAAAAACGGTTTTTTTATGTGTCACACGTCCGGTCGGTGAAAACCTTACTGCCAACCTTACTCTCGTAAACGGATCGCATTTCGGAGAAAAGAAGAGATAGCCGTTGTTCACCGTTCAGCAGAGCGCAACGAGTAAGGTAATGGTACCAATGCTCGGACGGTTAAGAGCATCCTTAGATTACAGGGTTTTTTTATTCATTTATGGACCGTTTAACACAAAAATGACTGGAACTAACGTGAAGCTCGTAATTTCTAGTTTTTAAAACACATACAATAACTACCGGAAAGTTTAATGTTATTATTTGTATACATTTAAATGTTCAATAGTACCAAATGTACCAATTTTCGGACACCTGTTAGTGTTACGTACCTATGTTCGGACACTATCATGTCCCAATTATGGGACACGTCCCTATAACCACATAACCACAAACTTTGTTTGCGTCGCGACTAGTTACGTTACCTATTATATTATCCAAATATAGGACAGATGGACTTACCAATTGATTTTATCTTTGTCTTTACTTCTTTTATCAAAATCACAAACTAAGCTTAATAAATCATTTATCGGGAGGTACACAGCGAAACGAACTGTCAACGCTTTGCGTCCGGCGATTCGGTCTCTGCAGCTACGTTCTCTCGTACCAGCAATCGGACATGAGATTCGACCGTGGTACATGCGTGGGATAGATGTCCCAATGAATGAGACGCTGAATTTATTATATAAAACCTTATACAAACCAAAACGTAACGACGGTGTCGAAAAGTCGGTTCGATTCGCTTTCGATGGATCATAAGTCTAGTCTAGAAATCGATAAAAAATAGACCTCTATTACTATCACAAATTATCGTAACTCCTTAGCTCTTCGATCTAGAAAAGTGCATTCATGACATGACTAACGCGGACTCGTTAACATAACTCGTTAATTTTACGACTAAAATTCATTATTAGCGTACAATTTTCCCATAATCAATTAACAATTGAAAGCTGAATAGAATGCAAGCGCCACTTTTCGTTACCTATCAATTAGATAGCTGATATAGTGAAATATTCGAACTACTGTCCGAACAGTGGGACCCGTCCGAGCATTTGTACTGTTACCTTACCTTTTTTTCCGAAAAGTCAACTGTTCCAGAAATTATTGGGTATCTGTAATTTAGCTTTCTTTCTCGTACTTATTCCTGGCCGCTGGGTGGATGTGAGACATCACCTTTAAAATGACATTTAAAGAAATGGTGGGTTGAAACGGTTGGTAAAAATCGAACTATTTTTTTTTTCGACAAGCACTTAGGCTTCGAAATACTATTAAAAAATTTGTTTGAAAATGGTGGTAAAATTGTTTTTTTTTCCAAAAAAATATTTTTCTTTTTGAGTTGTTCAATAATTGACATTTTTTGTTGATAAAAATATGGATTATTGTAAAAAAAACATTTTCATCTTAAAAAATACATAAAAAAAGATAAATTTATCTTTTAATTGACTTTCCAGCAATAGTTCCAAATTCAATCATGTGGAACACTATGAAAAAAATTGCAGCGTTTTGGACTTTTGTGGGTCTCTTTAGGATACTTTGAGGTAAAAGAAAATTGAAAATTATCCTTCGTTTGTTCATTATTTGTACAGGTACCCAAGTTCAATGAAAAAGCGTAAAAACAAATTTTTAATCTTTGAACGGATTAAAATATTCGTTCTTTTGGAATAAATAATACGTTTTATTAATAAATTTAAATGTCAGTCAATTTTGAGACACCCTTTATATATACCGGGTGCCCCATTTTAGTTTTACACCTGATTTGTCTCGAAAAATACTGCTTCGATCTAGTATTGACTATAATATTTAATATTTTTATGCTTCGAAGGGGGACTTAAACAAATATTTTTTGGTCCAAAATTCAAAATGGCAACGTTAAGATGGCTGACATCATTTTAAAAAATCGCATCATGAATTTATTTTTTCACTAAATCATTTATCAGGGCGAAACTAGTAGAAACCTTTGTAGACCTTTTGTAGACCTTTTGTAGAAAAAGTAGCTGTGAAACAGCTACTTATTGTTGAAATTGTAGTAGACCTTTGTTGAAAAAGTAGTAGACCTTTTGTAGAAATTTTTTTTCATAATTTGTTCATAATTCATAGTTGATCAAGTTCATAATTTGTAGGTTAGAATGTCATTTTTTACTATTTTGGCGCTATCCAGAATGTTCCACGAGGAGGTAACATCTTTAACATCCCTAGCGTGTGTTTGTTTGGGTTTGTTTGGGTTCTGTCATCGCAGCATCTGCGGGAAGCATTACTTTTCTGCTTCAACTTAAAAAAAAACAGCAGCTGACGCACGTCGGTTACTTGAGGAGGCCTACGGCGAACATATACTATCAGTAACAACGTGTGAAGATTGGTTCATAGTACAGTCGTGCTGTCGCTGAACAAAACCCGGAATCGGAGAAAATTAGAAGAAGGCTAGTTTTTTGACAGGTGATTTTGTAGGTGCCGCGGGTGCTAAATCCAAGTTTGCCTAAAAATCGGGATGTAGGGTTCGTTTTTAAGGGATAAAAAGGGATGGGGGTGGATTAATGCCAAACTACAACCCCTACGAGGTCAGCGCCGTGAGACAAAATGTTCAGAAAAATCTGGCCTTTAGTGTTGTCCACAGCGCCGAAGTCGTGGAAGTTCATTTTGAGGGTGAAAAAGTGGGGTGAAATTTTGAAAAATCGGTTTTAATTCAATAACTCTTCAGAAAAAAATCGTACGTTTTTTGTTCAAATGGCAACGTTGTAGCCCTTGAAAAGACGCGTCGATCGAGTATTCGATCATCACTCTTCGATAATATCTTCACCCCCAAAAAATGGTTAAAAACAAAAAAGAAATAGTTTATTGAATAACTCACAAACAATCAGTTTTTCGAGTATGGTTCAAATGTACGAAATATAAAGAATAATTTTCTCCATATTTTCGTTGCGTAGGACCACCCTTGAATTTTGATTTTTCAACCCCTCTCGGAGGTTGAACATTCAAAATGAAATGCTGAGCAAGCTATTGACGGCACGAATTCGCTGCCGCGGAAGAATTTGTAGCTTGAACCCTCAGCTACATTTTTGTCCACAGCGCCAAACTCGTATCTCTTTAGTTTCGGTCAATAGTTTTCCCAGAATTTCATTTTGAATTTTCAACCCCTGAGAGGGGTACGAAAAAGCAACAATTCTAATGTTGTGCATAAGAACGAAAATATAGAGAAAATTATTCTATACATTTCGTACATTTGAACCATCCCCGAAAAATCGATTGTTTTTGAGTTATTCAATAAACAATTTTTTTGTTAATTCTTCAACAATTCTTTTGGGGGTGAAGACATTATTGGAGAGGGTTGATCGAATACTCGATCGACGCGTCTTTTGAAGGGCTACAACGTTTCCGTTTGAACAAAAATTGTATGAATTTGTCCTAAAGAGTTATCGAATGAAAAATGATTTTTCAATTTTCAGCACTTTTTTTCGTCGCGGTATTTATGTATTGCTAGAGAGATGGCAAAAATGTGTAAATAGCGAGGGACAATACTTCGAATGAACCATTTTTTGTATTTGTCTTGAAATTTTCGATTTTTTATTGGCAAAAAAACCGGAAACTTAGTTGCGCACCTAGTAATAATAATACCTATAATTAGCAGTGTAATGATACAAAAATGTGGAGTGTGATGTTTGTGTTGTTTCCGTATATTTGAATCGGCTGTGCGAATGTGTGTAATTTGTTCTTTGGGTGTACGCTGTATGCACTGTGTAAGTGTGTGTAATCTGTTGTTTGTGTTGTTCGCTGTATTTTTAAAGGGTTTTGCGCCCCGAAAAGCTCGCGCGGTGTATACTTTTGAATCTCTGGTCGATAATAAGATCGTTGACTTTTCGGTGCCGCCCTCTCTGCTCTATATACCATTATCGACCAGGTCACCGTAGATCTATTATCTAGAGCAATGTTTGTCAACTTCTTTTATGAAGCGGTGCCACTTCGTAATTTTGAAACTTGAACCTTCGTATTGGACTTCGCATCGCGTCGCCCGCCCTACGAGAGGGTACTCGTCACGGTCGGTGCCGACTTTATCACGGTGTACATACATCCACCAATTTTTGGCGGCAAACAAAAAAAAACACTCACGGTCCTTCAGTGTGCCGCAGTACACCGGCTGAAATTTAGTGATCTAGAGCAGCGGTTCCCAGAAGGTGTTCCACGGAACACTGGGGTTCCGTGGAAGGGCCACAGGGATTCCGAGAGTTGGGCGTATTGTCGTAGAAAGCAGCGAGCCGAGACGCTGGCGCTTTAAGGCGCGCGTCCACATTTACGCGGACGCGTGCCTTAAATGTTCACCAAGCCAGAACACGCACTAACGTAGCGCGGGCGATGGACGGCAGAGGGCACGGCGCTCGCTAGTTTGTGCAAAATTAGGAACCGCTGATGTAGAGCGTCACTCGGATTTTTTTGTTTTCTTATCGATCGTTTGCGGAAGATCTCGGTGTGGTCGGGCAGTCGCTGATCCCCGTGTTACTGCGCTAGTGCGTGTGTGTGTGTTTTGTTTTGATTTCGTACCTATACTATTGACCTGGCTTGTGTGTGCATAGTATAATCCTGAACAGACTTACTTTTAACGAGTAATGCGAATCATTCTTCTTTTCCTCTACACTTTTATTTTCTTTTATTATTCTTCTCGTTTTCCTTTTAATTTATGAACAATGTATCCTTTTATTGTTTTTCGTCTTTCCACTCGCAACCGTTCCGTACCGATTAGGAAGTATTTGGTCGCGCTGTATTAGTCGATGCACCAAGAAATGGTAAGACTGAGCCCTTCTTGTTCTTGTTCTATCCTCACTTGTCCTTGGCATCTTGTCTATCCTCTTGTTCTATCCTTACCCGCACGCGACGATGTCCTCTTTTCTCTCTTGTAGTCGTTTTGATCGCAACTGTTCCGTACCGATTAGGAAGTACTTGGTCGCAATGTACTAGTCGGCTCACAACGAGGAGCTGAGGCTGAGCTGGTCGAATAGACCAGAAAAGAGTAGGCCTTCCACTGAAAACCTTGCCGTGTTTATTTTTCCGCATTTTCTTTCTCCTTTTCTATCACATTGCCCATAATTCTTGTAATTGTTGACTTTTGTCTTCAAATTAATAAATTTTACTTGCGTTTTTATCCTTCCCAAATTCCCAAGGCCATCGCACGCCGGCCCTGTCTATATTTAGGCGTTTTTCCGTTGACTCGCATTGCGACGTCTGTGAGTCACAGTGTATCGCTATAAAGACAGACTGTTAATTCAATCAAATAGAAAAATGTTTCCTCAATGAAAATTCTATTTAATTTTAATTTAAAACAATTATGTAGAGACTGCGATGGTCGAGCGCATGATTCACGGGATACGCGAGGAGAGATTTAGATGTTACAAATTAAGAGAAGGAAGATCTCGCTTGAAAGTTCCGTTTATTACTATGTACCAATTGTCGAGGGAGTGCACGTCTTGATGGTCGAGGACTCGGAGATGGACGGATTTCTCTGGGTCCAGAGGGAAGAAGTATAATTGAAGCGGATGGGCCTAAGAAGGTGGATGGGATGATACGAGGAAGCGTAGCGAGGCGCGTGGGACCAGTGACAAAGGAACGAAGAGACGAAGAAGTTGCAGTCGAGGGTTTCTAGGAAAGGAGATTAGGTTTAGATGAGCGTTGAGGTTTAGCTGTGGGAAACGGTTGATAGCGATATGAAGTGTCGGGTGTTGGCGTGAGGCTAGGTTTGGGAATAGGAGTTATGTGGGACCGTGACAATACATTTGGTGGATTGAACTAAACTGTTTTTCCAACAGATGAAATCGAATCACGAATGTATTAGAAATAAATAAAATATTTAAGTTATGAGACGATATTAAATAGATCTTGATTTAAATAAATAAATATATTACAAAAAAAATAATTCCAATACTGAAATACAATGGAAAAAATTTGATTTCCCGAAAAATCTAATTAATTAAAAAAAATCAAACAGACGCATCTCGTTAATATCAATCGAAGTTTTCTGTCAGTGTCAGTTCCAGCTGATCATCAACAGCACCTGACATTCTTTTGCTGGGAAAATTTATCGGGGCGTAGATGTTCTTCAGCTCTGGATTGGTCTGGAGCTGATATTTGCCAGCGGTAAAAAAATTTGGTGTGCGTTTTGGATCTGTCAAATGTTTTATAAAATGGATATTTCAACCAATGCAATCAATGTCACCAATGTCTTTAAAAAAGCTAAGAAATAAATTGTTGCACTAACCTTTTATATTATTCCGTCCTTTTTCTTCGTTATCCAGTGCTCGCCGTTGATGCAGACGCACTCGTTGCGCAATATTCTTCAGCTTTTCTTTTTCCATAGCATTCACAACGTACACATTATTTGTAAACATGTATGCATAGAGTGGACAATATGTCTCGACGTGTTGACGACGCGCTAATATACAGGGTGTTGGGATGGTCGGTGCAAAACCTTAAGGGGTGATAGGTCACCTCGTTAGGAACATATCTATAACTAGGTAACCCTATTCGAAAGTCTAAGGATTTCAAGTTATCATGGTAAGTATAATTTTTGCAATATTTCCCAAAATTAGGTACTAACTCGTATAGGAACATATCTAACCTAGGTTACCATAGTCGAAAGTCTAAGGATTTCAAGTGATCATGGTAAGTCTGATTTTTGCAACATTTACCAAAATTACGTAATAACTCGTTCATAATGTTCAACCAGACAATAATTGGTTACTAAAAACTTATTTGTATCTTAGCTTAATGTGTATTCAATCGACAAACACCAATATAATCATCTGTATTCAGACAACTAACTAAATAGAACGAGTTGAATAATTAAAAACTTGTCAAAAGATAAAAATACCTCTTAGGTTAATGCTAAAAAAATAGCATTAAAATAAGAGGCAAACAATTGGTACCTAATTTTCGTAAACTTTCCAAAAATCATACTTATTATGATAACTCGAAATCCTTATATTTTCGACTGAAGTAACCTAGGTTAGATATCTTCCTAACGAGGTGACTCGATATCTTCCTATCATCCCCTTAAGGCTTTGAATCGACCTTCCTAACGCCCGTCCTAATAGCTTGTCGGGTCTAACATCCGTCTAACACCTGTCCTAATAGGTCTTCTAGTGTTTGACAAGAGGTAAGGCGTGTAAAAGGCGCCAAACTGTATGTTAGTCCTCGACTTGATGATTGCTTGAAGCTAGCCGGATCGGGCCAGTTAAAGTTAGCCGTAAATCCGGTTGCCTGACTGACTCAACTGAAACCGGCCGAATCAGGCAAATCAAGACACACCGTAAGTAAGGCCTCCGTACTACAACGTGATCAGGCCCGGGTCAAATGTCAGGGCAGTCCAATAATATTTCTAGTCGGGAAAGTTTAGGAAAGAAAAAGTATCGAAAAACTTTAAGTGTACAAAAGGTACGCTACCGATTGGTCAATAATGTCGAAACTCCCTTTTTTTATTACTTGGCATCAAAACGCTGACGCGTCTCTCGCTGGTCACGTCATGAATACAATGCCAGTGTTTCGGCAGTTTATATTTCGATGACAGAGAAAGGCTTAGTGTGTACGGGCCGATTAATCTTGGCCGTAAACTCAATACTGCGGACGCCCCCCGATAAATGTAAATAAAAACAAGTCGTCTTTCGGTGTGAATGTATGGAATAGATGTACGATCCTTATGGCTCGTAATGGTGCATAGACGCGCAGTACGACACGAAACTAGGTTCTCGATGCTCACGGATGTGTGCTAGATCGAGAGGTGCATTTAGCGGTGGAAGCCTCGAATTTGCATGCTGTAGACTTAGGTCCGAAAAGGCAAAGGAACGAGCCGTCCGTATATAGATTTGTACCATAATATGCACGTGCGTTTCACTGCATGTGCGTGTATACTCAACAAGTACATAGTAGACATTGATTCGATTGAAGCGGTGCATCTACGGCGTCTACTGCAGCATAATCCTAACCTAGAGGAGGCTGAATTGAACTCTACTGTTGGTAGAGCGTAGTCAAGTGATCAAGCCTAGTTACAGGCTGGAGGAGCGGGTCATTTATAGCTTTAAAAACATGAGAGCTTTTTCAATATCCGGCCAGCCTTTAAGATGACACAAGCAAAATCTGTTCGATCTAAAGTTTTTTTTTTTATCGGTTCGTCTCCAGACGTACAGGGTCTTCCTTTTTTTACGAGCCCAATACCCCTCACATTCGTTCTGACCTTCCATTCCCCATCTAAACCGTCTCTATCAACCATTCCACAACTTTTCCCTACCTCCCATTCCACGCCCTCCCACCTTGCAGCCGCAGCCGCCTTCCCCCTCTGTACCGTATTCGCCATGACAAATCTGCCATGGGCATAGAAAAACTGCGGAAAACCTATACCGATACAGCCGATCACAAGTTCGCTTCTCAGTCACGGAACTAGTCGTCTTTCGCCGAAAAATGTCGAAGAAAAACATTTCTCGACGAAAGTACGCGACTGGGTTTGAAACCGGCGACCTCCCGATCCGCTGGTCAGTATGCCACTAGACCAACGCACCGGGTTCTGTTCGATCTAAAGTATAAAACACCTAGAGACGCCTACCGCTGAATAGTCCATTTTAGTGCAACCACCTCATATGAAATACATTCATGTATATATATGTGTGTGTATATATATATATATATATATATATATATATATATATATATATATATATATATATGTGTGTGTGTGTGTATATATAGGGGGTGATCCAGAATAGGTGTAACAGCGAGAAATGCCGGATTCGGCAGGTTACTCCGAAGATTTCTACCGAGTCGTTTTCTTTTTTTCGCCTCCGTCACCAAATGGGAAGCATTAGAAAATAGGCGTTCGATCTTCGAAATTAACGCTCGAATCCGCCATGTTGGACGATCGAAAAGGGCAGAAGAGTAGACGAAGGACCACGAAGTCGTAGCCGACGTCAAGAAGGTTCTGCGAAATAGCAGCGTTTGACAAATGCCAGCGCGCATGATCTGACGTTTAGCGAATCATTCGTTGCGTTGCCTGTCAACCTATTCGGCCCGAGAATCGTGACACACGATTTGACGTTTCACGTATCGTCTGCTATCGCTCGGCGTATTGCGTGCCAAAGCATGGAGCGCGCCGCAATTAATGACATTTACGAATTTTGCCGCGATTATCCATCGAGAGCCCTGTTCTTTTTGCTTCCTTAAGAAATAAAAATTAACAAAACCAAAGAATTGTCAATGATTATCGAATTTCGATATACCGAGCGATTTTTCTTGCGTATTGAAAAAAAATCAATACGTAAGTTTTTATGAACAAACTCTCAATAACTTGACGCTACATTTTCGAGAATTGGATGTTTTCGGGATTTCATTTCTCATTCGACCACTCCGTTTAGTATCATAGTCAGATTGATCTCCAAAAATACATTTTCTGTACGAATATAATCTCAAAGTGTATTCGAGCTGGGTTAGGAAACATCAGGAGAAGCTTTCCATTTCCTCATTAGGGGAGACGAAATCTGTCGGTTCCGGCAGAAGAAAATCAATACGACGTTTTTTTAGGATTGAAAATAGATGAAAAGATCTTCTGCACCGCCTGAGATATATTTTTTCACGTACCGATACGGGTTGATTCTGGAAATCCCAAAGCGTTGCGACTCTGTTTGCGGTTTCTCTTAAGGCGTAACACCACTCGAGCGGCAGAAAATTAAGCCTAACTTTGACAATTTATTTTGGCAGTATGAAAAAAGGAATGGGATTTCTTATGAGAGGGTTTATGTAAGACATATTAAAGTATGTAAAAATTATTATAGCGACGACGGAGCCCATCTTGAAAAACTTGTTTTTCAAACTGGGAGGCCGTAATACGCGAACCCTTTGCATGAATCGATTTGAATTTTGATCGCAGCTCCATAATTACATTCTCTACGGGCGTACGTAGCCGTTTTTTAAAATTAAATGTAAACTTTTTTTATAAACAATTTATCGCTTATCTTTTGGGCAAAAAATCGATTTATTTCTTTCAATGTCCGCCAGTTTTTCAAAATTTGTTCGAAAAATCCCTACGTCGTCCCATAGAGAATGTAATTGTGAAGCTATTATCAACATTTCAAATCGATCCGTTGCAAAGGTGGTCGTGTACTTCGTTCTCCCAGTTTTAAAAAACATGTTTTTCAGGATGGGCTCTGTCGCCGCCATTGTGCATGAAAATTATAATACATTTTTTATCCTTTAGTATGTGTTAAATAAACCCTCTAAAAAGAAATCCTATCCTTTTATCAAACTCCCAAAATAAATTGTCAAAGTTAGGCAAGTTAGGCTGTTAACTGCGGGTATGACGCATTATTTACTCGATAAAGGTGAAATCAACATTGCTCTTAACGTTTCCTGTCCAACTGTAAACGTCGTTTGACAAACGAATTGATTTCATCTCCTATCGCGATCGGGAACGAGATGAATTTATCTCGTTTCAATATCATCGGAAAGGAGATGAAATCAATGGCGAACTCGTCGTGACGGCTTCGAGTATGTCCTACGGACACTAGAACAATCATTGACAGAATTGATTACATCTCCGTTCGCGATTGGGAACGAGATGAAATCACCTCTTTGCGATATTATCAGAATAAAGATGAAATCAACCGCGAACTCGTTGCGACCTTGTCGAGTGTGTCGTATGGATAATGCACGAATCGTTGTCCGAATTGATTCCATCTTCTATCGCGATCGGGGACGAGATGAATTTATTTTGTTTCAATATCATCGGAAAGGAGATGAAATCAATAGCGAACTCGCCGTGACGGCTTCGAGTATGTCCGACGGACACTAAAAGAATCATTGACAGAATTGATTTCATCTCCATTGGCGATCGGGAACGAGATGAAATCATCTCTTTGCGATATTATCGGAATGGAGATGAAATCAACCGCGAACTCGTTGTGACGTTGTCGAGTATGTCCTATGGATAATGCACGAATCGATGTCCGAATTGATTTCATCTCCTATCGCGATCGGGAACGAGATGAAGTTATCTCGTTTCAATATCATCGGAAAGGAGATGAAATCAATGGCGAACTCGTCGTGACAGCTTCGAGTATGTCCTACGGACACTAGAAGAATCATTGACAGAATTGATTTCATCTCCGTTCGCGATCGGGAACGAGATGAAATCATCTCTTTGCGATATTATCGGAATGGAGATGAAATCAACCGCGATCTCGTTGTGACGTTGTCGAGTATGTCCTATGGATAATGCACGAATCGTTATCCGAATCGATTTCATCTCCTATCGCGATCGGGAACGAGATGAATTTATCTCATTTCAATATCATCGGAAAGGAGATGAAATCAATGGCGAACTCGTCGTGACGGCTTCGAGTATGTCCTACGGACACTAGAAGAATAATTGACAGAATTGATTTGCGATATTATCGGAATGGAGATGAAATCAACCGCGAATTCGTTGTGACGTTGTCGAGTATGTCCTATGGATTATGCATGAATCGTTGTCCGAATTGATTTCATCTCGGATGGCAACAACCGGCAACAACGAGTTCGCGGTTGATTTCATCTCCATTCCGATAATATTGCAAAGAGATGATTTCATCTCGTTCCCGATCGCCAATGGAGATGAAATAAATTCTGTCAATGATTCTTTTAGTGTCCGTCGGACATACTCGTAGCCGTCACAACGAGTTCGCTATTGATTTCATCTCCTTTCCGATGATATTGAAACAAGATAAATTCATCTCGTTCCCGATCGCGATAGGAGATGGAATCAATTCGGACGACGATTCGTGCATTATCCATGCGACATACTCGACGAGGTCGCAACGAGTTCGCGGTTGATTTCATCTCCATTCCGATAATATCGCAAAGAGATGATTTCATCTCGTTCCCAATCGCGAACGGAGATGAAATCAATTCTGTCAAAGATTCTTCTAGTGTCCGTAAGACATACTCGAAGCCGTCACGATGAGTTTGCCTTCGATTTCATCTCCTTTCTGATTATATCGGAACGGGATGAATCCATCTAGCTCCCGATCGCGAACGGAGATAAAATCAATTCTGTCAGTGATTCGTGGAATATCCATAGGATACACTCGACAACGTCATGACGAGTTCGCCATTGATTTCATCTTCTTTCCGATGATATTGAAACGAGATAAATTCATCTCGTTCCCGATCGCGATAGGAGATGAAATCAATTCGGACAACGATTCGTGCATTATCCATAGGACATACTCGACAAAGTCACAACGAGTTCGCGGTTGATTTTATCTCCATTCTGATAATATCGTAAAGAGATGATTTCATCTCGTTGCCGATCGCGAACGGCGGTGGAATCAATTCTGTCAATGATTCTTCTAGTGTTCGTAGGACATACTCGAAGCCGTCCCGACGAGTTCGCCATTGATTTCATCTCCTTTCCGATGATATTAACATGAGATAAATTCATCCCGTTCCCGATCGCGATAGGAGATGAAATCAATTCGGACAACGGTTCGTGCATTATCCATAGGACATACTCGACAACGTCACACCGAGTTCGCGGTTGATTTCATCTCCATTCCGATAATATCGCAAAGAGATGATTTCATCTCGTTCCCGATCGCGAACGGAGATGAAATCAATTCTGTCAATGATTCTTCTAGCGTCCGTAGGATATACTCGAAGCTGTCACGACGAGTTTGCCTTTTATTTCATGTCGTTTCTGATTATATCGGAACGAGATGAAATAAATTCTGTCAGTGATTCATTCAGTATCCATAGGATACACTCGACAACGTAATGACGAGTTCATCATTGATTTCATCTCCTTTCCGATGATATTGAAACGAGATAAATTCATCTCGTTCCCGATCGCGATAGGAGATAAAATCAATTCCGACAACGATTCGTGCATTATCCATAGGACATACTCGACAACGTCACAACGAGTTCGCGGCTGATTTCATCTCCATTCCGATAATATCGCAAAGAGATGATTTCATCTCGTTGCCAATCGCGAACGGAGATGAAATCAATTCTGTCAATGATTCTTCTAGTGTCCGTAAGACATACTCGAAGCCGTCACGACGAGTTCGCCATTGATTTCATCTCCTTCTCGATGATATTGAAACGAGATAAATTCATCTCGTTCCCGATCGCGATAGGAGATGAAATCAATTCGGACAACGATTCGTGCATTATCCATAGGACATACTCGACAACGTCACAACGAGTTCGCGGTTGATTTCATCTCCATTCCGATAATATCGCAAAGAGATGATTTCATCTCGTTCCCGATCGCGAACGGAGATGAAATCAATTCTGTCAATGATTCTTCTAGTGTCCGTAGAATATACTCGAAGCTGTCACGACGAGTTTGCCTTTGATTTCATCTCGTTTCCGATTATATCAGAACCAGATGAATTCATCTCGTTCCCGATCGCGAACGGAGATGAAATAAATTCTGTCAGTGATTCGTGCAGTATCCATAGGATACACTCGACAACGTAACGACGAGTTCGCCATTGATTTCATCTCCTTTCCGATGATATTGAAACGAGATAAATTCATCTCGTTCCCGATCGCGATAGGAGATAAAATCAATTCGGACAACGATTCATGCATTATCCATAGGACATACTCGACAACGTCACAACGAGCTCGCGGCTGATTTCATCTCCATTCCGATAATATCGCAAAGAGATGATTTCATCTCGTTGCCAATCGCGAACGGAGATAAAATCAATTCTGTCAATGATTCTTCTAGTGTCCGTAAGACATACTCGAAACCGTCACGACGAGTTCGCCATTGATTTCATCTCCTCCTCGATGATATTGAAACGAGATAAATTCATCTCGTTCTCGATCGTGATAGGAAATGAAATCAATTCGGACAACGATTCGTGCATTATCGATAGGACATACTCGACAACGTCACACCGAGTTCGCGGTTGATTTCATCTCCATTCCGATAATATCGCAAAGAGATGATTTCATCTCGTTCCCGATCGCGAACGGAGATGAAATCAATTCTGTCAATGATTCTTCTAGTGTCCGTAGGATATACTCGAAGCTGTCACGACGAGCTTGCCTTTTATTTCATCTCGTTTCCGATTATATCGGAACGAGATGAATTCATCTCGTTCCTGATCGCGAACGGAGATGAAATAAATTCTGTCAGTGATTCGTGCAGTATCCATAGGATACACTCGACAACGTAACGACCAGTTCGCCATTGATTTCATCTCCTTTCCGATGATATTGAAACGAGATAAATTCATCTCGTTCCCGATCGCGATAGGAGATAAAATCAATTCGGAAAACGATTCGTGCATTATCCGTAGGACATACTCGACAACGTAACGACGAGTTCGCCATTGATTTCATCTCCTTCTCGATGATATTGAAACGAGATAAATTCATCTCGTTCCCGATGGCGATAGAAGATGAAATCAATTCATTTGTCAAACGACGTTGATAGTTGCACGGAAACGTCAAGGGCAATGTTGATTTCATCTTTATCGAGTAAATAATGCGTCATGCCCGCAGTTCACAGCAGTGCCTGAATTGCCCACTAGCTCTGGCCGGAAATAAGATGAAATCGAAAACCATTTTGAATGGAGCATTTCAGGAATGTCCGATAGATGCTCCGAAAAGGATTCAAAGCATCGATTTAATCTTTGCTTGGTTTATAGAAGCTGTTAGACGCTCGAGCTGCGGGTCAATTTGCCCGTCTCCGGAATCCTTGACTTGATCGAAGATGAAATCGACAAATGCCATTACGAGGATGGTCGAACAACATTGGAAGTTGCACGGAAACGTCAAGGGATATGTTGATTTCATCTTTATTACGTAAACAATACGTCCTACTCGCAGCTTGCAGCACCGCATGAATTGTCCACTTGCTCTGATCACAAGTGAAATGAATAAATAAATAACATTTTATTATAAAGCAGCACAAATATTGACCCTTTACATAACGCTGGTGTACTAATATTCTTAAGGGGTAAGACCACTCTAGCGGCAGAAAATAAAGCCTAAACTTTGACAATTTATTTTCGGAGTTTGATAAAAGGATAGGATTTCTTTTAAGAGGGTTTATCTAACACATACTAAAGGATAACAAAAATATATTATAATTTTCATGCAAAATGGCGGCGACAGAGCCCGTCCTGAAAAACATGTTTTTTAAAACTGGGAGAACGGAGTACACGAACACCTTTGCAATGGATCGATTTGAAATGTTGATAGTAGCTTCACAATTACATTCTCTATGGGACGACGTAGGGATTTTTCGATCAAATTTTGAAACAATGGCGGACATTGAAAAAAATAAATTGATTTTTTTCCCAAAAGATAAGCGATAAATTGTTTATAAAAAACAAGTTTACATTTAATTTAAAAAACGGCTACGTACGCCCATAGAGAATGAAATTATGAAGCTGCGATCAAAATTCAACTCGGTTCATGCAAAGGGTTCGCGTATTCCGGCCTCCCAGTTTGAAAAACAAGTTTTTCAAGATGGGCTCTGTCGTCGCTATTTTGTATGAAAATTACAATAATTTTTACATACCTTAATATGTCTTACATAAACCCTCTCATAAGAAATCCTATTCCTTTTTTCATACTGCCAAAAAAAATTGTCAAAGTTAGGCTTAATTTTCTGCCGCTCGAGTGGTATTACCCCTTAAGAGAAACCGCAAACAGAGTCGCAACGGTTTGGGATTTCCAGAATCAACCCGTATCGGTACGTGAAAAATTGTATCTCAGGCGGTGCAAAAGATCTTCTCATCTATTTTCAATCCTAAAAAAATGTATCGATTTTCGTCTGCCGGAACCGACAGATTTCGTCTCCCCTAATGAGGAAATAGAAAGCTTCTCCTCATGTTTCCTAACCCAGCTCGAAAACACTTTGAGATGATATGCGTACAGAAAAATGTATTTTTGGAGATCAATCCGACTATGATACTGAACGGAGTGGTCGAATGAGAAATGGAATCCCGAAAACATCCAATTCTCGAAAATGTAGCGTCAAGTTATTGAGAGTTTGTTCATAAAAACTTACGTATTGATTTTTTTTCAATACGCAAGAAAAATCGCTCGGTATATCGAAATTCGATAATTATTGACAATTATTTGGTTTTGTTAATTTTTATTTCTTAAGGAAGCAAAAAGAACAGGGCTCTCGATGGATAATCGCGGCAAAATTCGTTAATGTCATTAATTGCGGCGCGCTTCACGCTTTGGCACGCAATACGCCGAGCGATAGCAGACGATAGGTGAAACGTCAAATCGTGTGTCACGATTCTCGGGCCGAATAGGTTGACAGGCAACGCAGCGAATGATTCCCTAAACGTCAGATCATGCGCGCTGGCATTTGTCAAACGCTGCTGTTGCGCAGAACCTTCTTGACGTCGGCTACGACTTCGCGGCCCTTCGTCTGCTCTTCTGCCCTTTTCGATCGTCCAACATGGCGGATTCGACCGTTCATTTCGAAGATCGAACGCCTATTTTCTAATGCTTCCCATTTGATGACGGAGGCGAAAAAAAGAAAACGGCTCGGTAGAAATCTTCGGAGTAACCTGCCGAACCCGGCATTTGCCGCTGTTACACCTATTCTGGATCACCCTGTATATATATATATATATATATATATATATATATATATATATATATATATATATATTCATTATTAATTATCTATGCGTCTGATAAAAACATGACTGAGGAATTTTCGTCTCAGAATTTTTTCTGGTAGGAAGCATCTGGTAGGAAAAAAAATTCTGAGACGAAAATTCCTCAGTCATGTTTTTATCAGACGCATAGATAATTAATTATGAATTAAAATAAATAGCCAAGCAGGTGCGCGCTACAGCGGAAAGGCAGCGCACAGGGGTGGGATAGGGGAATGCTTTGTAATTGCGTGCGCCTGAAAATGTGTGTGGAGGGAAAAATGTACCTACCGCTGTAGGTACTAAGGAAAAACTACCTTTCCGCTGTAGCGCGCACCTGATTGGCTATTTATTTTAATTCATAATTGATTATCTATGCGCCTGATAAAAAAAATGACTGAGGACTTTTCGTCTCAGAATTTGTTTTCCTACCAGATGCTAGAAGGGCGTACATTACTTCTGGGACACCCTGTATTTATATATATATATATATATAGCGGTGTCCCATTTTAGTCTGAGACCTGATTTATCTCGAAATTATCGAAGATAATTTATATCGAATACTGCTTCGATCAAGTATTAAGTATAATACAACTTTCAGAGTTCAAATGCGGACGTTCAAAAAAAAAAAATTGGTCCAAAGTTCTAAATGGCGATGTCAAGATAGCCGACATGTTTCTTTAAAATGAAAACAAATTTTTTCACCAAAAAGTTGCTAGGCCAAAACTAACAATTTTTGAAGGATTTTTTTATTACGTTCATAATTTTTAGATTACAACACC
Organism: Ophion obscuratus; assembly: GCA_964007375.1. Taxonomy (NCBI): domain Eukaryota; kingdom Metazoa; phylum Arthropoda; class Insecta; order Hymenoptera; family Ichneumonidae; genus Ophion; species Ophion obscuratus. The sequence continues at coordinate 3,116,899 of OZ023316.1, read as the reverse complement.
ATATTTTACTATTTTAGGCTATCCAGAATGCAACACAAGAAGGTGAAGTAGTCAACGTTCCCAGTGTTAGTGTGCGTGTATGTATCGGTGTAAGTTTGTTGGCGTTTTCATCCACTCACATCCAAACTCGCACGTAGACTCACACTAGGGATGTTAAAGACTTTACCTCCTCGTGGTACATTCTAGATAGCGCTAAAATAGGATATAATAGTCTTCTAACCTAAAAATTATTAATTTTCTCAAAAAAAAATTCCTACGAAAGTTGTTAGTTTTGACCTGACAATTCTTTTTGTGAAAAAAAAACGTCATGTTCTCATTTGAAAAAAAAAAACATACCGGCCATCTTAACAACGACATTTTAAATTTTCGCCTAAAAAATTGTTTTTTAACGTCCCTTTTTAAACCCTAAAAGTGTCACTGCACTCCATACTTGATCGGAGCAGCATTTTTCGAGATAAATCAGGCGTAAGATTAAAATGGGACATCCAGTATATATACTAATCCAGCATACGTATCAACATGCGCTATATCGCTATAGCCTAAAATCAACTATAGCAAGCCCATTCCAACATGTATGCTTACGACCTATCTATACATGTTACACATATGCAGTAAAATCCCGATTAACCACGGTCGATTCATCCATGGAGCGGATTAACTGTGTCAATCGCGAATTAACCGCGTCAAGCGCGAAATAGAAAACAAACGAAATCAACCAGCTTTTTTGAGAAACAAGAGTAATATAAAATGCAATATAGCATAGAGGATTATCATTAAATATACGAAGTCATGTGTACGCTACAATAAAATGGAGACTGGATGAATAATTATAAAAAGTTGTATAACAATTATTTCGGATTAACGATGGTTTCAGTTATCCGTGGGTCATTCGGTCCCGAGCACCCCGTCTAATCGGGGTCTTACTGTATACGGACACATCCCAGTAAACACAGTTCTGTACCGGCAATGTAACGGCAAAGTAACTGAAGATAACGAGTAATGTTTACCGGATACTACATGCAACTTACATGTAAGTTGCTATTTCCGACTCGTGAGTATTACTCGTTATGTAATATTTGATGTAACCGTTACATTTTTGTTATGTTATTTGTTTGTTGTACAATGCAACTGTAATGTAACGGAAATGTAACGGTAACATTACCAACAGTAACAAGTTATATTACTCGACTATTACCTAGTAAACACAGTTCTGTATCGGCAATGTAACGGCAAAGTAACTGAAGATAACGAGTAATGTTTACCGGATACTACATGCAACTTACATGTAAGTTGCTATTTCCGACTCGTGAGTATTACTCGTTATGTAATATTTGATGTAATCGTTACATTTTTGTTATGTTATTTGTTTGTTGTACAATGCAACTGCTATGTAACGGAAATGTAACGGTAACGTTAACGAAAGTAATAAGTTATATTACTCGAATATTACATGCAACTTACGTGTAAGTTCTTATTTCCTACTCATAAGTATTACTGGTTATGTACCATCTTATGTAACCGTTATACTTCAGTTACGTTACTGGTTCATGGTGTAATGTAACTGTCATATATTAAGTCGCACAACAGTTACGTAACCGCAATTTCAAAATGTAATATAACAATGAACCTAGCTGTTACTTATCAGCTGATATATGCAATATTACATTAACTTGAACGGTTATTTAATGGTTGATATGAATGTTATATTACAAATACATCAATGGTTATTTAATGGTTGATATGAATGTTATATTACAAATACATCAATGGTTAGATAACAGTTTATGTAAATGTTTTGTTACATTCACATGTATGTTTACGTAACAGTTGAAGTAAATTTAATGTTGTATTAACACGAAGGGTTATGTGAGAGCTGAGATAACTAATATTATGGTAACAAGAATTATAATACATTTGGTATAAATGCAACATTACAGTGTTCTCAATTGTTATGTTATGTTATGTATGTTGATCATACAAATAATTTGACACTATGTTTCAATTATAATTTTCCACCAAGCTATATTGGTAATTACTGTAAAAATATGATTAGTTATTGATTATATTCGACCTTATACATTTTATTGTTTCATGAATACCTTTGAAGTTTTTTTTATGAAATATATTGCTAAATTTCAAAGTATAATTAAGCCATAGTGTAATTTCTAATATTTCCATTGCGTCTCTTAATGGATAAAAAATTATTAATAGTCAACATAATATATATATGGAAAAGTAAAATTCTTTATTTTATAATGATTATGATGAACTTCATCGTTTTTTACTTTGCCGATCGACTAGATACTATACGATATACTCCCACTAATCGAACTAATCTACTAATTACTAAAAATGTAACGAAAAACATAATGCATGTATCAATTGTTTTATCTAGAAACAGAGCTAAGGTGATGTGACATACGCATACATTACGTTCAACGTAGTAGGACTCAACTTTCTTTTGTCTCTGAGGTAGTACGTGCGCGCAATCTTGGTTTCTATAGATTTTGTTCAAGTTTTAACAAGACATTGTTCATATCATTATGCATGTCTGAGTGAAATTTCACAACAGTCGACTATTTAGATTCGGAGATAATGGGTTTTAAAGTTGCAACTTTTAACACTGCAGGGTTTGCATTGAAATTCAGACGAAATAATTTTCCGTAAAAAATATTTGTCCCGTATAATAAGAAGACCGCATCGTTCCACAAATTTGGTTCAAACATCCGCCATTTTTTTTGTTTTCATCGATTTTGTATTAACTGTGGTAAATTGTTGTGTACGAAACCTTTCTCTTTCAAATGCTTTTTGTTTTTTTGTCTCAGACTTGCCAATCCTGAGATTAACTGTCGGCCATGAGACCAGGTATTATTTTCAAAGACGCAACATTGGCGCCTTCTAAAAAAATATTCAATGAATCAAAATGAAATATATTTTTTTGTATTTTAGAAGGTTGAAACAATGTTGCAAAAGAATAAGTTTTATAGCTATATACAATAATGGAGCTGAAAAAAAACATCGTAAAATTTTTCTTTTTTTTCGGCTTAAGTTAATATTAATGTTAACATACATTATCAAGCATAGGACAACTGGCAGGTAGAGGCTTACTGAGGAGTTAGAAAAACCCGCCCTTAATCATACAAAATCGGCAACGTTTCATATCATTTACATAACTTGAATATTATTAATGTTAAAATTACATCGTTACAGGTATAATATGTAACGGTTACAATATGTTGGCTATGTAACTACAACATTTTACCACTCTAGAACATTCACATTATGTACGTATTACCATTGTTATACTCACATGGTTGTAACAATGTTAGGTGGCTGTTGCAAGTACTGGTTATACAACTTCAATATTGCAACATTTTATAACATATACATTACCTGAATATTACCAATTTTATATTCACATCGTTATAAGCATAATATGTAACAGTTACAATATGCTAGTTATGTAACTGACAATGAAATATTATATTGTTTTAGACATTCACATCATGTACGTACCATGTACCATGTACCATGTATGTAACCATGTACCATGGTTATACTCACATGGTTGTAACAATGTTATGTGACTGTTGCAAGTACTGGTTATACACCTGCAATATTGCAACATTTCATAACATTTACATAACCTGAATATTATTAATGTTATATTCACATCGTTACAGGTATAGTATGTAACGGTTACGATATGTTAGCTATGTAACTGCAACATTTAGCCGTTTTAGAACATTCACATTATGTGCGTATTACCATTATTATACTCATATGGTTGTAACAATGTTATGTGACTGTTGCAAGTACTGGTTATGCAACTGCAATATTGCAACAGTTCATAACATATACATTACCTGAATATTACCAATGTTATACTCACATTGTTACACACATGTTATGAGACTGTTATACATTTTGGTAATGTAACCATGAAACCTGTATATGACACTCGATACCTGTATATGACATACAGGTATCGAGTGAAACATTGCAGTGTTATTTCCATATTACATAACAGTTATACTACACAAGTGTAACATTGTGATATTAATTGTAACTTCCACGTTATATTGCCGTTACATGGCTGGTTTACTGGGATCTTATATCGCCCAAGCTAAGCTTCAGAACTCAGCAGTTCAAAGTACACTATGCTATTCCGTCATGAGCTCTATCATTTACTCCGCCAACGATCGTCTCTCACCGGCAGAATTCTCTTCATCCACCCCAATAAACACTAATTTACATTATTAGAGTGACCTCTGAACGATTCATCCGACCGCATAAATAACCGCGCTTGAGCACGGAGACGTATTGTGCGGCGGCCAACTCCAATATTGTTTGATCGCCCTCGGAATAAATGCGAAAAGGAAAGCCCTCCATCAGCGAATATATTCATAAGACAAAGAAACAGGAAAAAGCGTTTTGACGCTATTGCAAAGCGCGCATGCGTCGTTTGGACGAGGTGGGAATTTTTGTTTGTATTTTGTAAGTTCTAGCTTATAGAAGGCTCGGTATAAAAAAAATGACAATCCGCATACGGCAAAATTTAGCGAGGGCCGAAAATGCTACATAAAACCTCACGTTGAGGTTCCTGTCTGGGCTTCCTGTCACTTCTCTTTAACTCATCAATCGTGTTTATCAAAGCTGGAATTGTACCAATGTATAGTTTTCATCGAAAGCATCGTCAAACTCTCGAGATTCCGATGTTATAGCAAATTAATGCTGCGTCAAAGTGCAATACATCATATGTGAAAGAATTGTGGCACATGCCTTGTTGAATAAGTTTGTCTCCAGTAATAAGCCGGTTTGAAACATACTTGTGTCAAAAGCTTGCATTGAAATAATAAACGCTGCACTTTGTATACTAAGCAATACGTCGTCTAATCCTAAATAGACGTGTAGCAGCAATCTCTAGCGTGATATCCAATTATAGAGTACTCCTATACGAGGTTCTATGACCCTACAGGGTATAATTTCCGGAAAGCCATCGGGATTTCGATCTTCGTCGATCAAGCCGATTGATCAGTCTTGCGGTTATGCTTTGGACTCGCTAATTATATGTACACGCGATCGATACGACATTGCAGGATGTTGCATGCTTATTATCTTACGGGGAGTGATGTGTGTTGTCATACCGTATTAGTACAACCACGTAGAGTATAGGCCGGCCATATATAGTCTATAACAATATACTTGTAGCTACGCACCGTATACTATGGTCGTCCTCTTCCCAAACACATCAATTCGTACATTTCTCAGAGCGCTCATTTTAGATAAGCGTGCAATTAAACGGCCGCGAGACCCGATGTATACGTGTTTGCAGCAATATAGAAACCATGGATTCCATATTTTGCTCTATATCTGCATGTCTCGTTTGGCAAATGTTATCGGGTATTTCTAACTTTGCGCCGGGCCCTGCCAAACTTGCCTCGTTCGATTTGTCTAACTAGGCCCTTCCATGGAATACCTCAATTTTTTTTTACTTACTTTCTCTATTTGTAAGTACGAATGTTTTGACCAAGAATACAGTGCGAGAAAGGATAATTTTACATAATGTATTGCCGGCCAGAACATTGGCACTTGTCGGAAACATATTCATGAAGAGTGCTGCGGCGTGTCAATGTCGAGTATGTGGTAGAAAACGATGCGCCAAGTAGCCAATATATTTGTATAGTTTTTTTAACTGTATAGGCTTACATATCCGTAATTACATATATTTATCGCCTACGACCGGAACACAGTCAACATCACGGAGCATGGAAACATTCGCTGCCCAAGGCCCCCTCCCCTCTTCGATAAATAACTTTTCCCACAGGCCAAGCTTATATATATAGTATGTTCACTTTGCAGTTTGGTGTACACGCTCCAGTTATACTACCGGCACGTAGAATAACACATAAATACATCCGCGAAAAGTAGTTGCAGCAAACTTATGGAAGCTATCATAAATAACCAAAGTTGCAGCATTTATAGTTCCCTGCGCACATATATACATATACGCATTAGACACGCGCGCGCGAGAAAAAGGAAGAGAGAGAACTGTACAACCTTATCCGTTATTCCACTCTTGCTCCAGGCCTCCGTGACTTTTACAGCCGCTGTTCGCCCAAAATGTTGTACCCGCTCACAAAATTCCTCTGCACGCTTCTGCGACTTTTCGTAATGGCTATTTGCTATTTCTTTCCTTCTGCGTAAATATTCATGTACTATTAACTATTCCACTTTACGCGGGATGTATTTTTTTTCTTAGCTAATTATCGTTAATCATTTTGAACGTTTTTGCCGAGAAAATGAATAATTTAAAGAATGGATGACTCGACTGTTTGTTCGAGAATTCCATTCCAAACGTACGTAGTTACGCTTTCTTTTTTTAACCAAAAAATGTTTCGTCGGCCCTCACTAATGTCATTATAACCGAATACGTCATGTGTATGGGGCATTCCAGTTCAATTGACGTAGTCATCGGCCTCACCCCCTCGGATTAAGTTGACGATTTTTTTTCGGGCATATTTTGGTCCAAAAAAGAGGTTATTTTTTCTTTTTTTTTTCACTTATTTCACCCCATAAAATAACTGTTTTCCGTAACTTTTGAGTAAAAATGAATTTCGATCAGGTTTAAAATGCGGATTTTTTTTCATAAAATCTAGAACTAAAAACAAGTATTTTGACCACAGTTTGAGCGTGGGCTAGAAATAATTTATATATGTTTTTCAATTGAAGAGAAAAAAATTCCAAATTTTGAAAATTATGGCCTGTAGTAAATTCTCGGTAAAAAAAATCATATGTTGTTTTCCTATATTTTGAGAGTAAAATGCTGGAAATTCGCCCAATCTCTAAAATAACATTGAAAAAAGCTATTTTTGTTGAAACATTTATTACACAAAGTCATGAAACAAAATTGAAAAAGTGCGAGTATAAAGAGAATTCTTTTTCTACTGTTATCTAAAAAAAAAAGAAAACTTTTCAATTCATGGGAGAATCCGAACTTTTAATGGGATGTCGAAGTGGAGTAATCTTTGACAATTACTGTACCATCTGCATTGAGGATTAGGCAGTGAACTTTTTGCATATTTTTTTCCGTACGGGCATTTTCAAAAGAATTTTCGACAGCCGGTTTTTCTTTTTCACAAAATTCTGCACTTGAATACTGAACTGCAGCTGAATAACAAGGGTATAATTTTCTGCGAAATCGCTAATTACTAGAACTTCGCCTTCCACTAATGATTCTCTCAGATTTTTGATAAAATTGCTATGATTTTTAGCGAAAAATGAGTGCCGCAAGAGATTCTATGACTCTATTCACAGAACTCATTGATGAATTTAGAAGAGCCTTGAACAACGGTTTCTAGAGTTGTCCGTGTCTTCGTTACCCACTGATCATAAGTCAGTTCAGAAATCTCATTGTCCCAGGATAATTGATCTAAATACTCTTTTAAATCATCTCTTCTGGGGCAATTTGAACAGGTTCCGAGGTGACAATGATCTAATGCAGCCTTGATAATGGAGAATTAGCAACATACTGGTTTCGGTCAACTCTTTAAGGGGCGATATACACCTAGGAGCCGGAAAAAGGTTATTTTTGTGAATTTTTCAAGGAAGACTATTTGAAATTTCGGATTGGGGTTTTAATTATCTCAAAGTATATACATTCAAAAATATGTTTAATTTTCTTTATTTAAAAATATCAAAAATATACAAGGATATTGTATGATCCTTGGAGCGTCGTAGAAAAATCTGCGTATACGGTACCCACTGGCGTTTCTTCAAAAATCATCTGAAAAAAAAAACCAAAACGATTATTAAATTAGATACTATAATCTAGTACTTGTCACAGCCGATTTTGAAAATATCGATTTATGACAAAATGGCGGACGTTTGAACATGAATAGCGATTTTTGGGCCAAAAATTAGTTATTATTTTGCCTATAAAACAAAAATTAAGTAACGGAAAAAAATCCTATGTGAAGTACTACATAATGGTGCATAGAATAATCACAAATGACGTCATGGCAATCGGTTCATTGGTTTTCGAGAAAATTTTGGGTACTGATTTCAAAAACGTGGTTTTGAGTAAAACGCGTTTGAAAATTAGAGAATGAATAAATCATGAAATTTGTCAACTTACATGGAATAATCGATACCAGGCCCATAGTGTAGGCCTTCTACGGTCGGCCGAATGTTCATAGCTTCTAAATCCTCGACCTCGACAATCTACCTCGACCATCTAGGTGTATATCTCGCCTTAAGACGACAACCTGCAATTAGATGTAACTTTGTTTATTTTTAGTAAAAAAAAGTTTTTCCATATGATTTCAATCAATTTAAGGGGCTATACCAGTGTGAACGCTGAAAATTCGGGTGATTTTCGGGATTTTTTTTTTAAGAAACGTACTTAATTGAATGTTTCGGAAAATAAAGAATATACTAGGCTATATTTGACCTATTTTCCATATTTTTTTCATAGAAAAATATTGAGATCCAAGCGGCTTATGCGGTGCCTTCGAAAACGCCAAAAAAATAGTTCCTCCACTGCTGACATGATTCCGGCCGATTGAGTAGCTAAAACCGAAAAAGGAAAAAAATGTCGTTAAACTGGCAGGTATTTCCTGTACAATGACGTAGGATTTTTGAAAAATATCAAAATCTAACAAAATGGCGTAGTTATGAAAAAACGTCTGTTTTCTTGCCTATAAAATGGTCGTTTTTGTCAATGCCAAATCGTCAATTTTCATCCAATCAAAAATATCCTACGTCATTGTAGAGTAAATATATTCAAAAGTACTCAGTTCAAATTTCAAGTCAATCAGATAATTGCTCTTACAGTGACAATGTCAGCAAATTTGAAAAATCTCATTTCGAGAAAAACGCGTTTAAAGATTTAAGTATCGATTTTTGCAACATAAAATGATATTGATATAAATGATAATGATATTCTTGAAAGTATAAACTGTCGAAAAAGACAACAAAAATCGATTTTGTGAAAGTGTCACACTGGTATAGCCCCGTAACATGAATCATTCCATTACCTGATATCATCAACTTAATATTCTGATGGATCGAACAAACACAAACAGTGTGAGTACCACCGGCTCCTGCTAAGATACAAAATTCTGGTCTCATAGTGGCAAGGGTTGAAAAACCTATTTTGAAATCAGGATGCTCAGCTTGGAAACTCCTGAATAGTTCCTTTAAATTGGAAAGAATACATTTTTGTTTGGATATGAGTTCGTTTTCCATTGATATCTCGAACTGACACATAGTCCTTTTTCCCAGGCATCGTCGAACTGTTTCTCTCAACATTGAAAAAGTCTAACATAATTTTTTTTGTTTGTTCAGTAATTTTCTTCCCTGCAATAAAAAAGAGCATTGTTATAATTAAAAAAATCTACGAACCAATAGTTACTCGTAACTGTCAACACTTTATGAATTCAAATTGATAATAATTATTAATAGAACATTGAATCTATGTGACAATATACAAAGGCAAACCTTGTTTAAGGTCTGGAAAAAAGAGGATTCCTTTTCGTTTGACGAGATTTTTTAAAGCCATTGCCGTATACTCCGTGACATTCATTTCTTGCGATTTTTTTGCGCTTCAGTCTTGCGGAAGAAGCGTTAAAATTTGTAGCTTGTGCACTCGGTCAGTTTCGTATAAGTGGAATTTTTCTTTTAATTTAGACAGCAACTCTCGAAAATGACGAGTGTTATCTTTCTCAGTAGCATTATATTCAGTCTCAAACCTCAACCCGAACAAATTTGAAGATACTTGATCGGCTTTTTCTTGAACAAAATTGTCATATGTAACTATTTTTTGCATACTGGTGAGCAGATCAACAGTTCCAAGGCTTCATTTATTACGGGCGGTTTGGTATCCACACTGAGTCTAGACGAACTGCTTGCTTGTATTAAAACGAGCTCAGATGAACCACTTCTATGACTCAAATGTCAAAAATTGTATCTCAAAGTCCAAATTCAATTATTATTATAAATAAGTTTTTCGAACAATGAACAACGTATGAGAAAGATAGAATAAAGGTTACTTAATTTCATATCCAGTCAATTTATGAAATCACATATTTGTATGGTTAGATTTTTTATGTGTAAAAATTCTGTTCAATTATGGCTATTTTTAACTCACCCCGTCTGACATCAATATTAGAACCAATGTTATCGACTTAATCAATGTCCATCGAAGGATTGCAAATGGTTTTAGAACTGGAATCACTATCGCAATCGCAAGAATCTAAGTCTTCATTATCTGTATTTGTTTTTTCAATCGTTTCTTCATCGCTAGTAGGTACTACTCTGATCACTATTTTCATCATGTTTGTCACATCCGGAAGGGATGAGAGCATAATATTTTCGTTTCCCTCTTTATTGCCTACGCCCAGCGCAATAGCACGGGATGAGGGTAAAAAGGGGTAGTGCGTGGGAAAGAGTAGAATTAAGGAATTGACACGATGTTTCGAAATTGAGGGATAATTCGACAGACTTGGTGTACGATTGACAATATGTTATTTATTATAAGATTACTAGACGTGTTAAAGCGATCAGGCCTACGATGAATGATACAGAAAAGAAGAAGGTATGGTTATGGAAGGTATGGAGAATATTGGGAATAACCGAGAGAAGGCACATTCGCTAGGATCCAACATGGTGTTGCGGAATAAACGTTGGTTGAATGTTTGACAATTTTTCTGACACGATGAACATAGTACAAACCATACACCATTGATATTCAACTTTTTTTTACCATACGGATTAAAGCAACGTTTACCGTATGGTAAAGGGGTTATCATAAATATGATATTAATTTGATTGAAGTTTCAGTGAGTACGACAACATCAATAAGATATAAACAGTGATAAAGTTGAGTAGCACTAGAATACCACAACAATAGCGGAAATTTAATCTATACCCACTCAATCATTCTATTGTATTGTTCGGTTCAACTAAAATAATTTTTTTCAATGTTATTCTAATATTGGGCGAATTTTCAGCGTTTTACTCTCGAAATATAGGGAAAAAAAATTTACCAAAATATGATTTATGTTTCTTTTTTTTTCCTACAGGGAACCATCATTAAAATATTTAATATTCAAAATTTGGACACACATTTTTTTCTTTAATTAAAAAAAATATACCCTCAGCCGACTTTCAAACTATGATAAAAATACTTGTTTTTAGTTATAGATTTTATGAAGAAAAAAAATCAGAATTTTAACCTGGGTGGAAATTCATTTTCACTCAAAAGTTATGGAAATAGTTATTTTATGGGGTAAAACAAGTGATAAAAATCTGAAAAAATATCTCCTTTTTTTAGGCCAAAATATGTCCGAAAAAACCCATTGGCAGCATTTCTGTGACGTGACTTGAAGATGCCGATGCTTAAGTTATGTTTTCGATGCCCGGGTTACGATCCATCCGTTTGTATTAAGGGCTTTTTCTCTAAAATATTTTGTCTTGTTACGTTTTAGGTTTTCGGTTGTGTTTTCGTATAGGTTAGGTTGGCGTGCAAAACTCGGTCGAGCGGCGTGTCGCTCAACGTATCGAGCAATTCCGAACGTGAGATGCACCCAACGAGGCTTCCCGGGGAATCGGTGCACGCCCGGCTGAGGCGTCGGTACCGCACTGCAGTGGTGCATCATTCTGAAGAGCGGGCCGTCTGGGTTACGGGCGGAGAATGGAGATCTCTGCGCCGCGCTTCTAGAGAGAAGCTTCGTCCGCTCTCGCACGGTGACCCGGGGACACGATCTCTGAGAGTCTATATGCTAGCGATGAGAAAAGGTCTCGATCTGTTAACGTTCGGTTTGCGGGGTAACTCAGGCAGAAAATGAATTGTAAGAGGCTAAAGGAAAGCGAGTCATAGGTGGCGCGATCGTCGGGATCCGCTAGGGGCTTGGCGCACGCCCGTGGCGGAGCCGGAGCACCATGAGGTGGAGGATCGCTCTCTTGTGGTCCGCCTTTATAGCGATAGAACGCAAGCCAGTAGTAAAATATACGAGTGAGGGAAATGGAGCGCCCGCTACGCGGTCGATCGGGACTCCGTAAGCAAACGGACCGTACGGTCGAGATAGTTCACTAAGTCTTCCCCTAGTATTTATTGCGTTAGTAATTAATATATTTTGTACTGCGAGTTACTCGCTAGCTTTATAATAATAAATGCTGTGATCACGGTTACATTTCACGAATCTTGCTACCCGTAGAAGTGAGACCGTGAGGAAAAGTGGGAAAAACGACGTAAAATGGAGGATGGGGAGAAATGAACGGGTTCTCCCACTCCTTCCCCTTCCGTTAAAGAAAGCGTGTACTTTAACAGAACGGAATATTATATTCGAATATTCCAGCTCCCGAAATAATATTTCAGTTCACGAAAATTACGAGATAACAGCTCTTGCTTAGACCAGCGTTCTCGCATGATCTGATCGCGCGAGTGTGTTTCCATTCTTTTCGGTAAGCGCGCTCGCTAGTCCTCGTTGTGCGAGGTACATTCCGTCTGAAGATCTCGGAGAGAGTTTTCGGCGAGTCGCTTTGCCGATTTCGCGTAAGGAGGTTGTCCTCCCAAAAAGTCGTGTTCTGGCTTTCAGAGGGCGCGATCGGTCGGCGTTCTATCTCGCGCTCTTTACGTTGTACTCTCGCTCTCGCTCTCGCATTTAAGACACACATCCGGTGCAGTGCAGCCAGATCGCGCGTAAAAGTTACCCCCTCTCTAGTCTCTTACGCGCTCTTCACACAATCATAGTAGCGCGTGTCCGTGAGTGAGCGACGCTCGGACATCTTCGGAAAGAGCCGGGCGTTGTCGAAGTTTCCCGACCGCGCCTTCGGCAGCTACACCAATACATGGACGCTGAGCACGTTCATGTGCGGCCAAGCTGAACGAAGGCTTCGAAGGAAAAAGCAATCTGAGCACGACTCGCGCGTGACTTCACCCGAAGGCACACGCGAGGCTTTTAGATGATTTCAATGCTTATTTAGCTCTTCATTCTCTGCCTTATTAATGTATACAAAAAATGTATCGCGCACTCTGATCGCTTATTTTTTTAGTTTATACGTTAATTTAAATATAATAATAAATCTAAATTACAACGTATTTATCTTCTAAAAAATTGTTTACGCTTTACTCACACCCGTCCTTATGCCAAATAAATTATAATTCATAAAAGTAAACGGAAATATATTTATATTCGTATTATTATATTAATTCTCATACTTTCATCAAGCGATAAAGCATTATCCCCAAAAACAAGCCGATCATTCATCCGGCCGCGAATCGTCAGTAATTTAGATTTATTATTAAATTTAAATTAAGGTATAAGCTAAGAAAATAAGCGATCAGAGTGCGCGATACATTTTTTTGTATACATTAATAACGCAGAGAATGAAGAGCTAAATAAGCATTGAAATCATGCTCGCACGTGACGTCACCCGACTCGATCGTGCTCATATTGCTTTTTCCCTCGAAGTCTTCGTTTTGGCTTGGCCGCACATGAACGTGCTCAGCGTCCATGTGTTGGTGTAGCTGCCGAAGGCGCGGTTGGGAAACTTCGACAGCGCTCGGCTCTTTCCGAAGATATCCGAGCGTCGCTCGCTCACGGACGAGCGCTACTATGATTGTGTGATAGGCGCGCAAGAGACTAGAGAGCATATAACTTTTGCGCGCGATCTGGCTGCACTGGCTCAGCGTCCATGTGTTGGTGTAGCTGCCGAAGGTGCGGTCGGGAAAATTCGACCGCACCCGGCTCTTTCCGAAGATGTCCGAGCGTTGCTCGCTTACGGACACGCGCTGCTATGATTGTGTGATGGGCGCGTAAGAGACTAGAGAGGGGGTAACTTTTACGCGCGATCTGGCTGCACTGGGACGTACTGCTCGTATGATTAATCTTATAAAAACCCGTCTACTGCTAACCTGCATGACAGCAGCTACTTTTTCAATTTAGCTATTTATTCTTGATAATAAGACAAATTGATCGACCTAATTGGCCGCGGTAACGACTTCTTTCGATTAAATAAAAAATTGTTATTCGCGAATCGCACCGCCTCCCCCGCTTGAAAAATTAAAAATAAGGCCGCCTGCTGCCAACACGCATGACAGTAGCAACTTTTTCTATTTACGTGCTTATTCTATATATTTAGCCGAATCGATCTCCCTATATTACAGTTCGGTGACGGCTTTTTTTAATTAACAAAAAAAAGCTATCCGCTATTCGGGTCTCCGGACTCGAACGAAATTTTTGTTAAAAGTTGTCTGCTCTCAACACGCATTATAATGGCGACTTGACGATGTATATGCTTACTCGATATGAATACATGAAACGATCGACTCATGATTTATCCCGGTGACGGCTTTTGTTAAGCAACAAAAAAAAACTTTATTTCGCGCGTAAGTGGCGTGGGTAGGGGTAAGGGGCGCGGGTAGGCCCTATGCTGCCTTGCTGTGCTACGACACGAGCGCGCACAGTCACGCTTAAAATGTACTGGGTTCGGGCAGCGCGCATCTGCTAGATCGGTCTGCCAGCTTCAGCGTCATTTTTGTTTGATAACTTTTCAGAGAAATCATATCTAAAACCGTGTTTTCGTGGAAGTCGAGTGGACAAGGGGGTGTCGTGGGGAAAGTCCAGTGGTTTCGTGGCAGGACGTGACACAAACTCACCAATGCACTCAACATTATCACCTCGTTGATTTGCGAGACGGCAGAGACGACAGCGTCCTGCCATTATTGATGAAATTGAGATCAAAGCGAAATTAAATGTCCCGTGATCAAACGCTAATCCAATGTTTTGCTGCACTCGGTCTGTAACACCAACGCGAAAGTAAATGTCCCGTCATAAATGGCTAATCCAATGTTTATCCAAAGTATATAGTCAAAGATACCATAAAAGTAACGCTAGCAAGAAGCACGCACACGGACGCTGACCACACACCGCAAGCAAATTAAAAGTCACAGTATATAGTTTACACAGAGCTGACTTGACATTATACATAGTCTGATGGACGACCTCAAATTATTCATCATCAAATTATTTCGTTGCCCGAGCTTGGTCATAACATGGATTGACCCACACGGAGTTGTTCTGAGTCTGCACACCACTGGACAGTCAATATAAATCGTGTTCAATGTCACACATATTAATCACACGCTTAACGACTGCGCAAAAAATTGCCGCGGTAACAGACGCGACGCTAGGCTCGACGCGAGGAAGACACGAATTTTCCGGCATCGAAACCGAAAAAGTCTAATAACTTGCCGAAAAATTAACGCACGATCAGGCCACTGATAATACCGAATACTGGGTACGAAATAAGCCACATCAAAGCAATAATACATCACTCATTCTGTAAGAAAAATAGTATAAAGCACAGAGCACAGTGACACACGTCAACTCTTTTGCGAGACTCGAGAGAGAAGAGCGAGAGAGAGAGAGAGAGAGAGATTGATTGATTTATTAATGCACTAGGACTAATTGTCCTCTGGCATGAAATACAAAATACAAAATTAAAAATAATATAATATAACATAATACAAAATATAAAATAATACTAAACATAAAATACAAAATCATTTCGGACTCTCTACTTTTAACGAGGTGCACTCACGAGTACTCTCCCTCACATACACCTCGACGATGGCGAGTACAATTACCTAGATGGTTTCTGATAATAACAGATTCACTATTAATTTGGCGAATACCTCACCACAAAGGCGCAAGCTGGCAGAGCGTTGCAAAGATAGGCAGCGGCAACCGAGAAAGCGTGCCTCTGAAATTCCGTACGGAAGTGCGGGATTGCCGAGGGTTCTGGCTGAGCCCGGAGTGCTATGCCTTCTCTGGTTCTGTTTATTGTCAGCAATGATCGTAAGTACGCAGGCCTACCCGTGCAAAGTACTTCGTGAGGGATTCGTAGCATAAAGTATTTTCGTCGCGCTTCAAGTCGCAGCCACGCTAGTTTTACCCAAAAAGGAGTAGTGTGCTCAAACCACGGTAAGTCGTGGATGAAACGCACACAGGAGTTTAGAACGACCTTAAGAATTACATTGTGTTTCTCGGCCATTCCGAACGCCATGGCGCAGCAATAGTCAATAACTGGTAGGATAAGGACCGAGACAAGTCTCGCGCGTAACTGACGTGGTAAGAAACTTCGGCAAGCCTTAAGCTGGTACAACCGCGAGTTCGCCATTTTGGATACGTTCGTTACATGTGTCTTTCAGCAGAGGACGTCATCTAGCCACACTCCTAAAAGTTTTACCGAGTATGCCAAAAATAGACGGCGGATAATAGAAATGAGTTCCTAAACGTTGTAGTTCTGTGTAGAGGAATATTAAAAGTATAAACCGTATGTGGGCGTTGAGGACGCATCGATGGTCTGGATAGAGAGAACAGTTCACTTAATTATCTAGAAGAATCTCTGTGCAGAATATTATAGATATAGATACCAAGAAAGTATTGACGCCGAGATCTTACGGTGAGCCAGCCAAGCTGTCTACGGTAGGGAGTTATATGCTCATCCCTCCGCAAATTAAAGATAAATCTAATGGCACTGTTAACTAGTTGCTGCGATTTCGTGTTTAATTCGCTCGTCAAATCATTATATACCAAACAGCAGTAATCCAAATGAGGAAATATAAGAGAAACAACAAGCATAGTTTTAAGCTCACGCGTGAGCGCATTCCGGTGGTATTTTAATTTGAAGAGAGAGAAATTGACCTTACGTGAGATAGCTGAAACGTGTTTATGCCAAGAGAGATTTGCGGTCGTAATAATTCCGCGATTGCGCACTTCATTAACATACGGAAGAGGGACTCCATTTACAACGATACGAACCAGCTGGTCGACGTCGATTTTTGAGATATAACTAGGACTACCCTGTATCAAGACTTTAGATTTCGCAAGATTGAGCTTAAGACCATTAATATCTGCATACCTCGCAATGACATGTACATCGTGTTTGATACGGTCAATACCAATGTTCAGCTTAGATGGTTTACAGCTCAAATAAATTTGAGTATCGTCCGCGAAGATCATATGTTGAGAGTAAGCAAGGTCAGCACCGATGTCGTTAATAAAGAGGGAAAACAACAACGGACCAAGGACCGATCCTTGTGGTACAACAGTAGTGGTAGAACGCCAGCTAGATGTACTCCCAAGATTGTCAATAACTGCTTGAGTTCGATCAGACAAGTATGAAAAAAGCCATTTGAGTACACCCCTAGAAAATCCGATCCCATGCAACTTCAATAACAGCTTATGGTGAGAGACCATGTCGAAAGCCTTACTAAAATCAAATAGGACAAGAATGGTTAAGCATCCCTCGTCAACATTACGTGTAACATCGTGACGTATTCTGAGTAAGGCAGTCTGCGTACTGAAACCGCGTCTGTAACCCGACTGGCGAGGATCTAGAATATTGTTGTCATTAATAAATTTAGTCATTTGTCCGTGGACAATTCTCTCTAGAATTTTAGATAGCTCGCACAAATTGGCAATCGGGCGGGTGTCAGACGGAGACTGCGGAATATTGACCTTGAGTAGTGGGCGGATGTAAGTGCGTTTCCATGTGTTCGGGAAGTGTGATAATTTTAGCGAATAGTTAAAAAGGGTAGTCAAAACCGGTGTGATGATAGGAAGAGCTTCATGGATAGCAAACAACGATAAGCCATCAGGTCCAGCAGCATGGGAAACAGATGTCGAGTTACTGATGAGAGTAGATACAGCTTGAACGGTTATGGGTGTGAAAAGGAAACTCGGACTTACAACTGGCAAATCAATAGTTGAGTTTAAAAAATGTGAATAGTCGTAAGCAACAGATGAACCAGAAATACTCACATAAAAATTATTCAAATCTTCACAAGAAAAAAAATTAAACACTGACGACAGAGTTGATTTTACCAGGCCCAAGTTCGCAAGTTCTCTCCACAATCTAGAAATATCTGTGATGCCAATAAGTCTCTGTAGGATATGTTTATTTTTAGCTTCATTGATATCTGTTTTAAGTTGATCCCTATAATTTCTGTAGATCGCAAGTCCCAATAGGCTGTTTGCTCGCATAGCTCACTTGTAAAGTGCATTACGTTTTCTTATGCGACTTTTAATTTCGTCCGTGAGCCACGGCGCATGCGGCCTGTGAACACGGAATGTCGATACGGGTGCGTGAGTATCAAGGGCAGCTGTCATTTCATTACATAATGAAATAGTCAAGTCGTCAATATGATGGTTTAGTTGGTTGGCTTGATGGCTAAGGTGATTGAGCATATGATTCGTATCAAAATTCCTTGTCACAGTTTGGAGAAAAGCCGAGTTATTGTAATACTTGAAATTACGGCGACGGATGGTGCGTTCAGTGGTGAAAATCATGTCAAACTTGTAATCTAGCTCAATCAAGTCATGTCCTGCGATGAATGGAGCCTCAGACTTCTTAGCTGATAGTATTTTAGTTGGACTATCAACAATAAAAACATCAAGCCACGAATCTGAGGTAGCTGTATGAAAAGTGGACTCCATTTCGACTATATGCAATGACTAAGCATAAACAAGTTCGCGCAGAAATGTCGCTTCGAAATTCGAAGATAGGAGATTACAATTTAGGTCACCGCTAATGATAATATTTTTATACGCAAAAGAATATCGCATGAAGGTGGTAACAAAATCATTAAACATAAGCCCCTTTGGTCTCCTATACATAGACCCATAAAGCAGTGTTTGGGCATTCGGGCAGCGTAAATGAAGCAAAACGAACTCCGGCGAATTTGAGAACAAACTTGGGGACGCTGCTAATAATTTTACTTCGAGAGATTCATGCACATAACAGGCAACTCCGCCTCCTCGTTTCCCTAATCTATCGTTACAGATTAAAAGATATCCGTTCAGATGCACGAGGGAATCGGGAATTCCTGAGTGTAGCCAGGTTTCAGAGACTGATATGATATGATAAAAGTGAGTTTCCAAGTGAGCAGTGAGTGTGTCAATATGACCAAGGAATGAGTTTGCATTGAGCTGTACGATTTTCAAACAAGAATGCGAGAGATTATTTGAGCTGCGACGATTAATTTGGCTGCCTTGAGGTTCCTCCGTTGATTGTCAGACGAGCTTAGAAAGATCTGATTCTTCGTAGATGTAGATGATCGGTGACTTGTCGAATTTGCGGACACACATGTTACCCGATCTTATCCAAGTGAATTTGTAGCCAGTTTCTGCCGCCTTGATCTTAGTGCGGCGATGTAGATCATAGACAGAAGGCGGTAAGAATTCGTTGACGAAAATTTTTCCCGGAAGATTGACGTTGAATACGTCCTTGACCAGCAAATCTTTTTTATCGCGTTTTTTGGCGATGATGAAATCCCGTACTGATGTTGATTTTAGCTTCACAATCAAGAATGTAGTAACAGGAGCCGCATTATCCAGCTGCGAACGGTTTCCAGCAGTACGGGATTCCCTTCTAGGAATAGTACGGATGTCGACTACATCTCCCAGTAGATGAGGAATGTCTAATGATTCGAAAACCTTTTGAACCATTAACTGCGGAGAATCATCGATTGAAACTGGCAAGCCAGTCATTGTAAGCTCAAAGGCAAAATGAGAAGAATTGAGCGTTAATACGCGTCTAGATAAAGCAGTAATTTGCTCTTTCAGTAATCGATTTTCTTTTGCGACCTCGGAGACCTCACCACGTGTATTCTCAGTGTTTGCTTCGAGTGAAGTGATGCGATTTGACAACGCATCCTGGGTTACAACAAGGTCCGCTACATCAGTACGCATCTCGGCAACATCACAACGCAGGTCAGTAAAATTGCGCTCAACACTTGCAAACGACTCACGCATTTGCTTGAAGTTGTTATCAGAAGAAGCACTGGATTGCTGCATATGTCGCAGAATATCATCCAACGAGGCAGACTTCGAAGTGCCCTGAGTAGACGGTAGTGCTGTGGTTACATTGCAAGTAGGAGTGATCGGATGAGTCGAATTCTGATTTGCAACGCTTGAAGATGGAGGCGTACGTTGAACGATAGACGAGGTTTGCATAGCACAAGGTTCACAGCGAAAAACATCTTTACTATCGGCGCGGGTGAAATCGTTGCCAAATTTTGTCTTGACACATGCTGTATGAAAACGTTTTCCACAATCACCAGTGCATAAGACATTCTCGCCACGTCTATTCGTCTGACCACAGAGACTACAACGACCAGCCATTATTCAAAAAATATCGACGTCACGTGCAGATTAATTAAATTAGCTGTTCCGTGGGAAAAATACATAGGCCCTGTAATAATACAGCCAAGACTATAAGACGCATATAAGAAAACAAAATACGGAAAAACTTTAGTACGTATAGTCTTATGGATGACACCCACACACAGAACGTAGAGTCAATGTATAGCTTCGTATGGTCTTGCCTGTATGGATGACACCCACACACGGAATTTCAACACACTAGGAATTCAAAGTCGCTAGATCAAAACACAGGTGAGGTAGCGTGTATAGTCTTACGCGTGTATGTAGGTTAACACACACGGAGTTCAGAGTATGTGTAACACTCGAATTAGTCAATACAGTCCATCATCAAACACCGATGTCGATCACACACTCACACTATGCGCAGTAAATCGTCGCAGTGACTACATGTCCCAAGCGTCGATGCGAGGGATTATCGAATACCCGAGTATAAGCCGATTAAAAACACCGATAATGAGCCAAAAAACACACTGACTGGTTGAACTTATAGACCACCAATAAGAATGTCCTTAAGATTACACGTAAACAACAATAGAACAAAACTGGAACACTAATTCCGCAAGTAAGATGAGTTTAAGCACAGAGCATGATAAGACACGTCTCTAATGCTCGAGATCGAGAGAGAGAGGAGAGAGAGAGAGAGAGGGAGACGGAGAGAGGGAGAGAGGGTGAGAGGGAGGGAGAGAGGGAGAGAGGGAGGGAGGACGAGGGAGAGAGATAGGATAGATAGATAGATTTATTAGTGCACTAGGACCAAGCAGGGTCCTCTGGCACGCAATCCTCATATTACATACTCCTC
>OZ023316.1:3090215-3095666 GCA_964007375.1 Ophion obscuratus | reverse complement strand
TGATGATTCATTGATTATTTAATTATGCCCTAATATTTGTCAACCTTTTTACAAAGCGGCACACTTGGACCTTTGTTAAATTCTTACCGCACACCTTCCTATTGGACTTCGCCCCGCGCCGCGAGTCGACGATCGTCACTATTGGTGTTGACTTTATCCCGCTCAAAAAGGCGGATGCCTTTTTGGCATCCGCCGCGGGACACATGTGTGCTGAAATTCACGGCCCTAGCATACCAGGTGTGTAAGTATGAAACCGAAATTTTTGTACAGAAAAAACACGTTTATTGTAATGATATGATACAAAGTATCATATCATTACCGTAGGTACATCCGCCAGTTGTTGTTGTGTTTGAGCGTCGTCTTCGTCCAACAAGGCTTGCAGGTCAGCGTCTTCAAACTTTTTCGGTGGTCTTCCACGTTCTTCGTTCCTCACGTCAAAAATCGCCACTTTTGAACCGTTTGAACCACTCGAAACACTGTGTTTTACCGAGAGCATGCTCACCAAACGCCTCCACAAGCATTCGATGCGATTCGGCTGCGGTTTTCTTCAGATGAAAACAGAAAAGTAGTGCTGTCGGCAAATCGTAATTTGTTGGCACAAAACTCGACATGTTTATCTCTAATAAACTAATGCTACTGAATGAAACTCGTGTTATTGTGAGTTGGAAATCTTTGTCGGATATCAATACAATAACAAGACACCGCTGACGTGATGTGTCGGTAACTGCATCGATATCTAGCGCCACCTATGGGCAAATTCCGGTTTCATACTTACACACCTGGTAGTCACTTTTGGGCAAAATAACGATCCATACTATATACAATAATAGTGCTCTCTGCTTTAACACAGAAAATGAATGTATCAGAGGAAAGTAATAGTGAATACTTGAATATAAGTAAACTTTGTTAAAGAGTTCGTACTGAACCAATCTTATATCTAAAATCGCTTAAGGGGTGAGATGCCTTCAGAATTTTCGAAAAAATAAAAAAAAATCTTTTAAACATTTACTTCAAGTATGATGTTTAACAAATATTCCCTGAAAATTTCAAGTCGATCCGATGAATAGTTTCCGGGATATCCCACAATTAGTGAAGGGGGCGTCGGGTCCTCGTAGCAGGTAGCGGCTGACAAACGCGCAAACGATAATACCCGGAAGGCAGAATGCTTTGAAGACAACAACAAATTGATATTTTGGAAGCTTCTAGATCGGCAGAAGCCCTATCGTATGGGCCCCGAATTGATGATTCGATGTAATTTTTTAAATAGTACTTCCATACATAAATCAAGTGTAAAATTGGAAACTCTCAGAAATTTTCAAAAATTTATTACTCCAAAACTATAAACTTTAGCAAAATTGTATAAAAAATACTTTCGTGTTAAAATTGCCTAAAATGTTTAAAAAAATATACTTCATCTCGAAAAACTTAAAATTTTTGAACACTTGTTTTAACCATTGGCTATAAACAATTAAATGCTCGACTTTTTGGCAAAAATTGTGATATTCGGAATCAGCGAATCAAAATACATTTTAAAAAGTTTAGCCTCATCCATCAAGCTCAAAATTTTACGAACATATAATACCGTATCCGCATCGCAAAACTTTAAACGCGTTTTTCTTGAGACTATGTTTTTCAAGTCGATGACCACTATAATTAAAAAACCACTCGAAGGATTTTGATGAAATTTGGTGTGCTTATTGATACCATTAAAAACTAATCCTTAATCGAAGGATTTTCATTTTTGTTGAAAATTTTCATTTTTCTAAAACAATGAACGATTCATTTTTTGGTCGACAATCGAAAGGTATCTATCGGAAGTCGCCGTTTTGTTAATTGAAAAAAAAGCTTTGATTAAGGACTAGATTTATTATTAAACTAATGATTTTCTTTTGGTTTTTTTTTATTTCAGATGACCCAATAAAATGTTATGATAGTCATCGCAAAGCACTACATGCCGAAGGGGGTCCGACAAAGATGGCAATATTTTTATAAATAATCAATATTTTTCTTTGAAAATTTGTTCAAGTCAAATTGAAATATAATATAAAAAGTCTGTGTAACCACTTTTGTAAAACGAAGTTAATTACTATAAAAAAATTAATAAGAATGCCCGTTCTTCACGCCTCTGACTGCATCTCACCCCTTAAATTGAAATATTTGTCAAAAGAAATGCGTGATAATACAAAAACCAAGTAGGTTATACCAACGAATTCAGACGTACATAGAAGAACAGTTCTTATGGGCGGACTGAAAACAAGTAGTCTGCGACCCAAACTGCCACGTGGCGGCGTGACGAGCGAACAGCTGTCACGGAAGGGGGGGGGGTGGAATGAGTCATCTATTTCTCGCTTACACATTGCGGAGCGAAAATATGCTTCAGTCAAGAGTCTTGGATCGAAACCAACATACTGGAACGCTTGGAATCTTTTCAAAATTTTCTTGAGATTTTCTTTGAGATTTTTTTTGTTGCTATTATTGCTCGAAACTTTAATTAATTAGTAGGATTCTTTAACTCAAAAAGTATGGCGTTTACGATAAAATACCACGAGGAGAAGCTGTTTTAATTTTCGATTCTAAAGTCGCAAGACATTTTTCAGAATTAAAAAAGAATTATTTTCAATTTTTTTCTCGCCAAAACTCGTAGAATCACCCAAACAATTGATTGGACGTACGTAAAAAAATCTCAAAGGAAAATTCTGAAAAAAATCCAAGCGATCTAGTATAAGCTTACTCAACATCTGATATTTTTAACATTTCCTCTCAAATACTACAGTTCTTGAGTTACGGTGCATTTTCAAAATTTGTCTTTTTTAGCATAAAAATGAAACTACTTGGCGAGAAAAAAATCGTTGAAACTTTTTGAAAAAGCAAAAATGAAGCTTTTTCTACCCCTTCCACGTTTATCATATATAAACATGATTTCTAAAAATTCTATAATTTATGCGCGCAATTTTCGAAGGTCGAAAAGTTGCCGAGAAACCGTCACTTACAATAGGCCGTGCCGGGTCGAAAAAAAATCATAATCAATATTTTGAAAAAGCAAGGCAAAGCTGGATATGTTCCCTTCAAAACGCCGTTTATTGAATTTGGCTATCGCTTTTTTTGACGGAACTATCTAACTTTTAGCGCGGGAAGAAATATCGTCTGGTCCATTCAATCTTTTTAGCGGTAATATGTGTGTGTGTGTGTGTGTCCGTGTCCGTGTGTATCCGTGTGTGTCCGCGCGCGCGCGCGCGCGTGTGTGTGTGTGTGTGTGTGCGCGTGTGTGTGTGTGTGTGTGTATTTCTTATATAAAAATAGATATAAAAAAACGACGGAAATAATTTATTTATGATCAAGAATGCTCAAGAATTATACAACGAATCACCTTTAAAAAAGCACATTTTGGAGACTTGGTCTCTCGCCCTTCGGAGTTTCATCCGTTGACGCTGCTCTTATGGCTAAATGAGCTGATGTAAGAATGGTAACGACACAACTTTATACAACATGTAAGCGGCCTTTTATTCGGAGCTTACTTTTTAAGAATATTTTTAATTAATGAATAATTTTTTACACAAACAGCACTAAATCGTTCTGCAAAAATATTTTGGAACGAAATATAAATACAACCGCTCGCACTTGTTATCAAGGAATATTGGTTATCCCTGCAAAAACCAACATTCCGTGGAATTAATCATTATGCGCCTAAATATTTTAGATTAACTTATCTTTTCAAAGAATTTGCGCATAATATTATTTTTTAGCTTCTTCAAGCGATTTTGCCATTTGTAATCCGAGAATTCACCATACATCATACAATGTTCCATTATTTCTCCTAATAACAAAAAAATACTTATGTGTCATCATGTCCTGGAAAATAATGAAATGACGAATGAGGATTTTTCCGCTTTGTGTTACGGCATCCCTTGTAGACACATAAATCGTTAGTTGGCATTTTCAAAACTTATTTAAAAATAAAAAAGTTAAAGAGCCCGGCGGCCTGACACAACCAACTCGAACTCAGCGTATACTCGACGCAAGAGCGGAAAAACGGGTCTTATGGAACTGTGCGGTAGTGGAACAATGAGAGAGAGCTAGCGAAACGGGAAGGTGCAAGAGAGAGCGAGCGGTTCCCAGCGAGAACGATTCCCCCAACGCAAAACATCTATAAGAGTAAGCAGGACGCCATTATGACCCCAGCGTTTAAGCCTACGAGCGGAAGCGAGAGCGAGAAAGAAAACTGCCGTCAGCGCCGCTAATCGAGAACTAAACTTGGGGTTGTGCCCCAACATATGCCCACGTCCCCTCAGGACGTGGGCATATGTTTTATCGCGGTTCCCTCTTTTTAGCCTACGCCTAGCGCAATAGCTCGGGATGGGGGTGAAAAAGGGAAAGGTGCATGCGAAGATGGGAGTGACGCAGTGACCCGATTAAGAAATGAATTGATCTATACAAATAATTAACAATTTGGGATTTATTGAAATTAACCAATTTAGTGAATTCCGTCAACATGAAAATACATAGAGGTTCGCTTACATTTATGATGCGCCGTGGATACGATAATCGGTTTACAGCGGTTGGGTTCGGGCCTCCGTAGACAGGTCGGACCCCTCGGTTGCGCACGCTCCGTGACAATGTTGAAATTACACGTTGATACAAATTTTTACACATGCGAGTTTCACACTTACACATTCAACGTAGACAGTTAAATGATATCTTACAGTTCGCGGTTTTATGAGGAACAATTTCGAAGTTCAAGTTTCGCGTTTGCTCTCAGGAGATAGATGTTCTACTTATTCCGATGAACGTTGTTTCATGAATGGCCCCCTGGGAGAGTGCACATTTGGGGGTGCATTCTTTTGGATTGGTGGAAAATATGTATAAGTTGAAATGAGAGTGGGAGCGAGGAGTAGGTTGCGATAGCCACAACCGTCGCTCTATTTCCGGGAATTGGAGCTGCGCTTCTTTACCTGGAGCGCGGAAAAATACAGAGGAAAAAGGGGCCTTGTCGGCGCCAAGAACGCACGCTTGAGATAGGGCTTGTTGACC
Source organism: Ophion obscuratus (assembly GCA_964007375.1). Lineage (NCBI taxonomy): Eukaryota > Metazoa > Arthropoda > Insecta > Hymenoptera > Ichneumonidae > Ophion > Ophion obscuratus. Next base: position 3,090,638 of record OZ023316.1, on the reverse strand, counting down.
GAGGCCCGCGAGTCCGCATGGGATATATCAGCGCCGTTTTATGACCGGGTCAACTTCCTGGGTCGGAGGATTTTCTCCTAGCGAGTGTATATTTTAAGGATTTGGACATTTTCCGCTCTTGGATGGTCGTTAGCATTCGGCATCGTTGCGTCGTTATATATTTACGTCTTTACGAATATCATTACGGATTTCTTGCGTGTCGCTTCACGTGTTCGTCATCCTTGTAACCCGAAGGTTTCCTTTGTGTATTTTTGGTCTTAAGGACACTCTGCGATGTACTCGGACTCTGTTCGGATTACAACGAGACTGTTCGAAATTTTCCCGCTTGTATATTTGTTCTCGATATCGTTAAGACCGCCACGCTTTCGCGTGGGAAGGTACGAGAAACGCTTAGTTATATTATTATGGATAGGCTACATTTCC